>LR737384.1:18372157-18394047 GCA_902655005.2 Marronus borbonicus | reverse complement strand
AATAAGAACAACCTCAGAAACATGTTAAATAACTAAAGTACTTCATATTCCAGATTGATTTGTATCGATACCACCACTCAACTCCTCGAATTTTTGAAATTTTTAGCGTAATTTTAAATGCATCTGTATACTATTGACAAGAAAACAAGAGTACGATATAACAACAAACTTCTATTCACCGGTGGTTTAAAAGCATATACAAAACCGTTATTATAAAGTTAGAAACGAAATTTTATTTGCAACACGATTTTTATTTCTGCTGAAGAGATAATGAATAATGATAGCAAGGACTGTGGCGTAGTATGGTAAACAACACATAAGTATCGGCAACCTCCGCACCACACAATTTTAATTTATTATTATAGTAATATAATAATTAGTCCGGGACGGCCGTTTCGAGGACACGAATGGTCCTCATCATTAACCGGTGACCGAATTCGGTCACCGGTTGACCGAACTAATTATTATATTGGCGATTATATAATAAATTAAACTTGTGTGGTGCGGAGGTTGCCGATACTTATGTGTTGTTTGCTGAAGAGGTATTTGTTGCGGCCTTTTAGTTATGAATGTAATATAGCAAACTCCTCTAAAAACTACACGTTTAGTATTAGTTAGTATGAAGAGAATTACTTATTCTCCTTAGGATAAAAATCAATTTGCTACCCAGTAATAATCTTTGCATAGAACAAAGTAAACAAAAAGGTAAAAGAAATAATTTTTGTAGAAGCAAATGTAATATAATAATAAATGTCTTACCATAATCGTTAGTTGTAATATTGTGCTACATATTATAAAGCATCCGCACATGTACTGCATAAATATTGGAAAAGAAAACAGCATGCCCATTTTTTGAACGAATCTGTAAAATTAGCCTTTTATAAAAGGCAAAATTTTTCCTGAGTACTACTTACTTAATTATCATTTCATGCAGAGTAACGCCATCTTGCAAAAGTTTGTCCCCGCAATAGTTAAAATTCTTGGAATTCCTTCCAAAAGCATCTGGGAATAAATGCATTAGTTTCTCTTTTAGTATATTTAATTGAGCAACACATAGGCCCATCAATGAAAGATACAACAGATCAAAACATGCGGCGTTTAGTCCCATGTAAAGTATAATGAAGAGGTGAAGAATTTTATAAAGGACTTCGTATTTTCCCATGTAATATGGACAAGGTATAAGAATTCGCACATTTGTTACTATAGGCAAAAAACATGCAACCGATAGAAATAAACCCATTGTTATAGTAAAATACCTCAGCATTAATTTGGAAACTTGATCAACAAATTGAATGTGTCTGTTTTGCTCTTCTGTGTGAGCGTTGAATGTTTTCGACTTTAAATCGTCTAACAATGACGTGAAACACTCTTTATTTATTTGCACCGCGAGAGATTTTGCCATTGACGTCATAACGGGCATTAATACGTAAATCATTCGATTTACTAAATTGAAATCTTTGGTTCTAATTCCGGTCAAAATATTCTGCAACATTAGATGTAGTATAAAAATAGCCCAAATTAAGTGCAAAATCAACTTGGTTATTTGTATCTTGTTTATTGCTGCGGTGGGAAGTAACCCTTCCCTTAACAATACCCAACTCGTTCTTGACAATGCTTCAATACATCTCATCCGTACCATTGTACCCGCTTTGTTAATACGCTCTCTACTAAAAGTAACACGATCTGATACATTGATTTTATACTAGCATTTCCAAATCAATTTTCTTTAATAGAGGTAATTGTCTACATTTTGCGTAAGCTATGGGTAGTTATTTCACTAAATAAATTTGTGTATTTAACAATTCGATGATAAATGAAATAGGTAAACAGTTTTCTTCTCTGTTTTTTTTTGATAAATTTTTAAAAAGTGACTGAGTTTCCTTTTTGTATTAAAACATATCAATGTATCCATATGATACCGTAAACAATAGGAGATGACAATATAGTTTTATAAACATGTACACTACCGTCCATATTACTTCGGACACCTAGTAAAATCTTGTAAACTCTACTAAAAAATTATATAATTGCGTTTAAACGCAATTATATAATTTTTTATATAATTAATAATTATATATATTAATTATATATTTTTTATATAATTAATTTAATAATTTAGCATTGTCAAGAACGAGTTGGGTATTGTTAAGGGAAGGGTTACTTCCCACCGCAGCAATAAACAAGATACAAATAACCAAGTTGATTTTGCACTTAATTTGGGCTATTTTTATACTACATCTAATGTTGCAGAATATTTTGTGTATTTTGGTATATATAAACAACATATTTATATTAGGCCTTTTATGAAGTTTATAACCAATTGTACAGGCAAACTTCCAAGAATATCGATTAGAGAATGATTAAAAACCTATTATATTTTATGACCCAATACAGTAATTTTCAGAATAATCCTCATCGGCACAAATAGGATTATTTTTGGGACAATACTGCAGGTAATAAATATACAATACTCTTTGGGGTGGGAGCAGGCCACCCGAAAGTTTATTGTGTATTGATAAATGCTTTAGTTTCTAAATAAACCTGCTTGTGCGTGCGTTAGTGTTAATAACGTATTAAAGTTATTAAAATGCAGAGAGGAAAACCGACAAGTTTAGAAAAGCGCTCTGTAATTTTTGCTTTTCATCAAGAAGGTTATTCAGTGCGTCAAATTTCCGAAAAAATGTTAATAAATCGACTGTTAGTGATATCATTCGGAGACATCAATGCACGGGCAGTTTAAGAGACAGGGCGCGTTCAGGTCGTAAGAGAATAACAACTCACGCCGACGATGAGCATATAAAATTGCTGAGCAAGCGAAATAGGAAACTGCCAGCACCAAAAATCGCCGCCGAAATGAATGGCGACCGTGCAAGAAAAATTTCTGTTACTATAGTGAAAAGAAGATTAAAAGCTGCTAATCTTCACGGCCGTATTGCAACAGGAAAACCCCTACTTCGACGGGGAAACAGGCAAAAACGGCTACAGTGGCCAGAAACACATAGAAATTGGACAGTGGATGATTGGAAAAGGGTGCTATGGACTGATGAGTCAAAGTTTGAGGTGTTCGGACAATCAAGGCGCGTTTTTGTAAGAAGAGCGATACGCCGATACAGGAGATGTGAAGCGAATCGAAGGTATTTTGCGAAAAGGCGAAAAGGTTATTTAGAAATACTGCAAGAAAATGCAATACCATCGGGGCAACGTCTAGTCGGCGAAAATTTGGTATTCCTACAGGACAATGACCCCAAACGCTCAGCAGTGATATGTAAAAATTACTTAAATGAAGAACAAGATAATGGCACTTTACAAATAATGACATGGCCGCCGCAAAGCCCCGATCTAAACCCCATCGAGCTGTTATGGGATGAATTGGACAGGAGGATCCGAAAAGTATGCCCTACCTCCGTAGGCCACATGTGGAACATTTTACAAGAGGAATGGACTAATATACCAAATAGAGTGCTTGAAAAACTACTAGAGCGGATGCCTCGGATTGTGAAAGCTGTTCTTCGCGCAAAAGGGAGTTTCTTTGATGAACGGAATGTTTAAGAAGTTTTTTTTTCGCTAGAATTACTTTTTTTTTACTTTTATACTTTAATTTTAATCGCTATTAATAAAATGCAATAAAAATTTTAAGTTTTGAAGAAATGAGTTTGAATATTTTCTCGTTTTTTAAAAATTTATTTGCGTGTCCGAACTAATATGGACGGTAGTGTACGTATATCCCATTCCAACGGTGGTTTAATAGTTCCTAAATTAACATAAGAACAGATTTGTGAGTAAAAGTAAGAGGTTTATAAAACTTTGTGCTTTTTCTTTCATAAGACTATTAATAATTTAGTAGATTAATATCCATTCGCTAATTCATTTTCTACCTTTATGATGGCGTTCTCTTTTATTATTAGAGATAGGGTAGGTTTAAATTTGCTAAAGTCACTAAATTTTGTGGTTGTTATGAATCCGAAGAGAAAATAGGCCTGTGACGAATGACCTTCCTCTAGCATCTTTATTTCACCTTCCCGAGGGAAGCTAAAAGCACATTCTCAAGGGTACCTTCAAACTTTTGTCCAATGGTGACACAAAATTTTTTATAACTTTTCAATTCCTTCTGGCCAACATCAATTTTCCTATTTTTTGTCGGCTCCATATTGAATTTTGACACCGGTAAAGAGTTTTTTTTCTGATTTCAACCATGTATAACATGTTGACAAAAGTGTTTGATATTATGCTTTGATTGAGGAAGAATAAGATAAAATAGCTGTTAAACATTTAAAATATTTTTTTAGATTCTGACGTTATGTTAAATCTTGTATTTTTTAGCATCATACGCGACGTGGCGTCAGAATTGAATTTACCGCAGATTTGAGTATTGAGGACTATACATCAAAATAAGTTTAAAGAATATATGGTTTAAGTTATTCACAGATTACGAAAGTTAAATTATCACCAGGTATTACTTATGGTGGCGATAAGAAATAAGGAAATTGATGACCAGATAGAACCGAAACGTCATTAAAAATGTTGAGTACATCATTAGATAGATGATCGAAAGTGATCTTGAGAATGTGCTTTTTTTTTATGTTTACGGGGACACAGGAAATGCAACAATTGTCATCTATTGCTACTTCATGTATGCGGAATGCAATGTTTATGTACCGCACGATATATGATTCTCGTCTTTGTTGCTTCTATAGGACGTAGTAGCGGATCGTACGTCCAAGACATATAGTAGTAGTTAATAACACCAAAATATATGGGTAGCCCGGTTTGATTACTTTTGTTACTGTCTCCTTGGGCATTCACGCTTCGATGGGGTTTTATAGTGGCTTTAATAATAGAAACATGCATTTGGCCTAGGTGTATTTATTATTCTTATTTACGTACGTAAAATATGTATAGAAGTAAGCAAAGAAACATTCACTAGTTGTGTATATATATTTTATATACAGGTGATTTTTCTAAATTAAAATGATTGAAATCATTTTGCGGAGGAAATACATTAGTGGTAAAATTAGTCTTCTTCTTTCCCTCCTTGCATAAAATAGAAAATCTCATATTTTATTGTAGATTCGGATTCTATTGCAAAGAATCTGTAGGTTTTGTCTGAAACATTCGTGTTTTTTGTAATTGCAAAAATACAAAATAAACATACAAAAGAAAGAGAAAACTTATTTTACTCAGTTCGAAGAATGGGCTGTTAGTACTACCTACTTTCTAGAAAGAGAAAATTAAAATGGTTCTGGTGTATGGAGAAGCTGGCAGGAGTCTTGATAATAGTCATTTTCTACGCTCAGTGCCTTCCGATTTCTTTTTGTAGGGTTATCTCAAATACATGCAAAAACCAGTAACATATGAAAATTTCCCAGTTATTAGATTTAGTGAAATGTGAAATCAATAAAATTTGTTTTAAGCCAATTTCGATTTTCAGTAGAAGAAATTGAATCAGGATGAGTTGATTACAGCGCCATCTATTATGCATAAGAAAAATGTTCCAGACAAATTTTGCATGTATTTTGCCATAGAATCTGAATCTGCAATGAAGTATAGGGGTTCTTATTTAAGATTTTAAAGTTACCTCCTACTCCACCTACAATGTACTTTCGTCGCAGAATGATTAAATTTTAATTATGGAAATTTTTTTCCCGAATTCGTGCTTGTTTTTCGAGATATTTTGAAGTTTCAAGTCAAAAAAATCATCCGGTATATACAAGATGTCCCATGATATGATTGCCACAGCTTAAAGTTGCCGATGCCATTTTAAGCCGAAAATGTCCAATAAACATATGCCCAAAACTCTATGGTAACTGGGCTGAGAACTTGCTTTATATCATTAATTATCCAAAATGTCCACCCAATTACGGTATACACACTTGGGCTCTTCTCAGATTCGAAGGGGTAGCTATGGTAACAGGATCAGCACGAATATTTTCTGTGACATCCATAATACTATAGTTGAGTGTGGGTTTTCACGACCGCAATCCATAGTAGAAATGTCTTTCGGGCGTTGTCGGGTAGTGGGATTGCAACTCGGGAACAGGCGGTGTCTGAAGCTGTGCTTTACGCTCTAATTGTAGCTTCTCGAGTCTAGTCACTCTTTCTTATTATTACTGTTAAGTACAAGAAATTAGTCCAATACTACTATACTACACACTACTACTATACTACAATACTATAGAGAATAAATCAAGTTTTGAATACAGTCCATGCTAATTGTTGTTAGGATGTATGAAACTAAACAAAAATATTTTGTCCAAAACATTTAATAAACTCATTAATATAGAAACAACAAATTCTGTATCCTTGCAAACATCCCGATTTTTCTAACATTGCCGTAACACGTCTTACTCATTTGAGTTATAGGCGAAGCCAGAATGGGTATCGCGTGTGTTACAATAATCAGCATATTTAATAGTAGATTAAAACGGAACGAAATAAACTACAATATATCGATATGAAATTTAATCTAATAAACGACCATTACCTATGAATACTAATAACGAGGCTAGGTTTTAAAAGGACGGCTCAGATGTCTTGTTCTGCAGAGGCAACATACTATGTGTATACCTTATGAGCATTATTAGTATTTTCTTTTGTTATACAAAAAATGAGACCGCTTGAGGTTGAAAACGTGGATTCGAACTAAACTTTCAGAGTTTGCGGAAATGAATTTCCTCAATACGCACATAAATTATTAGCTGTAGATGGTTAGTCATGATAAAACTGCAGTTTGGCAAGAACGTCTTTTCAAACATGAATGCGCATATGGTTTCTAGGTTTCTATTTTTTTTATATTATTCGTTCATTAATTGTTTATTAACTATTGAATAGCTGATTATCTATAGCTAGTGTTTCAGTGCGTAGAAATGCATTACTACAAACCGTAACAATTTTATTCGGTATTCTAAACGACGATTTTATTAAATAAAGTTAAGTTTTTTAGTAAGAGCTATTACACGTTTTTCCGAGGAGGGCCGATCCAATATCTGAATGGATCTCTAAAAAATACCTTTGGACGAACTCCATAAAGGTAGATGCGCCTTTGGGATACTCCAAGTTCAGTATAAATATAACGCAAACGTCAATGCAAAAGCCTCGAAGAAATTATTGGATTGGATCACTAGTTGTCCTTCTATAACTCTCTTATAAGTTTTCTCTTTATCAATAACTGTAAATATATGGTTGGCGTTTAAAAGCAAAAGAATAGAGGTTCACTCACCAGTTTCTAAAATACATGGGCTAATAATTATAGCATCACGGAATGATGTTGGATCCTAAACAAACAAACTTGTGTTAGATTATTTTCTATGTATCACCCGTGAGAGCTGCAAACTATATCCTTTGTAACAAATAACTGTGTGTCAATTAGCTTCAAACGGTCTTGCAGTTCTGCAACTCTTACGGGCAACCCATATCTGCTACACTTACTTTACTTCTTATCTATACTTGTAAAATGTCGTCCTTAAAATACTTTGCAATGAAGTCCAAACAAATTTCTGGAGCAGTTCCTTCAACAGAAGGTATTTTCAAGGTGTTACCGACAAAATAGGCAACTACTCCGGAGGCATAACGTCAAAACAATTTTCAAACCCCTTTCAAAATTCTCCGACTTATTACCGTCCGTCAAGAACAAAACTTCCTTCCTACATACTCAGGGTGTTTACCGGATCCCTTATTCTTGCGTATGACAGAACACGAACGTAATTTATTACATTTTCGCATTTTTTTTTGAATGAACATCAAATTGCGAGCAAGTAAAAACTTTGTTACATTACTTGCCTATTTATGTAGAAAAAATAACATTGTTTTAGAAAAATGACATGTCACCATAATTACCTAATGTGAAATAAAATTTCGGGGGCGACAAATTATTGCGTATGTTGACCCATTTGGTAATTTATCTTGCCCGAGGTATAACTCAAGTTACCACAAGCTAATACAACAATAGAACATTTTTATGAAATAGTTTCTATATATTTTGAAACTCACACAAATTTAAATGGGCTATGGTTTTATTACACCATGTTTTTTTTTAATGTTTTACAGTTGAAGTGTGTCCACATTATATTTGTAATAATAGCGAGTTAAATAAAAACCTAGGAAATGATTTGTCATTATTGGTAATTGTACTTAATTTTGCTAATTGTAGCTTCCCGAATTGGTTTGTTGGCTCGAGTAGGGTGTATATAAATGTCATGTTCGTATAGGAATCTTTGTCGGTATACAGTTGCTAACGAAAGATTCATATCGCGGATGATAAAATGAAGTTAAACTGTATAGTGCCACTAAGAAGAACAATTTGGATTTTAATTAGGGAAGGGGTGTTATTTGAAAACGTTGCGGAGAGAATACCGATGCTGACAATTGCTGTGCATTTAACATTCGGTATTTCTACATTAACTTTAATGGCTATTAGTACGCTGGAAGCAATTAAAACGAAAGATAGCATGGTACTAAATCAGATGATTTGCATAATAATTTCTACCATCACGGTTCTAGCAAAAGTGTCTGCTGTACTAACAAATAAAGAATGTTTCGTGTCTGTTATTGATGATTTAAAATCTGATATTTTCAACATGCACAATGAAAGGCAAAACGAACATATTCAGTTTGTCCATAGAGTAACAACGTTGATTTTGAGATATTATATATTGGTCGGTACTACGTTTGTGATATTTAGCTGCTTTCTGCCGTTCATAGTAAACGTGAAGATGGTAGTTCCGCCACCTTTTGAAGTGGGTAGATTTGGATTCGTTTACAAAATAGTACACTTCGCAATGATATCGTATATGGTACTTAACTCTGTCATATTCGATACGTTGTACCTATCCTTAATGGGACTATGCGTTGCCCAACTAACTATACTACAGGATAAGCTAACAGGTGTTTTTCGGGAAGCTAAATCTAGAAATGAAGGGAATCAATGCGCCAGAATACAGTTTGAAGTAGCACATGTTTTAAAAGAGTGCGTTATTTTACATGATACGCTAAACGAGTGAGTACAAACTTTCGTAATTTTTGGTGATATATCTACTCCGAATGTTGGAAAGCTTAAATCAAATTCATTAAAAAGAAGTAACGAAAACGTAAAGTTAAAAGTTTTTTACAAAAGCAGCTTCATGGAACGTTATTCCACAATGCAAGTGTATACACGCAACTATGCAGCTATTATATTGCTTGGAGTAAAATCTCTAAAAAAAAATTGTGTTTCTGCAATATTTGTGTGTCATTATTTCATATCAGTTTTAATCGTACCCTCTCTCCGAATAGGTTTAGCGAAAACCGCGTTAAAACACTTACATATGATGTATGTTCTTTAAATAGACAGAAGACTAGGTGCATGTGTATCACATAAAATATACTTTTACAAATGCTACTGCTATGTTTCGTAAAATGGGAGGTATTAGTGTAGAAATTTTCATGCTCTTTTAATCTGTGAAGAGCACATTATCAGAATTTTATGTTAATGTTTTTAATATATTGTATTGTTAAGGTTGAACACACGTTCAACCATTTCTTTATTGGATGCGATTACATACCATTTCCGATTTTCGATTACATACTTTTGTTTGAGTGGTTTTCCTATTCTTATTTGAAATCTTGCCACTTAACAAAAACTATTTATTTAGAGATGATTTAATAATGTAAGAGTCGGCAATTACATACATTATATGTTTGGACACACAGATTTAACACAAATGCCTATGCTCAATAGGCATTTGGCAACTTTCTCTTGTATAGCACGCAATAACAGGGATGCTACAATAAACTAAATGTTACAGTAAACAATGAAAGTATCTGAACAACATTTAAATATTACACTTAAAAGAATTTAAATGACAAACTCGTTATTTAAATTCTGACATCTTGTGATTTACATTATCAAATATTACAAAAAATAGGTTCATTAAAATTCAATGAATGCTAATAATAATAAAAAAAAACATTTTTCAAAAGAATCTATTTCGTAATTATTTTAATAATGTTCATGTGCGTTAGAGACAACATCAGTACTCGAATCGAAAAGGCATCAAAACTTATGTTGAAATCGAAATCAAGACCTCATTGAAGTATGAAAACCGTTCAATCGGTTCCCATGTCATATGCAGATGTCCAAATCTTCTGAAATTGTAGAATTGCGTCTATTGTGTAAATGATCGAAACTCAAAATGTTGAGTATCTTATCTTGTTACGTTTGTTTTGTTCATCTACAAAGAAACAAACGTTTATCTATTTTTAGAGGATTTTGAGTGAAAATAAAATTATAAATACTATTTTCACCTAAATGTGGATGGTTCTTCTTTCCTTCAAAAAATTCGGAATGCAAAGGCATTGTAGCGAAAATTCTTACATGGTATTAAGACGCCTTCGAAGTGTACACGATGCTCAATATTGTACTCGAACCTTGCCAACTTCAAACATTGAAACCGTAACTTTTTAAGCGGTCCCATATATTTTCCTATATCGCTTGTATAGAAATTTTATATCTCTAATTCTATTATTTTTCTATAATATACCTAATATTGAAAGTAAGATAGGTATTTACAGTTAAATGCCGTTTTTTCATTTGGACATTGTACTCAAATACTTTCTTGCGGTTGTATTGTTTGGCTACTATAACAACAGTAAAAAAAATGCACTGATATTGTTGCTTTTAACGGTTAATTCGAATTTTAAAGCCTAAGTATCCATTTGCAACATTCGTTACACAAGTAAATAAAGTTAGGGACAAGGCAAGCATTTCGGATATAACAGTTAGTGCACAAAAGGAAATGTAGCTCTTACAAACAATTACGCAAATGTGTCGAGCGTTCATTTCAGATTGATAAGTAAGTAAGTAGTTGCCAATTATTGCAATAGGCCACTGCTTTTTCTGTATATTTTTTTTTGATTTTACATTAATGTGATATATGTATGTGTGCATAACTTTTTGTGCGAATTTGACAAAGATTAGCGTTTAAATCTATACATCCTGTATATTTCGAAGGGCTGTTAATATTACATTTAGTAATCAAATCTCATGAAAATTTCTGCCAAAATATTTTCGCATTTTGGATATTTAGAAGGAAATGGATTACAAGCATCTCGGAATACATATATCAATCTGATACTAATTTGGTTTATATCTAGATGAAGAGGCGACAAACGCAATAACATACAGGGCGCTCCACTTAAAATAACAAAATAGGGACCTGACTTGCTACCAATCGATCATCCCACACAGAAATATACCCTATGGCGTCTAATCTTACAATTTCGGAAATTTGGAATACCCTACGTAATGCTGCTGGGAATGATGCCTTCACGATCGCCGACGAATAATCTTTCATATCATATTACTTTGATCAATGTACGGCGTTCAGTGTCTGACGAGTAAATGTTTCAGCAATCTGCCCTTCCATGCTTTTCTACACAACACAGAGTAGGAACCCGCGAAAGCCCTTCATCAGTCAATAGATTTCGCAACGCGATGTACTTTTCCGTATTGATGAAAGCAATCTTTCACGCGAAGGTGTAGGATGGGAAAAGCTAATGCAAATACATTATTATTACCGATACTAGATCTATGTAATATTTAATTAAACATATATCAATTACTTCAAGTTTAAAGGTGTTAATTCACAGTAATTAGGCTGTGTTGTAGATTGTATTTGTAGACCTGGTGAAGGCAACTGCTTTCATTCGTAGTTTACGTAGACACAAGTCGTGTGACGGTAATGTATGAAGGCGAAATACGATCAGAGAGCGATGCTATCTTGATATTCTTATGACACTAATTAATTATTAAGAGTCATTTATATTTATTTAATCTAACAAATTATTAGGAACCGAAAAGAATTTTCTAGTACACACTTAAAAAAAAAAAAAAGAGGCATTTCTATAATTATATATATTTCTTGATTTTTGTGAGGGAAAGTAAAATGGTTAACTAGATTATTCAAATATTTTATTGCAATCTTGTAACGCTTGTAATATCTCAACAATTTTTATTTGTTATTATATGTATATGTAGCAGAAAATGCAAAAACATAGATTATTATACTCCATTCTATTTAATTATACAATTTTTGTTCACAGGTTTGTTAAAAAACTAAGTACCATACTCTCTCTTCCTCTGTTTATTCAATACACATGTGGATGCTTAATTATATGCAACACTATCTTGCAGTTGACCATTTCAGTAAGTGCCAACGTATATTTTCCAAACATGGATCAATATCTGTTGTACATCTGAATTCATGACACAAAATCATTAACTCATTACAGTGTGGACTTTATCCACAAACACTATGTTGTATCCTTTAAAATAATAGAAATATGTAGGTTGAATAATAATATTTATACTTATCTTTGACCAAGAGAGAACGATGCATGGTCCCCCATGGTAATAGGAAACATCGTTATATAAATAAAAGAGGCAGCTCTCGCAGCTGGCTTCTATTAGTTATGCGTCTTCTGTAATATGTTCGCTCAACAAACAAGATTATTCACGACAAGGGTCTATTAGACCACTTATTTGTCGTAATATGCACTAGTAAAAATATATTTATTGGAACATACTTTACATAATAGCTAACAAAATTCACATAAGGAAATTATATAAAATTAATTGCCTTAAACTTAACGTCAAAATAAAACAAAATTCCGCAAGAACCACATGATTGTCTTTCTTCCCTTGTTTGGAGGCAAATTGTAACTGAAACTACACAAAAAGTAAATTGCCAAGCTGCCTTTATTGAATACATCTCTTTGGCTGGAACCAGCGTAGTATCCACAGATTCAGCTTTCCACATTTTTGAATTTATGTATTGCGCAAATTAACATTTTACTTTTTGATTTTTAATGATTTCTAGAAAACTTATTATTCGTATTTCCCGTAAGATGGTTGCTCGTCAATCGGCTTTGCGGTTGTAAATAGAAAACAGATGATTGATTACACGTTGCTATACGCTTTAAAAAACGTGAGAAACCCGATTTGATTGACTTCACTCCGGGCGACTAACTTCGCTCCGGTTGTTGGCATGTTTTATTTTTGCTTTTTGGTTTAGGAGGTGTAGAAGTGATGTTATTGGAAGAAAAATCTTTTTCTTAGTTGAATATATCCAGGTTTGGACTGGATTTTCGAAGTAGCCTGTATAACATTTTAATATTTATTTGTAAATAACTCTTCGTGTCCTTGATAAGAATCTCGGAATTGATTTGCACAGCTAATATCGATTGTTGTTTGAATCTGCCAGAACAAAATTAATTTCTCAAAATTAATACATTTTGATCTACTAATATCATTTAACTTGCGTTTAAAATGGTTATGCAAAGAATCCATAATGTAGGAGATGTTCTATATTTGAAACAAGAGTGTTGATATGTTTCCGGTATAGCCAAGAACACCACGAAATTGAAGATAATAGATCATCGTCGGGAATGACTCCATATAGCTGTGGCTGTGGCCACATATAGCGATTTCCTGTAACATTGGGCAACCATAAATCGTTCTTTTATGAGGTGTGCTGTAGTTGTACTAAATATCATTACATATTTACAGAAGGATATAGAAACGATAGATGTTGTTAGTTTAATTTCGTATTCTTTTGCAACATTTTCTCAATTGGTGTTATATCATTGGCTTGGCAATGAAATTATGTTCAAGGTAATTTTTGAAAAACTAATAGGTAATTAAATATTGTATGTGAAATCTACCTAATTATGTTACAGAGTGATAAGATTATAGAGTCCTGCTACTTAGCGGAATGGTATAAGCTCAACAAATGCTCTCGGAAATTCCTTCTATTGCTGATGGAGAGAGCAAAGAAACCGCTGATTATCGAACTGTATGCGTTAATATACATTTCGCTGGATTCATTGGGAGTGTTAATAAATTTTATTATGGCTGGCATTTTAGAAAATTCTATTTTAGATTAATAATGTGTTTTAGATAATTAGATGGTCGTACTCTCTTTTTGCTGTAATAAAAGCAAGGTACAATTAAATCGATAAACGATTCTGTTTGCCTTCGACCATTACCGTGTAAGGACAACGACTATGGTTACTACGGTTACTTCAAATTAGCCACAATTCTTGTAGATATACATGCGTTTAATTAGCAATTTTGAAATAAAATAGTATTGAATTTCGTACATTTCGAGAATGTATTATTAAAGCGTAACAAGTTATCCAAGTACTGATAGGCAAACTTTACTCTGACTACTGATTGAACATTAATAACTAAATTCGATATTTAAAACCAATGACTAGTAATCAATTAAATTATAAATAGTCGCACTTGCTTTAGCTTTCTCTTTCTACGTCTTCACGTCCTTCCTCTGTTGCTTCTCCCTTATCTTCGTTTATATTTTCGTTTCCTTCCTTTTCCACTTTTGTCTCCTTTTTTCTTCTTACAATTTATCATACTTACTTTATTGATATTTCCTTTTTATAAGTTGTAATAATTTAAACTGCACATAGATATGAATAAAACCTTAGTGATATTAGTTTAATAACTTAATTGACGATTAAGGTTAACGATTGTGTAAGTTAGTTATGAGTAGAATATTTTAATCATGATTAAGATTCTTGATTTAATTTTTAGTTAACTAAATCAATCAGTAATGGAATTGATTGCACTCCCTGCGAAGTAGCAGTAAATTATATGTAATTATAATATTATAAAGAATAACGATATTATACCGGTGATTCATTAATGATAATGAGGTAGACCTACTTTGAAAAAACTTATTATTCGTCTAAGACAAGTACTTCATTCGTTGGTACTGTATTACCAAGAGAAGTTACTTAGAACGAAGAGTTATGTAGTGCAAATTTTCAGAATGATTGACCTACTTTGATTTCCTGGAGTTGATAATAGGAGAAGGAATTTTATTAATTTCACTTCGGTAAATTGTAACACTTTGGCGTATTATTAAGGGAAAATGTACTTTACTTAAAATGAGAACAGCTTTTACACGTCACATGAAGTAACTGATGCGAAATGGAAGTATGCAGTTAAGTGTTATATTTTAAACATAAACTTTCATTCTGGGTAGTAAAAGTGTTATTCGAAATTTCTTTTAATAGCATATAATCCTAAATGAGTTAATTAATGAATTAACATCGGGAAATTCTTCACAGTAAGTTCAGCAATGCGACGTATTACAGCACAACACATGCTCGATGTAACATGTTTGGAAAACGTTTTTTAAGCTCGTTACCTGCTTTTAGCATTACGCTTGCAGCATCTGAGAAAAAGAGTAGAACTTTTAAGCAGTAATATCGTTTGCAGTGACACGCAATCTGATTTTTATAGCTACTAAGAATGACAATAGAGCATTTTCCGTTTGCAATGTACCAACCATTACATTAAAAACGCACCCTCCTTTAATGTTTGTCGTTTCATCTGCGCTTATCCAGAGATAATTTTCACCTAGTTTTGACCTTATTTGATTTATTGTTTTGTCGAATTGCTTAGGTACATAATGTTTTCTAATTGTCGATGGATGGGGAATATCTTGGTTAGTATATTTTTTAGGAAACCCACGGAAAAGTGGATCCTGTAATTTACTTAATGGGATATTGGCACCAAGAAAAGCTGCGCATAAATCAATTACAAATTAATCATGTGAAATACCTCTTTGGTATTCAATATGATTCAGATGCTGCTCGAGAGTATATTTGCCCCTAAATCCTAATTTCGCAGAACAAATGGTTCAAAGCACTTCTTTTTTGTTAATGACAGTGAAAATGGTGCTATGTTCTGAAACAATGCTTGACATTCTTGGCATTATTGGAAAATGATAAACTAAGAACTACTAAAATAAAACGAAAGCACTAGAGTGAGAGAGTCAATAGTATATAATAATAATAATTACCACTCCTAACGAATCTAACGAAACGAAAACAAGTTTGAATAATTGAATAGCTAATGGCCTTTTAGATCTCTCCATCAGTAAAAGAAGCGACGTTTTATTTAGTTCATACCAGTTGGAGAGATAACAGGATTCAATGATTTTGTTGCTCTAAAAAAATGGATTTTCAGATATTACAATTCGTCTCCATTACCCTTAAAAGATACATTGAAAATAATTTCATTGCCAAGCCAGTGATAAGCTGCTACTTGAAAAAATGTTACACAAGCCGCAAATATCGTACTAACCATATTACTAGTACCCGATTCACCCTAAAATAGAAAAGAAATTAAATATTACTAAAGGTTCTAAAAGAAATCGATCAAGTGCAGGGAGAAATATATTAACTATTTCTGAAAATGATCGTAACGTTGATGTTTTAGTGCAAATAGCTGCTTAATGAGCTGCTGCACCTTCCCTAATACGCTGTTTTGAAAAATTAATATAACTCGTTTCCACAAGGTCCCGCAGATGTTTCACGACAAGCAGCGGGTTCACCATTTTCGTTGTAATTTCCTTGTTGTTCATTCACTATTTAATATCTTTACTAACTCCTAAGCCGTAAGTTAATAAGAAAACGATTATTGTAGATAGAGCATTAATACTACGTATTAAGCTTTGCCATGTTGTATATATTTCCCGATTCGGAAGGGAAATAGACTTCCGCACATATGTAATCGTTTACAGTTAATTGCATACTTTAATGTGCGCGTAATATACAATTCGCGTATCTAGGCTGCCCTGAATAAACGTACCTACTTATTTAGCTATTTTTCCTTTTGCTAATAATTAAAGTTAATTTCTACTTATGTGCGAAACCCATATCATTACTGCAGTAACGCAAAAAGAGTTCTAGAGAACTTGCCATAGAAAAACTATGAGAAGTTGGACAGATGCTATAATTTATAGTATAGTTCTTAGTATTGTATGTTTTGAGCGTTGTTTGTGCCGTGTGAATAATAAATAAATTCAATTCTAAAATTTCCAAACAATTTTCAGCAGATAAAATATATGGTAAGTACTTAGCTACCTTTTATGGGCATCTGAAACAGCAAAAATGTTCATTTTTAGAATTGAGGTCTGAACCATTGCCGCACAGTGCTATATTGCGACTTTTATGGAGACATTAGAATGAAAACCCAATTTATGAAAGTTATTAAAAACTACCCTTAACCAAATATTTTTGAAAACAATAATTAAACAAAACGAACTAAAATATACAACTCTCAAATTGTTGGAGTATTTCGTAAAAATATTATAAATCGTCGAAGTAAGGTTACAAGGCAGAAGCTATGGACATCTAGAAATAACGCGTTTATCATATATTGATTGGAGATTTGGGGACGAAAGTACTAACCACGCGTTGGGTACACACATAGATGTAATTTCTTGAATCAAGCAGTTCTGCTTTCAGTCAAGTAAACGGCACGTTCCTATATACGCAAGAATGTTCAAGCTTCATTGAAATATGTGACATTTTTGGAAATTCAAATAAATAAGCTCTTAATGCAAATGAATAACGTTTTGAAACAAATATTATATTCTCTAGCGTTAAGAAACTTTATACTTCATTTAACCCTTTCTTATTCTTGTAATTTTCGAAAATATTTCAAACAAGAAATTATACTCTTGTGTGAAATGCGAAGGTATACTAGCTACGAGAATACCTAATAAGAAATCTTATATTCGGCTGTTAGTATTCTAAATAGTTAATTATACACAAGTCCTCTAAATGAAAGCTCATGAAATTCCTAAATCGACTAAAATGGAGGTGATGGCGTCATTTTCGTCGATTTTTTGGTTTCACAAGTTTCATTTCATTGACTATGTAAAACATATAAAATCAAAAGTGCTATAGTAGAATTTTTGTAAACACAGACTATGCTGGCGCTATTTGTAGGTGCTATATTTCTTCAGCGTTCTTTACAAAGCGGTTCTTGAAGAATATACGGATATAAAGGTTCAATTTTAGAGGTAGCATAATAAGATATTCATTATTAATTTTCAGGTTCCTTAATTCTAATATTTGGGTAACCTACCATTATTCAAAATATGCTCTGTTGTAGGGTACTTTGAGTGAACATTTGATACACACCTTAAAATTTGTTCATCCAACATTTTAACTAAATAAGCGTTATGATTATATATTATGTTTACATTTAAACAATGGTTTAATGTCAAGTACATGTTGCAGTAAAATATAAGGTTGCCTGGAAATTCTTTGTTAAGAAAAATGGTGCATTTCATATTTAGACTTACTTAAAAAGAAAGTTCAATAGCACTGCTTATATTGGGTTTGAATTTAGGCCGTATAAAATGTCCATTATGGCGTATCCTAATGTACTTCAAACATGGTCTTCAAACATGCTCCTAAAATAAACACAGTTATTTTATTCAATTTTTCTGATCTTACCAAATAATCTGAAGGCTGTATTATATGCCTCATGCAAATAAAATAATAAATACAAAGTAATATTTACAAATTTCACCCCACCTAAAGAATTTGGCTATTAGCGATTCAATTTTCTTGATTTTAGAAAATATTTACTTGACTAAAGCAAAATTTCAAGAATCTCTTTTATTACAACCAAACAAACGGAATTACTTGTAGTTAATATATTTTCTAAGTACAAGTATATATTTATTTGAACGTAGTAAACATGTTCAAGAAAATATATTTTTTTGTTTCAGGAAAACAGTTCTATGTGTGTACCGCGCTTGCTTAGTCAGGACCAAAAACGCATACGAATGAAGATATCCAATGCTCTATTAAAGCAATTAGTGTAAGAAGCGAGTTTTGGCATCGATTAATAACTACAGATGAAACTTCCACCACTACCTTCCTGCAGCCAAGGCGCGGTCCACACAGTGGACTGTAAAGGGCGAATCGGATCCGAAAAAGGCGAAGGCTGCTACATCGGCTATGTTAGCTAAGCGATGGCCACTATTTTTTGGGGTGGTCATGAAGTTATGTTGATCAACTATCTTGAAAAAGAGAGCACAATAACAAGATATACTATGCATTATTACTTGATATGCTGAAGGTAAAAATCGCGGAAAAACGGTCGCTTTCGAAGAACATTTCGATGGACAGTGGCATAAATTCAGGAATCGGGAATAGAATGCATAGATTACCTAAGTTATTCACCAGATCTTCCTCCCAGCGACTTTTTTCTGTCTTCGACGTCCAAAGTCTCGCTCGGAGGACAAAGATAAACGCCTATTTTGCAAAACAAGATGTCAACTACTATTTAGGCGGATTGAAAAGCTGGAAGCATTGCTGGGAAAAGTGTATAGACTTACAAAGAGAGTTTATTGAAAAGTATAACTGAATTGGATAAAAAACAAGAAACTATTTCTGTGTTAGGCTGGAAATTTTACCCACGAAAATATGGGTATTTATGCGTATATTTGTAACATATTTTGTCATAAAAATCGTTTGTTTTATTGCAAATTTGTAGAGCTAGTAAACTTCTATTATAACTATGTATTATTAGTACAAAGTGTTGGGTTTCCTGTTATTGGAGCAAAATTATTTTGTTGTTCTTAACATAGATTTTTTTAAATTAAAAAGACTCAATAATAGTGCCAAACTTGACAAACAATTACCGTTCACTCGACTTACCTTGAGATCAGATTTCTCTCAGAAAAGAAGGACACCAAATAAATGCTTTTGTGAATTTGTAGATCCTTTATTCAATTTGAGAGATTTTGTTTTTACCAAATTTGAGGAACAGCTTTTGTTTCTTAAACTCTGAATTAAAACAAATTACCTTTAGACAAATCTTATCTCTAGACACTTATCGTCTTTGTTTTTGTAACGTTATTAAAAAATCATGAAATCATTTTCGTTTGTTTAGTGCACCTTTACTTTTGTACAACACTATAGCTTTTTGTTCTAATCAACTTTTCTTAGTAAGATTTTCGCATAGTATGACTGGAAAAAGGCACTTTACAGGAACAAAAATAGTTTCTGCGCAACTGTAAAGGCGTACTCGATTCTAAAAAATCAAAAACAGCACGACTTATTTCCCAAATGTTAAACTCCAATTCAAAAATTTTTTGATCATGGTACCTATTGTCAACTCCATCCATGAACACGCTGCGGATTAGCTGAATATGAAGTACCTACTAATTTGTTCGATTTAACCAATGCTCTCCGCTAGGTAATATTTCATTTATATTAGGACAAATTCTATTGTTAATTTTGTCTTTAGTAATCGTTTCCAAACAATGTAAAGCAGTTGGTACTTTGTCTGATTGCAATTTTGTTTGGGAGGATTAAATTGATTATTATGTGCACTATTCCTCCAGAAGCGTATTTTTTAATACTCTCGAAGACATGTAGTCAATTGAGACGTCATTGAATTTATATTACCCGATTGTAGACAGAGTAATTTCTTACAATATTACTGTCTAGGCTTTTTTACTGCAAACAAAAAATAATACAATTAATATTTGGCCTAAGCAACTATGGATATTGCAGAGAAATTTTTAAAACGCATAACATGTTAACGCCATTTATACATATAGTTTCCGAAATAAAAGTAAATTTTCAACAAGTATAGATATTTATATTATTGAAACTTGAAACAGAAGCGCCGCTGCACAAAACAAACTTAATCTCACTACCAAAAATCATCAATTATTTCATTAAGTTCTAAAATGTCTAATGTTCTCCTACCAAACATCCGGCCGTCAACTTTTAAACATAATTTCAAACAGTATCTAATTTAATATATTTGTCACAATTTGTCGGAATATGAACTAATTAGCGGGTGCATTTCGAGTAGCAGGTAGGTGCAAGCGAGAGGAGTTCAGTAAAACTATTAAGATTTAATTAAAACTTCGATGAGTTGGTACTTAAAAAATCATTTATCCGTAAACCTTGTGCGGTGAAATATTTTAGGTGAGCTTGAACTTTTGAATATTTTATTTAAACGGTAATTCCGTTTTTTTTTGCATTGCATTGCATCTTCGATCGATGCTCGGTGTTAGTATTATTCTCTTCTCCCGTCGGTTCTCTGTTTGAAGGTACGCACATACTTACCACACACACTTATAAAGAATCCAGGTTTAATTTCCCTGTACAGAAAATTTTGTGGTATTTAATTATATTGCAATGGCGTGCCTTAAACTATAGACCTACAGGGTCGGAGTTGTATTTTTGTAAAATCAGTTATTTATAATTTTCTGAAACCAGAGTTTTGTACCTACCCATAACGCTACCGCTTGTCAAGGTAATTTGAATATAACACATTGTTGGTTTATTGCTAAGTAAAACAACGATCGGAACGAAAGATAATGACAAATCAATAGAGAAACTCCCAAAATTTCGCCCGTAAGTAGATGAGAATATATTGAACCATGATCGTCAATTGTAATATGGTACTACATACGATAAGACATCCACATATGTATTGGACAAATACAGGAAATGAAAAAACTGCACTAAGTTTTTCCGTATATCTGGAAAAATTGTAATTTCAAAATTATAATTATTTCTGTTGTAATTGTACTTTTGTAGAATCAGTTATTTATAATTTTCTGAAACAATAGTTTTGTGCTTGCTTGAGCGACTTCCACAATGTCACTCGTCAGTAGAGGAAAATATAATGATCTTTAATTTAACTTACCATGATCGTTAATTGCAATATTGTACTGCATATGATCAAACATCCATATATGTATTGAAAAAATGCAGGAAATGAAAAAACTGCGCTCAGTTTTTCCGTAAATCTGGAAAAATCAGTAATTTCAAAATTACAATTGTTTAATGCCTTGGATTATTGTCTTAGGTGGAATAATCATATAGATTGAGTTTGTAAGAAAATAAGTACTTTCAGTTATTGTATACGAATACTACACCGCTGATGTACTACAAATGGTTTACTTTTCTGTCTGCTATCCGCATTTAAAGTTTGGGGTATTCTTTTGGGAAAGCAGCAGAGAATTTGATGGCGTTTTCATCAATCAAAAAAAAGTTTTGCGTTT
>LR737384.1:18269067-18312157 GCA_902655005.2 Marronus borbonicus | reverse complement strand
TGTTTACATATATAAGAAATAATGTGGTGCCTAACACAGAGCCTTGAGCTACGTTAATTTCCGCATCTAAGAACGAGGATTGACATTCGTCAACCACTAAGCTTTGATTTCTGTGCTGAAGATAGGATTCAAACCATTTTAATGAATTATCATTGATTCCATAGCGCAGTTTATGTAGTAAAATATCATGATCAACTAAGTCAAATGCTTTTGACAACTCCATAAATATTCCCATACAATTTAATTATTATTCATGTTTGTATAAATGTTCTTAAGAAAAAGAGCCGTATTTTTAGATCTGTTCTGGCAGAATCCCCGTTGATTAGGAGATAGTAAGTTAAAAGCTTCTAAGTAGCTGATTCGTTTTTGATTCATGATCGATTCATAAATTGGCAAAAGCTGATAATAAACAAATAGGACGATAGTTTGAAAAAATCGATGCACTTATTCTTGTATCTATTGCTGGTAGTTGAAAGTAGTGTGTAAATGTGATAAACCTTAGAGAAATGATAAAAATATTTCATACTATGTCATCTATTACTGTCGTAGTAAAATTTTGTTGAACTTTTGAACAAAGAATAACATTTTAGATAACCGTTTTATGTTGAAAGAAACAGGTTTCTTGGTTTGATATGATCTTCTAAATGAAGACCGACAAATTAAAAATCAGTTTGAACGTTATTACCGAGACAATTAACAGATAGCACATCCTTCCGAAATCCCATCAAAAACGACCCGGCAAAATTATTAAGTTAACACCATCGATTTGTCGAGAATTTTTTAAATTATTCACCAAGAAGAAAATATGTTCATTTCAAGGACCACTCGCGAAAATTCTATGTGTGAAAGCAGTTGCGTTCAGCTGTAATACAAAGATACGCGTTGCATGTATTAAAAAAAATTGTTTTACGTCGTATTTACAACTCTTGCACCTCATGGATTTCTTAATGTTTATCAATTTAAGTAAATATTTCATGTGTTCATATCTAAGGGGCGTAAAAATAATAAAAGTCCAACCAACGACAATCTCTTATCGTCAAAATAATGTCAGAAATTTCTACAGCAAGTTCCAGCGTATACGTTAGTCGTATAAAAGTTATCTCTGTCAATTAAAAGTCTTTCGGTCCAGTTCATCTGAATTCTCAGTGTCTTTTAACGTCGTAGTTTTGCATCTGGTCAAGAGTGTCATCAAAGGACACAGAATCCCAGCATTAGTTGCGTCCTTGCATCATGCTACAGCAAATCGTTCGTTTCGGCATCTCTTTGAATAATAGTATATTTTAAACGGTTAAAAAATTGAAAACAATTGCCAACGTAATCTAACAATGGTTAAAAACAACGCCAATTTTATTTGGGACTTGATGTCGAACTGTCGTCCAGGCACTGCACTTAGAATTCCTCCAAGTTTTATAGTGTTGTTTAAATATTTAAATAAAGAAAAAATTCAAAGATGTGTCGTGTTCGAAGGAGGAAATAAACTTTGAAAAGTTACAACATTTAGCGTTAGTAGTCATTTTCATTTCTACATCTTAAAACTTTCGTCTAACAATTTTGTATTTGCCGAAAGAGTGTCTAGGGACATTCCCGGATTCACGACCCTCAATTTCTGTTAATTTCCTTCGTAAAATTTCTTAAATTTCACCCCTTTGAAATATTACAATATAAATTGTTATTAAAAAGATCAAACTGAAATCATGTTGAAACCACAACAACAATGATAAATAAAGTACATTCATTTTCCTTTTTTCAGGTTTTCGGTATTTTCGGAAGTAACTTTGTGCGTTGTGGGGTTAACAAACAATTTCGTAATGATTTTATCGTTCGTACTCTTAAGTAGGGAAGGGTATGCGGGCGCATGTCATTACAAGGCGTTGAATACGTAAACGTACATAGAAGTTCCAAATGCGGCATTAGGGACATCCTGTGTAAAACTTTTTTCAGGGAATCTTCCAGAAATCATATCTTTTCAACAAGAAATCGCTGCCTACCACAAAACCCGACAAACTAAAGATTAGGTAGTGTACCGGGATAACTGGTCTATT
Source organism: Marronus borbonicus (assembly GCA_902655005.2). NCBI lineage: Eukaryota > Metazoa > Arthropoda > Insecta > Coleoptera > Scarabaeidae > Marronus > Marronus borbonicus. Next base: position 18,310,115 of record LR737384.1, on the reverse strand, counting down.
GTCGATTACTTGTATAAAATAATACTCCTTTTTTTCCAGGGCGATTTTGGTATCGTGGCGTTGTAGGATTAGGGGTTAACGACAAACAAATTACACAACATTAATATATTTGGACTTTCACTTTGATAATTTATTTCTGAGGAAAATATAACAAAATAAAACATGCTTTCTGCTCGGAGGCTATTACTCAACTGCCTCTCTTTCCCTTACACAGCTCTTATAAATAGCTCTTGTTCACTAACGACGTTTATTACCGTAATACTGTTACAATAGGTGCCACTGTCTGTGGTATTTTGCGAAAACTAAACCAAACACTCTTCATCAAAAACACTACCAAAGTAAACGAACCGTGAAAAAATATTCCATCGGAAACGTTTAAAGTGCTTCATTTTATTGGCTCACAAGAAGAAGGTGAAGGAGTTGATTTTATTTGCATGTTTTACTACAGTATGAGAGGTGTATTTTTAAATTGTGCTTGAGAAGTTGCAGTTCATTTTTCTAGTTTTAAACTAAAAACCCATATACGGAAGGGGGTAAACCTACGTGTAGATTTAGGTATCTTTAGATTTAGCAGATGGTTTGGTGGGGAATTAGCTGGTTATCACACATATCAAGGTACAGTTTAATGGAAAGGTTCGTTATTTATCTGTCATATAAACAGATAGAACATATTACTCGGTAGGTCTTTTATGCCTCACTCTCCCCTATATATAACATAATCGGGGATGGGTATGATTATGAGTAAAATATAGGAAAACTATTTTGTTAACTTAGTTTCACGTATCTATTTTTCGTCTAACTCTAGCCCTTCCCGGGGCGACCTCTCACGTTTATCAGGTACGGGTTGTTACGTTTGTTATCTTTTTAAAACAAAATTGACCCTACCTTTTTAAATACCTAGTATAACGTGAGGGTATCTCATTCAAAAGAACATCATGGAATAATAGCATACCTTGTATAAATGTAAATAATTTTAAAATGTTAGTTGTATATGGGGACGACGTTGCTGTAATAGCAAGAGGTGGGAAAAGACTAGATGAAACTGTAAAGAAAATAAGTGATGAGCAAAAAAAGGGGATTAGCGGGAAATAAGAGTAGGAGAATGCAAATTTGAAGAAGTTTAAACATTTAAATACTTGAATCATGATAAGTAATACTAACGGTAAAGGCATAGAAATATCATAAAGAATAAAATTAGGGCACAATTCATATTACAAAATACAAGGAAATTATGAAAAGCAAAAAGATAAAGTTACAAAATCAACGGTGTACAAAACAGCAATAAGACGTACAGTTACGTATGCAGCGGAAACAATATACAGAAAAACTAAAAGTGTTTTTAAGGAAAGTAATAGAAAAATTTACGGACCAAAGAAAATGAAAAAAATATAATTGATAAAGCCTTTTTAACCGTAAGGTGTAAGGCTGCTTCACTGCTCTTCACTGATGCACAAATCTTGCCCAGTTTTTCCTGTCCCTCGCCAACATTTTTCCACTGCCCCATTTCACGCCCCTCTCCTCCGAACATTTCGCCACCACGTCGTCCCACTTTTTTCTTGGTCTCCCTCTTATCCTCTCCTTTTGCGATCCTATTTACCATATTTGCTTTGCTTGTCTCTGTTCCCTCATTCTGATCAAATGCCCGAACCATTTTAAATGTTGTTTTTCTATACTCTTTAGGATTGGTTCCACTTTTAATTCCGCCCTGACTACCTCATTTCGTATTCTCTCCTTGTAATGCCTTATTGCTCTTATAAATCTCATCTCTGCCGCTTGTATTTTGCTCTTTTGTTGATTTGTAAGTACCCACTCTCACTTCCGTATATTAATATCAGCTTAAAAATGGTTTTATATACAATATTCTTTGTTCTTATTGCTACCTCTTTTTTCCTTACACATGCTTTGTTCAAAACGTAATACAATCGAGTTGCCTTCTCTATTCTTTCATTTATTTCTGCCTCATTCTGCCTCATTCTTGCCATCTTTGTGTATATTTACCCCAAGATATTTAAACGTGTTTACCTGTTCCACTTTTTTGTTGTTTAGCTTAGCAGAAGAAATAAATATAAGAATTACTAGAAGGAGTATAGAACTAGAAGAAGATATAATAAAAGAAATTAAATCAAAATGAGTACGCTGATATGGACACATAAATAGAAAAGAAGAAGAATCAATCGCAAAAAAAGATAAATTGGAAAACACATGAAAAAAGATCAAGAGGAAGACTCAATATTAGATGGGAAGATCAATTGATAAATGATATTAGAGACATGGGAATAGTTATTTGGAAGGACAAAATGAAAAATAGCGAAATATGGAGCAAAGTAGGACACCTAAGAAAGAAACCCAACAACCTGTAAAAAGAAAGAAGCAAAAAAAAGATCTGGTGAGCCTTCCCCCATCAACAACAGGCAGAACAGATCAAAAGAGCGGCTCCAATTCCCGGAGGAAAGGACAACCAAATATATTTATATTTATTAGTATCAATAACTCTTATTAGAAAGTTTTTTAATATCTCTCTTAACAGCAGATTGCTACACTATTGCGCCACGCTGTATTCATAGACGTACGGTAGTAGCGACGGATGGGAGTCTATGTGTCTATGAGTAGGTTTAACTCATGTTCTTAAGTTTACTACTAAGTACATTATTTATTTCCAAAAGTTTGTTGGTAAGACAATTGATGAAATTAAATAAAGTACTTTAACATAAAGTACATATGCCATAATCTTGTTTAATAAATTATATTTATTACGTTGCGATAACACTTGGTTGAAGCAGCTGGGAACTTATACACACTTAGTACTTTCAGATTTTAACATGTACCACATTTCGTTATTTAGTATTTGCTATGTAACCTGTAGCTGCACGAGGTTTAATTGTATCTCGCCTTGATTAACGCAAAAACTGAATACGACCACCTAATAATCTGAAAAAGATAATGTCTATAACAAAGATTACATGCAACAAGAATCGATAGCTTTACCACTACTAACGAAGTGAATGAGATAGAGATTAGCTTATATACCTCAATAGCTAGAGGTCTCTTCGCTCTTTCCATTATCAGCAATAAGAACTTTCGAGACCAATTGTCCAGGTTGTACCATTCCGACAAGTAACAAGACTCTATAATCTTGTCACTCTAGAAAGCAGTTTGTGGTGATATATGCCGTTTTTAATGTCTTGTAAAATCCTACCTTAAAGATAATCTCGTTACCAAGCCAATGATATAAGACTAATTGCGAAAATGTTGCACATGAAAACGCTATTAGGCTTATAAGACTACTAGTTTCCGCTTCTTCCTAAAAGTAATGTTAAATTTTAAAATTTCTACAATATAATGATTACTATTATATAGCATTTAGTGTGTGGTGTAGACTTTACACACCGGCGATGATACTCACGGTAATCGTTAATTGAAGGATGGTATTACATATGATAAAGCATCCACAGGAATATTGGATGAATAAAGGAAACGATAGAATGATGCTAAGTTTCTTGATGAATCTAAAACAAACACTGGGCAATCTTTACTAAATTTAACAAGCAGTATTGTATAGGTACTTGAATATCTTTAGATTAGTGGCCATACCAATATCGTATGGTCACTAACGTAAAGGACAATATCAAAACGTGCGATGCACACGTGCATTGTTTGGAGTAAACTGCTGTTCAATTGGACTGGTGCACTAATAAGAAAAGTAAGTATGGTTCGTCTGTTCGCCTGTTCGTGCTGCAGGTAATTGTAATAAAGGCCGGTTGTTACGGATCCCCATATGCACTATTCATCTGTAAATTATCTATAATGATATTCTACAACCGATAGCGTTCCACCAAATGTTAGCGACTGAAACCAGTGTGGCATAACCAAGCGTTCCAAAGGAAATTCTTCTCCTTCTGGGTGCGCCTGAACTTGTTCCATGTGCTTTACCTTGGTTTACAATCAACAGGTTTTAACACTGTAATACAGTCGAATGATTACGATAAGTCTATGCGCAATTTTGCGGAAACTAACTCTGCCTTCGTGAAGCCAAATAATTCGGTCACGTTTGTAGAGGGCTAGTTTATAAGATCCACGTTTTCGTCTGCGAGACATCACTTATAATTGCTTGAAACATACTGTACATTTTACTCATTTTTATACATTTGGATTGCAACTATTGGATTGTAATAGGTGTAATAGCATGTGCGCTAGGTTGACCTCTAGAAATGCATTTATAAAATCTTAACGAAATACTCCAACAATGTACGGGAGGGTATTTTTAATTGCAGCCAGTGTACTTATCGTGGGAGGCCCGTGATTGAGGAAGATGCCTCTTCTATGACGAGTCCAGATGCACTTTACATCATTCTGATAGGAGAGTTCTAATGTGGAGAGGGTGTGGGTAAATGTATCTTGTAACAAATATGGCTCCACGTGTGTCATTTAGAGGTTGGAGGGTTACAGTTTGGGGTGGCATGTACCGAGCTGGTGGTTTTGAGAGATCAATGCATGAATATATTCTGCCGATCGTTGTGCCTTTTGCACGGCATTTTGGAAGAGATTTGGTATTTGTGGACGATAATGCTCGTCCTTACCGAGCTCGCATCATGAACAACGTGATTGTTCCTTAATTCTTCAGTCAGCAATTATATCGAGCGTTCCAGGGACAAATTTGATCGACAGTTGCGATATCGTCCTCGTGCTCCCGTAATACTGGATGAGCTTGCAGAAGCGGTGCGACTAGAACAGGAAACGATTTATCAATACGCTAAGCATACCTACAAGATGCTAAACTGTGTCACAAGCACGAGGAGGCTCCAAAAAGTATTAACATTAAAGTTGCCCCATTTAAATGTTTTAAAAATACATATTTTGGCCATCTTTGTTATTGTTTTTTCTTTTTTTTTGTAAAAAAACAATTTTTTTTTATTAGTGAACCACTTCAATTGAACAGCAGTTTATTTTGATTGTATTCCAACGTGTTCCAATGTAAGTTAATTGTGAAAAGCGATTCTCTCTGCCGCAGTTAGGCAAGATTATTACATTCCCAGATAAAGGAGCTTTACAGGTAATCAATGTATACGGGGCAGTTAAACACATAATTTAATAACTTACTAAAGTTTAAAAGGCGCCGCACTAATTTTTATTGTATCGTAGTCAATCGTGTGCTCCGGTTTTAGCAGTGAACTTGAATGAATTCTACGCATTGTTAACTTAACTTTTAAGGCTTTCCCAAACCAACGCGAACTATTCGTAGCGGTAGCAAAAATTATAATTTGTCGAAGAAATTTGCGCATCTATCTACACTAAGGCGTCAGTTGATTATACGTCTGCGGCAATGTACTTCTCATCAGATGAAGAAGAGGCACTTTTATTTTTTGCCATAGAAGATGAAGACCTTTCTAGGTTTGCATTTACATATGATAATGCAGAATTCTAGGAATGCAGATATCTAGAACCGCAGAAATCTAGAAATGACTTCGACTCTAAAAATATGTGTCCACCTAATAACACGGGATTGGCTATCTGTGAAGCTTCTTTATCCGTGCCGCATTGTAAATGCGAACATAGAAATACGGAATTGGTGGAGGCCACGTATTTCGTGATACCGGGTATCAACTCTGTATTGTATTTGCTTCTACATTTATATTAATGTAATACTAATTCTGCAACTACTTTTCAAGTAAAGTGTGCTTGGTAAAACCGAAAAAACTTATTCTTTCCAAACTCTCAAATAGGTGATAGATGATGGATAACAGCTGACAGATCATTACTTTGGTCACGATTGAACTATTAAGGCCAGTTTTGCATGAATGAATTTATTATCAACTCTACATTATAAAACTGATTAATTTCTAAATTTTAATTCAGCATTAATTTTTCTATTGCGCCAAAATTCTTTGTTTTTAGTGTTTTAGATCCCAAACAAGAAGCTCCGATCGATTTGTATCTATGAATAGAGTTGTTGTTTTTTCTTAAATATTAATGAGTTACATTAATAACAGCTTCGCATAGAGCTACTAATTTTCTTCGACGCTTTTTTGCACCTAAAAATCGTACGTATACATAATTACTATATATAGAGGTAACGCTAAAAATATACCTATGGTTATATCGTGGATCATACAGAGTGCCCACCTAGAGCGTGGGTGGAAGGTAATTGCTTGTCTGAGTAATTTAAGGAGGAAGTTTTCAAAGAAAAATATTGAAGTATACTGGTATTCCGTTTTGCAGCAAGCGCTACAAGTTCTTCTTTTTAATAGAACGCCTGTATTTCAAAGCTTGTAGTATATTGCCGCTTTGAAACGAAAAACTTACTTGCATAGCTTCGAATTTAATTAAAAAAAAACACATTTTAGGTAAAGGGAAATGATTATAAAAGAAATTTTAGAGTTTGAGTGAAGTTATCCACGGTTTTCCAGTCACGGTTTATGACACACAGAAACTTTCATGCGGGATGGATCGCCGTGTGAAATCGGTTGACCGCACTAAACGCCACGGAAGAAATTGTGAACCAAACTAGTACAAACTCTACATTCTTAGAAATGTTTAAGAATATTTGACTTTCCCTTATTTACCCCAACAAACAGCGGACTACCAATATCAATCATAAGGTTATCATCAGTTATGACTTATTTTCCTGTAAAATCACAAATAATAAACAAATAGATAAATAATGAACAGTATTAAACAGAAGTGGAGTTTTTGATTTTTAGCGCCGTTAATGCTTCGTGTCCACAAAATACGACCACAGAGCATATTTCAGTACGCCATCTTCGAAACAACCCTACCAGCAAACTCGATTGGATCGCCGTCGGCGAGGGTAAAAAAAATAAAAACTGACCGGAAGTGAAGTTTTTGATTTCCAGCGAGATATCCAAGTTAGTCCTGACCATTACGAAACAATCTGGCATTAATGAAGCCATGAATTTTTTCGTTCTAAATATGTAGGGTTTGAATTGCTCCAGTAATGAGAATTGTGCTTGTTTGGGAGTACATTTCTTGTAAATTTGTCTTAGTTTGCCCAGATAATGTTGTCTAAAAATAATTTGTGCTATTGAGGCCATATAACAATGTTTTTGAATTTTTGTCTTGACCGATTCGAAGCTTTTCAAATTCTGTATTATTCGTTTAACTGCGTTTGGTAACTATTTCTATTTTTGTGGATACCGAGCGGCAAAGGTATCGCATGCTTTTTGATATCACTTTATTGCATTCTCCATAAATAATAAATAAATTTAAATACTCTTCGTGTAATTTCAACGTGCCGACATTATTTATAATTGAGAACTAAGTGTCACTTCATGATTCTAGATTGTTTCGTGGTGGTTGTAACTAACCTACATATACAAAAGTTGAATAATATTTTATGAAAGCTACGTAAGCTACATTCTTACTCCGTACATACATTGGCGGGTACCTTTTTATAAGGAAATTGTGGTGCAATACACAGTTTCTAAAATATCTTCAGAAATATCAATTTTAGATGAGTAATGATTATGACATTTTTATTGTATTTTTATAAATAGGTTTTTTATAAGTATTTAAAAAAAATAAGTTTTGACACCTTTCCGATTTAAGAGTTCAAGCATAATTGTTGGATACGCTATATAATGTTTTCGAAAAATTTATTCGGATTCTGACACTGCTTCATGCGGCCAAGAGTTCTCCAAAATTTCAATTCTCCAAGTTAAACACCTTAACAGTTATAAAAATTCGCATACACTAAAACTGAATTAGGAATTCAAAAATATAATAATATAGAGTGTTTCATTTCAAATAACAAGGTTGATAGTTATTTCCGGTACAATCGGAGGCGTCAGATTATTAAAAATGTTCCATTTCAATAGCACATGTCGACTTTATGCCTTAACAAATTTTCAGAATTTTTCAATGTACGGTTTTTCATATATGGATGCAGTTCACCTGTATATGGTAAATACAGAGTGTCTCACCGAGAACTGCATCGATTTTGGCCAAGCAATTCGGATACACCCTATTTGTATAACAATCTTACGTTGTACAGAACTTGAATGTTTTCTATTTGAAAACTTTTTTTCTAAATTACTCAGGAAAGTAAGTAAAACCACAAATGTCAAAAATTCGTATTTTACATGCGGTAACTCATTTAGTATTCTAGTCCAAATTTGCAACAAGTAAACGAGAATCATCGTATAGAGGACATTGTTATATATATGTTCTAAAGACGATGAACGATTATAGAAATATCAGTAAAAATGATTATTTCAATTAATGTTAGCGAAAGTTTATATAACATACTTACTTGTTTAGCATTTCATGCAAGATAACGCATTTCTTTAATATCCGTTCTACTTGTGTTGTGGTACCTGTTAGATTATCAATACAAGTTATTCCTTGACCTTCATTTGAGATGTGGACCAACCTCTCTTCTAATATACTTAATTGTGCGCCACATAGTCTCATTATAGACAAGAATAATACATCACAGCTCACTGAGTTTAGTGCCAAGTAAGCGATTACTACAAATTGAAATAATTTGTATAGAAATCCTACTTTTTCCAATTTGAAAGGTGGCGGGAGTAGTAGTTTCACGTCCAGTACCAAAGGTAGAAAACATGTAACCATCAAAAACACCACGGCAACTGTAGCGTAAAATCTAAAAGTCATCTGCGCTAATGTATTCACTAACTGAATATGTCCATTTTCTTGTTTGGTGTGGTAGTTGAAGGTGTTAGATTTTAAATCGTTCAAAACGGACATGAAACAGTTTCGATTCTTCACAAGAGTAAAGATTTTAGAGAACACTGTTACTGCTGATATCAAGATACAAACTAGATGATTTAATGCAATTACGTCGCCCGATTTAATAGTCCCGATAATGCCACTAATTATTAAAGCCGATGTAAGTAACGCAAAAATTAGATGAGATAGCAATCCTGACAGTGGCAGATTTCCAACTGTATTTGCGGACATCAACCCTTGCTTAACCAAAATGTGAATTACTTTAGTTAATGGTTCTATGCAATTTAATTTACCCATAGCAATACGTTAAAGTCTGGTATCGGGGTTCGTTTTATTTGTGTATAAAGGAATTTAGTTAAATTACGAACTTATATACATGCACGGTGCTGTAATCAACTTGAAAATTACGTCCCTGTGCAATTACCAATTATACTATAATTTCCTCGGTCTTGTTTTGTTTCTACTCACAGTAAGTATACAAAACTAACATCAGAATTAATCTCCTTAGTAAACAAACACGCATTGCAATGTATTAACTATAAAGATATATAATTTAAAATATTTCATTAAAAACTATTACTTTGTATTTCAAAAAACTTTTGAATCTTTGGTTTTTATTAAGCATATTGATTACCTATTTTCTTTATTTCAGTAATAGGTTTTTCTTGTTTCTATATTTCTTCCTTTCATGTATTTATTTGAAATTCTTATTTCGATTGCCTCTGTATTAATGGAACGTTAAATAAATCCGAAATAAATTGTTCTATATTCTACAAAGAGCTACTAGTCGTGATATAGCCAGTAAAACAATTTAGACTAATGCTATTCGAATTCGAAAATTTTTAACACTCGAGTACTATCGTGTTTTCAAGTCATGCTTACGCTATAGTAGGGTACTTTGCGTTCCACAATTTGATCTTTCTTATTTTCCCATTATTTTTTTATATTTTTTGTTGTTTTAGATTTTAGATTATTTATCTTATCTGACGCCAGGTATTGTGAATCCTATTTAAAAGGAGATTTAGTTAATGAGCATTTACGTAAATCGAAAATGGCAGCACTAAACACACACATTCCTAAATATAGAACCGCTGTTATTGGCGTTTTTAATTTTTATTGACTTACAACTGTCGAATTCTATAAACATACTTTTGACTTTGTTGAATTTTTATTTATGATCTTCACTTACAATTCATTGCATTATTTGAGTTTTTATCAATTTTAATAATTTTGGAATAATTCCTGACGTAGCATGGCTACAAGAAGAGGGAGGGGAAGATAATGTGATAATGTTAGGGAAGACGCTACTTTTGCGTCATCAGGATACTTACAAGCGCTTGCAGATGTCACATGTCACACTATCCACAAAACTATCTTAGACATCATTTAATGTAACTCAGAAGCCAACACCAGTACATTTTCCAAAACTATGTACCATTTACCTTTGCACCATTGGTGAAAAAGACCGCTAGTATGTTAAGAAAAAGGCAACACAGGCAACCAAAAGAAATCTAAAATGTTTTGGAAATGAAGCAAAAACTATACACCGCAAAGACGAAACTAATAGAAATAGAATGCTTTCAGAAAGAAAAAAACTTGAACAACCAAAAAAGCTACCTTGTCACCTTGAATTTTCTTCACTTTCTTCGTATTTTTAGACATTTTAATATAATGCTGTTGCAATTGAGCAATTGTTGCAGCCACTCTCTTTGTTAAAAAACTTTGATGACAAACAATGATTTCTTCAAAAATCAAATTTAATTTGATTTTCGACGTACGTTAAAATGATTGTAACAAATTCCTTATTGAATCTGAATTTTCCCAAAAATTCTTGGTTCGGTAGTCCACAAAAATAGTTTTTTTTCTTACTTTTAAACTTTATTTTTTTTAAACAACACAAGGAAAGATTATGTAAAAGCGCTAAAACCGCACATAGACGAAAAAGGAAAATTCTAGGAATGTAAAACTTGTTTTCTCAAAGTAATTTTCAATTTTCGAGTTTCGAAAACTCTGAATTTAATGCTTATAAAAAAATTGAATTTACATTATGCATAAAAAAGATGCTGTTTTTAAAATGTTAGTGCTTTAGAGTCTTCAAAATTATGGCTTAGTTGTCTACACAAGCAAGACATGTAATAGATGTCTTGGAATGCTCCTTCCAAATGCTCTGACCACATTGTGTTAATGGAACAATTCCAAATAAGTTCTCTAAAATTGCTTTCACATCTCTTAACAATTCTTTTGCCTTATTTTATCGATGTCGCGGCGCCTCAGGAGGACTGACTGGGACAGCGAGTTGCGCCAAATCTATCCCCCTGAACGCTCTTATTGATTTGAGAAGGAAAGCCCTTAAAAAGGCAAACACTACTAAGTATAGAGCCACGGTAAACGATTACTCTAAACAACAAGGAAAAGCTGTGGAGATTAACCAAGGCCCTAAAAAGGGCTGGACGGCAATCGGTCCAATCCTTACAGGGAGAAAATGGAACCGTACATTACCGGTAAAGCTAAAGTCTAGCCGACTTCCTGCAGCATGTATGTAATAATCACCTGCAGGACGATGATTTCGACAATGAATCACAAACGGACTCTGACAGTCCTGGGTACCAGGCGAGTGGTGGGACATTATCAGAAGCTACTTTGCAAGAGTTGCAGTTCATTATTAGGGGTCTTTCCAACTATAGGCCCTGGGATATGTTGATAGCATTAACAGAGCGTTCAAGTCCCTTCCTCTGATGACTCTGAACTTTCTGCTGTTTATCTTTAATGTCGTTCTCAGGTTGTTTCACTTTTCTGGAGTGTGGAAGCACGCGGACGTAGTGATCATCCCAAAGCCTAACAAGGATCTACTATTCCCTCAGAATTATCGCCCCATCAGTTTATTGTCCTCTCTTTCTAAGATATTAGAGGCAATCATCCTTACTCGCCTAAGAGATGATTTGTACGATACAGAACCCTATTCGAACGAACAGTTTGGCTTTCGAGCCGGGCTTTCGGCGGGTTTCCAATTATTTCGTCTGACCGAGTTAGTGCGTGATTCATTTCAACGCAGAGACGGTTGGAATTTTGATACGATTTGGCACCGCGGCCTGGTTCGGAAGCTGAGAAGGATAGGTGTCGGAGAGAGATTGGTGTTACTTACGTCCTCTAGGAGTGATGACTTATTCGGATGGTTGTTCCGGAATGATCTCTCGGTCAATCCAGATAAAAGCGCGGCAATACGTTTTACCAGGAGGACAAGACTTCCTCTAGATAAAGTCGATGGTGTTGGGATCTCTTGGGTCTTCACGGTTAAGTACTTGGGTATTCTAATGGACCAACGTTTGACGTGGAAATCTCACATCGATTATATGCAATCCAAACATTTCAACGCGAGAACCGCCTTGATGCCTGCCCTCTGTTCACGATACCCTTTGCAATTAAGAGCCAAATTGTTAATTTACACAGCCTGTCTCCGACCAGCTCTGGTCTTGGCCCACCTCAGCGCAGAGTCACTTTTGTAGATCAGAGGTTTTACAGAGCAAAACCCTCAGACTCATTTATTGTCGGAGCACCTTGGTTTGCTAGAAATTCCTAGCTTCAGGCAGATCATGAAGTTCTAGAGAGCTGGGGGTTCAGCCAGTCCTCTATTGGACCCACAAGACCGTCCTCCGCCTCGATCTAGTGTAACCAGGGATAGACAGTGTATGCTTCAGATAGTCGGCAAATTCTTTATGTTCCTAAGAACCCCCAGAGTACGATAATCATCAGAAATTGATTCAGCCAGTGTGATTTAGTCTGCCTCAGAGTGAGAAGAGCTAAAGGGCCACAGACCTAGCTCTTGAGCAAGGAGTTAACCATGGCAACGCGAAATACATTATCTACGAATTCTTTACCTTGTGGCATTATATGAATCGTATTCACAAAATGCTTTTGATGTTATCGATTATTCATATGTTTTCTAAAATGAAATGTCATACTAAAAGATAATCACAAATCCTGTTTATTACTTTCAATAATCCACTTGCATTAATTTTGATTTACAGTAAAGTGTGTTGTGTGTTAGTGTTTCCTTTGAAATTCTCTTTTTAAATCCTGTTTTCTTTCTCTTAACTTGATATTCTAGATCCGTTTCTTGTATAAGTCTCCTCCAGTCGTTTTCTTAGCTCTTTGTTAATTTTATTGCTTATTTTCTTCAGAATAGTTCTTGAATTACTTTCAACAGCATTAAATAAATACGATTCTTTGATTAAACTTGAGTTTATAGGAATGACAGTCCAACGTCTTGGTACTTTTGTGTTAGCCCAACGGTGATCGCTTTCGTTGTTGTAGATAACATTGTGAATTTTGATTACTCGATTCAATATAGTTTGTGTTGTGCATGTTTTTACAAAGAAATACTCTCAAGATGTAAATCATTGAAAGTAACTTGTGACTGATTATTCCTGATAAAGCAATATTAATTGAGCTTTCTTTAATAAACAGTTAAGAGTATGAATGATCAAAATGCCATAGTTAAAAATAATTCTTATTCTGCAAACGGGAAATTACATTTTGATAATTAATGAATATTGAAATAAAAATAATAAAAAATAATGAATTGAGGTGTAAGTGTACGCACTTCCCCCCGATATACCACTGCATTATATAAGCATCCCGACTTCTTGTTGCATTATTGATGCACATTTGATCATGCACACCAATTTGATTCCTCGACTTTTGTAACTGTCATGAAAGAGTAATTACAAGGAAATTAAAGTATATAACTTATCCGTTAACATAACTACTTTTTATTGGATATTTTTGTTTACAAGTGTAATTAATTAAAATTGACACATTCCTTTATACTCCTATATACCATCATATTCTCAAAGACATTGTCTCAGCACTACAAATTCCCACCCATCGTTAACATCATTTTTAAATTTTTATATGTCGCCTTTATTAGAGCAAACAATGAATAACACCATCGGATTATCTAAGTTTGTATATACATAAGACAGCTGGAATTTGTGTAACGTATGTATAATTACTTACGGCACCAAGGGAATCTAGGGAAATGTACACCAAAGTGTACAATTCCACAATCAAAGGTCTTTTTGCTCTTTCCATCAGTATAATGAGAATTTTTTGTGATTCGAGGCTTAGTTTGTACCATTTAGACAAGTAACAGGATTCTGTGAGCTTATCGCTCTAAAACAGATAAAACATACCCAATTAAAAAATGGTAATGCTACCAATTATTGCCACTCATTTACCCTGAAGATAATTTCATTGCCAAGCCAGTGATATATTACCACTTGAGCAAATGTCGCAGAGGAATATGTAGCTAAGGTAAGAACATCTGTTGTATTTGTCTCTTCCTGAAAGATAAATAAATTTGAATCTTGGAATATTAAGGAAAATTAACTATTTTTTCTGTAAGTCACTAGTTACACGTACTAAGAGGGTGGTTCAAGTCCTTAGAAAATATAAGAGATGGCGCTCGTGCTATCAAAAATGGTTTGTTTCTAGTAATTATCTTTAGTTACTAGACAGCTGCCGAAGTCTTAGTTATATCCATCACAGGGTTTCATTTTTATTGTTAATTTAAGCAAAAAGAATTTTTGTTTATGTAGAAAAATAGAAAAACGTTTTTATATTTAAAAGGCTTAACACCGAAAGAGATTAAAGCTAAGTTGGATGAAGTTCATGGCACATCTGCTCCTGTGGTAGCAACTGTTTACAGTTGGATAAATGAGTTTAAACGTGTCTGTACATCCACAAAAGATGAACATCGTTCTGGACGTCCAGTGGAAGTGACTACCCCCGAAATTACGAAGAGAATCCACGATATGGTTTTGAATGATTGACGAGTCAAAGTGCGCGAAATAGTTGAGACCGCAGGCATATCGCAAGATACAGTGTTTGCAGTTTTGCACGAAAAATTGGATGTGAAAGAAATCTCGGCAAGATGGGTGCTGTATTTGCTCTCAGTGGAGAGTAAACGTAATCGTGTGTTTGGCTTTGAGGCTGTTTTCGAGCTTTTTCGTTGCAACCCTGACGAGTTTTTAAACATGGATACACTATTACATTCAGGAGACAAAAGAGCAGTCAAAACAGTGGCTTTTTGAAGGCGAACGGCCTTCAAAGAAGGTAACGACGGTGAAATCGGCCGGCAATGTGATGGTCTCGGTTTTATGGGACGTGCGCGGAATTATCGACACCGATTACTTGGAAAAAGGAAAAACAATAACAGGAAAGTGTTACGCGTCATTATTGGACCTACGGACTTATTGGACGACTCTCATATTTTTATTTCATCACAATGTTTAAAATTTTTCACAAATTTTCCCTTTTTTGGTATTGATATTTACCTATTTGCTTCAAAAATATTACACAGCTTGACCACCTAGTATAATTTGGAGAAAAAGTTTTTAATTAAAAAAAAATTGGTAATAAATGCAGCAGAACATAAAGTTATATTCAAATATATAGAGTGTTTAATTCCCGCAGCGTACGATGCCTGTATTACGTTTTTCCTTTCCAAATCACCTCAACTTTCATCAATATTCCCAACATGTATTTACGATAGTTTTTGAGATATTCGACATAATTTAAGATTTTTGCGAAATGTTTCCCTTTCTTTAATGGTCGATATCTTAAACGCCTTACACGCTAGAGCGATGATTAAAATTTTATTTAATTGAATTGAGTACTGTAAATGAAGAAGAACTTGAACAAACATCCTAATTGAACTGGATAGACCAAGAATTGAAGAGTCATTGGTGATAATATTGTGCTGATGGTGATACATAAACTACATTCCGCTTAACATTCTTTATTCCCGTAAAGTACGTAGTTTAGATTATTACGCTGGTCTACTGTAGTGCAAAGACTGATATTTGCTGTTTCGCTCTTTCGTTGCTGTTGGTGAGTATTCTCTCACGGCCTTCTTGATCGTTTATGCCGAATTTTTCGAGTCTTATTATAAGCGAATGTGGTAGAAAAACGTTCTCGTCTTTTGTGAAGTAGAATCTCTCTGTTGAATCTTTCTGTTAACGAATTAATGGGTGGTCTATTAGTGGTGGTAAAACTGCTCTCGGCGCTTAACAATTTTAAAATTCCACATTGCTAATTTGGTTATAAACATTGCACCGCAATCACTTAATGCTGTTGGTGTGGTGGGGTATCGCATTCCAACGCTTTAAAATGAAGAGAATTTTATACTGTATCTGATTATAGTGCCCTCTGTTAATTCCTAGTTGTAGCTATAGTGTTAAATTTTCAAATTACGAGGAACCACACCAGTTGCGTCAGTTGTTTTGTGGTTGATTATTTGTAAGCGATATGAATAGTGGATTTGTCAGAACAATTTGTTGCTATGTCGAGTATTGTTGAATGCTTTACTTGCATCCAAAAATGTAAAATGTACCTTCGAATTCAATAATTCATATCTTCATATTTTTTGAAAAAGTATCTGTTTCTCTAAAAATTTTGATAATTAAGTTTATAACGGAAGATTGTTCTAATAAATTGAATTAAAACCTAGTTTTCGTATTAAACCTTCCCTGTTAGACTTAAAATCAGGCAGTTTTTAAAAATAGACATTGTAGGGCATATTATAATAAAAAAATATTTGGGGTATGACATGCTCCACCTCACCAGTTATGTTACTTTTCTTTATCACTCCAACGCAAAATTAATAATGTTTTCGGTGATCCATTCTACTCGATATCTTTTGCTTCTACCCGGCGCTTCCACCAAAATGTCACCTGCAGGTGTGGCTGGTATTTGGTATATTTTGAGAAGTACTTAGAACAGGTTGATAGGTACTTAACTAAAAGTGTTACTTAAAAAACCTCCCATTCCATGGGACATCCTATAAGTTTTCCAGAGTGTGATAGAGAACCTTGTTCTAGAGTTTTTGTTAATAAATATTAATCTACATCTAAAATGTGCCGTTCTTTAATAAATTAAGTACCAAGTTATACAAATATGTTTCTCGTTTGAAAACATAGAGTGCTGCGACGAAATACTATAAACCTTTATTTTGTCAGAAATATTCTTTAATGTGTAAACGTTTTTTTTTTTGTATAAATTCACCATCTAGTAACAATTATCTTTTACATACAGTGACTAGCAAATTAGCAAATACGTACATATGAATAGAGGAAATAAGCAAATAAATGTCGATGGCAGTTCAGTATAAGGAATAGATTTACACAGAATTATCCATTAAAATAAGTTGTATCATGTGCACCGTACGCTGAACAGTCCGTATATTTTTGCGTTGTGCAGCATTTATTCCCGAATATTTATTCCTAGCTTTTCTTTACTATTCTCTACTTTCACATCTTTTTCTTATTTCACTTACATATTTGGGATTATAGTTCAATACTACCCTCAATATCGTGTGTACATCCTGTACGTATCAATGGTGCTGACGAGGATTCGGCACATTATTTGAAAACTTTTATGTTAAACTACTTAGGAAAGGAATTACCTTCTATCCATGCGCTAAGCGGACAAGCTTTAGTCTAGATGTTATGCTGAAATGACAAATGAATAGTGTAATAAATTGCACTTACCATAAGTGTTACTTGGAGTATTGCATTGCATATGATAAAACATCCACATGTGTACTGTATAAATAATGGGAAAGAAAGAATCGTACTCAGCTTCGTGACAAATCTGAGAACACCAAAAGAAAATTACATGTTTAAAAAATAATGATTTGAAATAAAAGTACTGTTGGGTTAACGGAATTTTTACAAGCAAATAACATGCTATGAATCAGTCCTAAAACAACATTTTACCAAAGATACCTGTAGGCACGTTTCTTACATTTTCTTACAATATAGTTGTTTAAATTTGATTTGCGTGACCTTTAGACTCATAGGATATTACAGTACAGTGCAATTCGTTAGAGAAACGACGAGAAAGACGATATACCAACAACCTCAACACCGCATACAGTTGTAATGGCGCGTCTGTCTACTATGCTAGCGTATCTATAGCGCAATTTTCAAAATTTTAACAAATTATTTTCTATTCTCCCAAACTTTGTTTTAGTTATCACTTTTGCTAAATAAGTAAGATGGTTCATTAAAATCTCCCTTTGTACCACCAACTGCTTTTTAGTTTCACGATGTATTTACAAGAAATTCAAAATATCTTTATTACTAGACTTTATCATATCTACTATTAGTTTCAATGAACTAAATCCTATCTTGTTGATTTACTTCCTCTTTATTGGAAAATTAATTTATTTAAATAACTCTGAATCCGGTAAATTTAAGGACAGGAAGTGAAATGTGTTTTACCAAAACTTTTTGAAGTGAAATATGTAGAAATGATCAAAAATAGAGGTTGTAATTTATAAAATGGACTTCCTTCCAGTTGAATATGTCCATGCTTGGATGGGATTTTCAAAGCACCTTGTGTATGTAATATTTATTGATGGCTGTAAATGCTTATGGAATTCATAAGGACTTCAAAACTGATTTAGCCAGCTAATACCAAAGAAGTGATATTGGTGTTTAAATTGAAAATTTTCAGAAGGAAGATAATTTTTCAAAATTCGTACGTACTAGACCCATGATAAGCTATGTTATTGAAAGCTATACAAGGTGATGCATTTGAAATAAGTGGATATGCGCTTCCCAGCTAATCGAGAGTGCTATGAAACTGCAAGTATTTTTAAGAAATAGATCTTTATTCGTAGTATCAACCACTTTTTAATTACTTTAAAAGGTACGCGCAGTATGCCGTTTTCGTGAGTGACTTTCCTGTATTTAATTTTGCTTACAATGTGCAAATCATGATACAAAGTAAAAACAATTTCGCGTTTAGAGAAATTCAGAAATAACGAAGGCTTAATTATTTCATTTCATGTTAGAAGGAATTTGAACATGAAGTAAGTTACCAAAAGCTCGTTTATCTTGGTTTCTGCTACCATTCTTCAATTGTTTTTGTTTATTTTTCCGTAACCTGTACATGTATCGTCCGTTTGCGTTTGTGCCATCATACACATTTTCTATATATTGTCGGGTGCTATTTTTAAAAAAAAATGTATATCCATGTTATATAAAATTATCAAATTCGTACAACATAACAATTTCGAGACAGCGGATTATTATTAATGATTAATTCGATTGAACTTCATCCTAAGAGGGGAGAGGCGACTATGTCAGATATATCACGTATTCCCATTCGGTTTTAGACGTGGAACCTGCAGGACAACTTCAATTGTAGGTCACTTTGACTAACGCAAATAACGAATACGACCATCGAATTATCTGAAAAATAAATGGTTTGAAATGCTTAGGATGACATAAGTATCATATAAATACTTACTAATCCAAGAGAGTTGAAGGAAATATTCACAAGGCTATATAATTCTATTTTTAAAGGCTCTTTTGCGCGTTCCATCAATACTATCAGCATTTTTTGGGAACTTCCTGTTAAATTATACCATTCTGACATGCAGCACGATTCTATGATTTTATCGCTCTACGAAATATATTAAATTGATGATCAAATGTGTAACATTATTACTGCTGATTGCTTACCTTAAATATGATTTCATTTCCCAGCCAATGGTATAGCACCAACTATCCGAATGTTGCAGTAGTGTATGCGATCAATGTAAAAATGTGACTGATGTTCGCCCTTGGCTAGAAATGTATTAGGTACTTAACATTTTTGTATTTGTAAAAAAAATAATAAAAAAACAAAAAGAGTAATAGCAAGAGACCTCCATTACACTCATGGATTCGTTCCTCCGAATATCTTCTTCACGTTGCTTACAGACTTGACACCAAGAAATGGCAAGTGCGTGGACAAACAGATATTGGCAGCAAAAACGCGCAAAATTCAAACAGATTTTATTGAAAGGATGGGATTACTTGTGGATATTCCAAAAGCCAGAGAAAGCGGTACCACTAACGGTGGGAATACTGATCGTTGCTTTTTCAAGAATGCAGAAGTCTCCTCTCAAATTATGGCCGCTGATAAAAATATTATCAGGTTTCACGTAATTTTGCAGGCAATTTCCTGCGGATACAAATTAAATTCTGAAAATTTTTGATACTTATGCCAGAGAGAGTAAAAATATTGATGTGTATTTTATGTCGGTTTCTGTCCGTAAGTTGCTTGTTCATGGAAGTAAAGTAATTAAATTTGTAATGATTTCAAACGGTGAATTGTCAGAAGAAGCACTAGACTCCAAATTTAGAGACTTCAACATTTTTGTTACTAATGTTACTAATGCTGTTTAGAATGATGTACAAAGATAATGAAGCATTGTGCAATATATTATGCTTATCCAAAAATGATTTTAATCGAAGTAACATGTAGTACTCAAATTAAATAAATATCTTTTCAATGTTTGTTTAATCGAAGTAAGAAGAATGTAAAAACAGGAGATCATTAAGCTCACGTGTATGTTCACTTTTGAATTTCATTATTTCAGATGCAGTGAAGGGGGGCAGATACATAGTACTGGGATTACGTTTTCCTGTATTGGCCAGTGTTGTATCAGGAATATTGTTTATCACTTGGTTACTCTATAACCTCAGAGAAGGATGTCAACCAATTGTGGGTCGTTTCATCGTCATGAACAGTTACTAATATATGGCAGATTTGATTGCATGCAGTTAATTGTCTAACCATCTCCTACACCTTTTTCATTTTTAGTATGAATTATAGCTCTTTTTTGTTTCATTGACTAAATCATGGTGCTGCATACTTCTCTGTTGGTATAATTCTTTCAATTGAGGATACTACTTTTGTAAATTGTACAAATCTTTTAATTCCGAACTAGATTGAAATATTTCATGTGTTATCCAATTACGTTGGTATGTTTAGGGCATTGTACCAATTTTTCACAATGAGCTGGTGGAGTACTACTTCATACTTCTTTTATTTTGGCTTGAAGTGTGTTTGCGTTCTTTTGGTCGGGTACCATAAACGCTTGAGATTAGTCAGGTTAATTCAATCGTCAATTTTTCAAGCTGCGTGGCAGTGAACGTCGTCATGTTGGAAAAAATGTTTTATGAAAGCTGTATTAATACACAATAATAACAAATAAAAGCATAATTTCCATTTACGTTTGGCTATTCATGCGGTCGTGACATGAGAACATTTCCTGAACGCTTTGTGATGGTATGCACCTCCACAGTATGCTGACACCTTCGTGTTAATAGGAACGACTCAGTCCCTATGAAATTCCTCGTTAACTACGATGCAGGGGTACTTCCAAGTGTATTAAAGAGCCGAACTATGGATGTACTCTATCTATCAAAACCAATATTCGTCCTTTATTATAAAATTGCCATTATCATGAAAATAGCGTTCAGGTTAAACGCGATACTTTTTTGATAATAAACGCGAGTGTCATTAAACATTGAAGCAATACGTTTGTATAACCGATCTTGTTTCTTAGACTTGTTCGTGTCCCAATTCTATTTGGTTTCTCAGAAAGAACAGCCGATTGCTATTTTAGAGTGATTCGCAGAATAACATGTTCGTTAATATTAAAGCAACGAGTACTTTCTACACATTTGCGAAAATCTACAGGTACTGCGTTTTATTGGACAGGGCTGTGCAATCATCACAAGTGCTGTTGGCATTCATTTAAATTCGGATATTTGGATCCACTATCCGATTCTTGGATTTGGATCTGTTATTATTTTGCAATATGGAAAGTATTTAACAAAGAAACCATCGAATTTATGTTGGAGAATATGGAGAAAAGTGTATTCAGAAAATTATTAAATTTCGGGCATAATGGTTTTGGGTAACGGATCCGTATAACGCCGATATCCGGGTAGTTGATTATCCGGATCCGGTTAACAGCTCTAATTACTACTACATAGTCCACTTACCACGATTATCATTTGCAGCACGGTGTTACAGACTATTAGACATCCGCACGTATATTGTATAAATAGAGGAAATGAGAGGATGACACTAAGTTTCCTGACATATCTGAAAGAACGGAAGATACCATTAAAATTGTTTTATCCTTTTAAGTTTTTTTTTATTTAGCTGGTCCTTCAATTTTCTTTTAATTATTTTTCTAACGATAGGCATATCATCTTCGCTGAGTTACTAGGTAAAGGAGCAATTTTTGGATTATCTCTACAATAAGGAGATAAAAAAAGGTGCCAAGAAAGTAAATATCTTATAACAAAACCTTAATATGTTAAGACCAAAAAATTGCGCCAAAAATCTTTTACTTGAATTGAACTTTAATGGAAAAATGATATAATTGCTAATATTTAGATGCTATATATTACTACGTTTTCTGAAAGGGACACGTTTTACATAACTCTCGATAAAACTATACGTAAAGCTAAATATTATGCGCTTAAAATTTTAGCGGGAATGTCCTTTACAAAACACGCTTAATTATTTGGTCTTTTTGTGTAAACCTGTTGCCGTTTTGAGTACGTCAAAGTAACTACACAAAGGTACGCAGCCATATTGTATCTTTGCGAGCTAGAGATATTCAGGAAGGGAGTATATACAGCTAACTTGAAAATTCCAGGTTAAGCGAAGTTTTATTGGCTTAAGATGCCGATTTAGGGTAAGAAGAGTGTTTTTAATCCAATGTAATGTTACCTTGCCGCATAGCCGTACAGTTATAAGAACGCTTATAGAGGAGCAACACCGCACTCTAAAATTTCAATATTTCCATTTGCTGGGATGGCTTTACCCCTAATAATAGAACTGAAGGGCCACTTGTCTTATGATGCAGATTTTGATTTAATGATGGTAATAACATAATATCTGCATCTACTACGTACGAATGTGAGTGCGTCACTCAACTACAAATTTGGAAAATGCAGATACGGGAATTACTAAATGTAGATACTGTAATTCATCACTTAAAATTTGTACATATAAACCGCTTAAATCAAACTCGATATCTCTATTAGATCGAACGTGGCACTTTTTGCGTGAATTGTGAATGCGAATGCCACCCACTTTTGCATTTAAAGGCAGATATTTTCACGTTCATCTTAGTTCGAAGCTGAATTGTTTTTAAAAATATATTATAATATCCTTCTACTCATTGGTAGAAGGATATCTATAATTCACCTCTTTTTTTTATTTGTGACACGTCACATATTGCATTTATATGCCACATATTGTGTATTATTTTAGAAACTTGTCAACCTATCTATTTTCTGTATACTTTGTACAGTTCGATTGAGATTATTTTATCAAAATTTAGAGTTTAAGGTAAGTTCCTATATATGGAAAGATAGTATAACATTAACGCCAAAAAAAACGCTATTGTTAAAATTTCAGATGATACTTAACTTATGATACTCTTAGATCAAATAGAAATGTAACCTTGAACGGAATTCTTGTCAGAAAAATGCATATACAATATTGTCAGATGTCACAATGAGGTTGGAACATTTTTAAAAGTATTTTGTTTTTGCAACTTCGCAGAATTTTCCCATATGTTGTTTCTAGTGATCAACGTTCACCATTTAAGCTAGCTGATAAGATAGACAACTAAATTCAAATAAATTCTGAACAAAATTCCGTCTTCTTCAAATCTGCTGCAGATTTGAAGAATGTCTGTATAGAGGTGTAACCGTTAGAAAAGCCTTGCATTATGAACGTCATTATATTGATTTAAATGTTTCTGAATATAATATTAAATCACTGTACCTTTAATTCTAAAATTCTAACAACAAAAACAACCTGTTCAATTGTTCACAAAATGACCTGGATAAACTGATACAGTTAGACATAATCAAATATCAAAATGAAGTAAACTCAAAAAACATGAAATTTTGGGAACCTGTATTACGCAATTCTATTTTTTTGCTAATATTCATTCTGAGTGAGAGAAATTAATTTTTGAAATTTGGAACTTTTGTACTCCATCTGTGCATATAACTCGTGAACAGTGAGAGATAGAGCAAAAGTTTTCAGACAAAAATTGTATAGTACTGCTGATAGTATTTTTCACTAGAGAAGAATTTGTTTGCGTATACAGTACACATACATACACCTAACGTTACCAATTACAATCTCTGATTCATCATCAGCTTTCGACACTAGAATATTATGACGCCTTTGCTTACGCTTGATGTACAGGCGGATACATTGATCAAAGACCAAATGCATTTGTAAATTCAGTCACTTTTGCTTTCACCCAACAAGATTTCGTGCATCCCTCTCGTTGTTCCATTTGCGGTAGCTATGTGTGCATAGTGTGACAAATTCTTGTTTTAAAAACTTTTTTTGAATGGAATGTTTAACATTCCGTTAAAAGTAAATGTAATTAAAAACAAATTTTATATCTCTTTCTATTATATATTTGTATACATAAACCTACTTTTCTCAAATGAAAAATACTTCCAGTGGTATTATAAAACAAGCGAAATTTGCACTGCATAAGAAAATTCCATTATTTCCACATTCGACTTCCGCTAAAAAGTACATGTAACAATTTTGATATGTCTACAATTTTCTTTTCTTCGACGAATTAATTACTGCTTTATAAAACTCATTACAGCAAACGATTTTTGTCTCAAAACTTCTGCTGCTATCTCTTACCATTATACACGTTATGTGTATAGCTAAAGTGGAAAGTTTCTATGTGTGTTTTTATTTTTAATATTCAGGCAGGTATAATACTTACTGGTTTATTGCGTTGTGTAATATGACACATCCTTTTAAAGTTTCGTCCCCATCCGACTTCTCATCTTCAGAATGTTCAACGACATGCTTTTCTTCAGATCTCCCGATAACATTAACCAATTTATTTTGCAATATTTTTAATTGTGCGACACACAATCCTAATGCGGTCATGTAAAATATATCAACAACCATAGCATTGACGCTCATATAAGATATCATCATACTTTGTACAATTTTGTAGAAGAAATTAAACCGTTCCATGTCAAAAGGCGGCGGTATTATCATTTTCATGCTAATCACAAAAGGTAGAAGGCAGGTAGTTAGGAAAAATACAATCCAATGGCTATGTAGTAATACCACATAAGTTTGGATATCCGAGCAATAAGCTGTACATATCGGTTTTCTTCTCCGTTGTGTGCGTTGAAAACACGAGACTTCAAATCCTGCAGTATTGAAAGCACAACTTCTTGTTGGTTACTATAGTAACTTGCTTTGCAAGAACAGTTACTGCGGATATTAGCATACAAATCATTTGATTTAATGTCAAAATATCGTTCACTTTGATAGCTTTGATAATAGTATTCGTTTCTAAAGTTAATATAAATATCTAAATGTATAAATGCAATGAGAGCTTTAGGATCTGTAGCGCATTGACTGCTTTTTCTGATAATAAACCTTGTTTTCTTAAAATCCGCGTTACTTGTTGTAGCGGTTCTTCACAGTTTACTTTAGCCATTTCCATGTTACATTTGTTTATATCGAAAGATATGAATGTTACGTTAAAATGAAACATCTCGCTTGATATTCGTGTATAAATACATATGCGGATGTACGTTCTCTTCAGCACGTAACCAATTACACGGTACTAAATTACCCTTTCGTGAGACATAATATTCGCTTACTGTAATTGATAATTACCAGATTGATTAAAGATAATTCCCTATTCGTAGAACAGATTGTATACGTCTTGCACATATATATCAATAGCTCCTGCGGACATTCATCAATAACAGTTCTGTTCGTAGCGATTGTAAGAGATAAATTCGTTGAAAATACTCCATCTTCAACGTTTACTACCATTCTAGCGACATGTCCTCGGGCTAAACATACAAATAGAGAACGTACGTTCAGGCAATGTTTACGGATGTCCTTGTCTGTACATAACATTATGCATTAAAGACGTATCTCGCGAATAATATCGACCTAATTTGCCTGTACACAAAATATATATGGCAACACTACGCTCTACTTTCGCAATATAATTTTCACTTTTCGGCATATTTAAAAAAAGTTGCGATTATTATTTACACTGAATTAATTATAATTTTTGATGGATCCATTTTGTAAAGTAATTGAGATATTAAAAACTTTGTTTGCATATTTGATCATGTTTTTGGTGGCGATAAGTGAATACATTTCAAATTTGAAACAAAATCTGCTTTTCCATAAAAGAGATGAAAGTTCTTGCCCGAATATATACGATTATTAGTTACATATCGGATTTAGCCAGATCTAGTGCTTATTTATATTTTTTCAAATTTTTATGTGGTAAAAATATGATTCTACATTATTCTTGGGCTATAGTTCCGAATATTGCCTATCGAATTGACGATTTTAAAAACCGTCACGAAATCGTGTTATTTCTAGGTTATGGCCATGCCGCTCTTCTTCTCACTAAATCTCTGGAATAATTTCACTTTTGTTTCTTATTGCCGGTCATACAAAAATCTCCAAAATGTCAACTTTAATTATCAAGATCCAGAGCAAAGCAGAAATAAAAAGAGATCAATTATTTGCATTCTGTCGTTGAGTGAATATAGGGTACTTAGATTTACTTATCGTCCTAGCAAATAGAAAATAGAATATTTCTTTCTATTCTATCTTAAATTAAACCGCCCCATGTCAAAGGGCGGTGGTATCAATGAAAATGATACCACCGCCCTTTGACATGACTGTTTGACTGATAAACACAACAGGTAGTGAGGAAAAATACATTTCCAGTGGCTACGTAGTAATGCCACATAAGTTGGGATATCCGAGCACTAAGCTGTATATATCGGTTTTGTTCTTCATTGTGTGCGTTGAAAGCACGAAACCTTAAATCCTGCAGCATTGAAACCACATACTTCTTGTTTGTTCTTGTTGTTACTGTAGTAACTTGCTTTGCAAGTACAGTTATTGCGGATATTGGCATACAAATCATCTAAAGTTAATATAAATATACAAATGTATAACTATGAAGAGAGCTTTACGATCTGTAGGGCATTGACTGATTTCTCTGATAATAAACCTTGTTTTCTCAAAATGCAGTTTACTTGTTGTAGCGGTTCTTCACAGTTTACTTTAGCCATTTCCGTGGTACATTTGTTTATATTGAAAGATGCGAATGTTACGCTAAAATGAAACATGTCGTTTGATATTTATATATAAATGCATACACGTATATACGTTCTTCAGGGCGTAATCAATTACATCGGCCCTAAATTACCCTTTTGTGAGACATAATTAGTGTAATTGATAATTACCAGATTGGTTAAAGATGATTTGCTATTCGTAGAACAGATTGTATATGCCTTGCACAAATACAGACAACAGTTGTAAACAGTTCCTACGAACATTCAGCAATAACAGTTTCAAATTCATAAAAAATATTCCATGTTCAATGTCTACTACCACAACTTACATCTCCATTCTAGCGGCATACCGTCAGGCTAAACGTACAAATAGAGAGCATACGTTCAGGCAGTGTCTACGGATGTCTGTACATAATATTATGCATTAAACTCGTACCTAGTGAATAATATCGACCTAATTTGTAGTTTTGATTGCTTGTATACAAAAAATAAATGCTAACACGCGTTCTACTTTCCCAATATAACACTTTTCTGCGTATTTAAAAAGAAGTCGCAATTATTGTTTGTATTGAATTAATTATAATTTTTGATTGGTCCATTTTGTAAAGTAATTGAGATATTAACAATTTTTTTTTGTATATTTGATCATGTTTTTGGTAGCGATAAGTGTTCAAATTTTACACGAAATCCGTTTTCCTATTATTTTATATATTGTCGCGTGCGAAAAATATATGCTTATAATTATTATGAATCGACAATATGAATAAAACAATATGCATGAATAAAAAATAAACTTCCATGAATTACATAAATAATATGTAAAAAAGATGAAAGTTCACACTCTACACGCTTGTTAGTATGATGTGGTAAAAACATAATTTTACTTTCTTCCTTTATTATTATTATTATTGGGCTGTAGTTTCGATTACTGTCTATCGAATTGACGATTTTATGTTCGTAGGTTTTTTTGATATTTCTGAACAAAATTCAATTCGGTGTCTCTGCGTGCATACTAAAGGTAACCAACAATGTATACAAATGCTAAATTCAACAACGAAATATAACGCGTTTCACCCTGAGTTCGAAATATTGGGTCTACTGTTGCGTCACACCAAGGGTAATAACGATACAAGCTACCAACGTCCGCTAATACTACCTTTGCAGAAATAAAAAGAACCCATCGTTCCAGCAAATAGAATAGAATATTTCTTTCCATGGTTTTACATTTTTGCTCTTTTTATTTATATATTTTCCTCTCGCATGAGACTTTTATTTTAGGCTTAAAAATCTGGATATTTATGCATATGTTTTGAGTTTCTTTTGCGTATATTCCAACCTTTAATCATGAAGTACTCCTGTGCATCGTCTGTTCATCTTCCCCAGTATGTGAAGATGGAGACCTACTGTCCATCATGAAGGGCCAAGCGACTGCAACAATCGTTGCGTACTGCCCAAAGAAACCTTTTGGGACAGCAACTGTTGTACTTTTAAATTAAGATCATTTTATACTAAGAATTACAAGTCTTTTATTTAATCTAACAAAATGCGTGGTTGCCCTAACAAAACTTACATTTGGATTTACGAAACGAAACGTTAATCTTTCTGAAAAATTCTGCTTTTCAAGTACTCTAGCTTACCGCGAAAAAAACCGAGAACAGGTGCACAGGGTGTATAGTAAATTAAGAAAATGTAAAAATGCCTCAAGAGAGAAGTGATGTTACTTATTATTACAAAATGCTTACAAAACAAAGTTGTTTGTAGATTAAAATTAAACTTAGTTACAAAATTTATTTGAATTCATTTACAAGGATTCAAAAACTGGGATTTTGTATGGCAGACTACAGTCTTCACCCAACCGAGCGTATAAGCTTTTTAAGCATTTTTAGCTCGTCATAACTTCAAAAGCTTTTTTAGTGTACAAATTATGTGTGTAAAGTGTTCCATGGCCTTGTTATTACCCTTTCGCCGTAAAGGGTGAAGCACAGTTAATTATACCCCAATTACAAATGGTGACTCGGGAGTGTACTAGACCCGCCAGCGCCGAACTGCGCCCAGTCAAGCACAGGCCCTCTTACCACTTTACATATATTGTCAATATGATCTGACAAACATCATATTTGTCATATTTATGACTCAATATCTTGCAAATCCTTTTAATTTACATTTTTTTTATAGTTTTGTGTTATTAAAAATACATCAAAAAATGCATAGAAACAGTAACCAACAAATTTTGCTGATACACATTTATGATATTGGTGAAATTATTCACATCAAAAGCAATGTGAGGAGCGCTAACAATCAGACATGTTTCTGTCTACCTGGCGTCATCAGCATGGTTCCGAATGTATCTCTACCCACATCACTGTTTGCCTTTCGGCTTATGTTACTCTGACGATCCAGATGTATCTCTTAGCGCCATTTCGTGCTAAGAGACACATGTCTTCCATCTAGAAAGCAGCGACAAAAATAGCGGCTACAGTCTCTTAACGCACTTTCGAGTAGATCTTGGACGGCTTAACTAGAGAGAGCACTGCATGATCCTTTAGGCTTAGCATTAGCCGCATTTTTAGGCGCCAAGTGATACACTTGACTCGTTGTTCTTGGAGAAGGGTAACATAAGTCGAGAGGCAAACAGCGATATGGGTAGAGATACACTCGGAACAACGCTGATGACGTCGGGTAGGTAGAAACATGTTCTGTGGTTAGACTGGTTAGCGTTCTTTCTCCGCACATTGCTTTTGCCGTAAATGATTCCACCAATACCATGGATAACGCGCGAAGCATTGCGTAAACTGCTAACAAAATTGATGAAATTGATTTTGTCCTGGATATTAGAAACGTAACAAGTGTTGGCAATTGATTCAATAACAGGTACTCCGAAATTATGTGTTATAAAACGTTCACAAATATTGCAAATAAGTAAAAGTCATTTATAAAGAATGTAAAAAGAAGAAATATACAAAAGAAAAGAAAGTTCTGCCTTCTAAACCAATAGTCAGACATGAAAATGGGTATGAAGGGAAGTGATTACTTTTATTTGTAAGTTGGTGAGAATTACTTCTTCGATAAAAGAATCTTCGCTTTTACTGAAGTACTGAGTAACTTTTTGCACGAACAATCGTTGCAAAATAGTCGTTTTTGCGCTTTTGAAAATCCAAACTATATCATCTACAAACGAAGTCAACGTTTCCAGAAAAGGAATGTTTGGTGTGAAATTTTTTAAGATCAAATCGTTGGTCTATATTTGACGAAAATTTAAATTAAGATGTTTATCTGCATATTCTGGAGAATTTTCTGTTACCACTTTGGAGCCGGAAATGCGATGTTACATTTTTTTTGCAAAAGGCGGGCGCCGTGCCCATGACACACTATAAAATCTCAAAATAACTCGATTACACCACTTATAGCAAATATGTTTGATATGTTAAACAATTTTACTTTTATTTTTCAGTTTCATAAATATATATATATATATATATATATATATATATATATATATCTTGTGTCTTTTTTTTTAAGAGAAGGTACGTACTGAGTATGATAACAGTCAAGTTACATAAAATTATCAAATTTATGTAAAGGAACAATTTATACAAAAGTTTCTTCCTAATGAACTATTTCATTAATTCAATTGAGCCTAGATATGAAAAAAAAACAGGTTTCTTTGCCAATGCTCATGTGAAAGACAGGCGTTGACATTAGATATAGCTCGTCATCTCATTTGGTCTTGGACGTGGACGACGCAGGACAACTTCAATTGTAGGTTACTTTAAGCAATGCAAATAGCGAATAAGACCATCTAATTATCTGAAAAACAAACGCCAGAGTCAGAAATATTTTAGCATAAATATCATGCAAATATTTACCAATCCAAGAGAACTGAAAGAAATATTTACAAGGCGATATAATTCTATTGTTAAAGGTTTTTTCGCGCGTTCCATCAATACCATCAATATTTTTTGGGAATTTCCTGTCAAATTATACCATTGTGACATGTAGCATGATTCTACGATTTTATCGCTCTAAAAAATAAATTCATTTATGGTTATTAAATTGGTAAATAAGTTATTGCTAGTGATTGCACACCTGAAATGCAATTTCATTTCCAAGCCAATGATACAGTACCAACTGTCCAAATGTTGCACCAGTATATGCGGTCAATGTAAGAATGTGACTGACGTTTACTTCTTGCTGCAAAAGTGTTGGGCATTTAAAATAACACGGAGAAGCTTAAGCTACAGATAATTAACAAATGTTTTAAAAAATTGTGAGAAACAGATAAATAATGTTAATTGACTTGCATTGTGACAATATTGCAGTTAGTTATTAGTTATTACTTCTGCAAACACGGTAATCGAAAGCGATTTCTTCAGCGACATTTATCGTACTATTTACTTATTGCTAGATGAGGATAACATGTTTACCATAGAGGTTTTAAACTTTAATCACAACCCTTACAAAGAAGCAAACACCAAATATTTTCGGCGGACGTATCTGTAGTACTTAAACAATCAACAAAAAGGATTGAATTTCGTCGTCATGGTAATTTGCGAAATCACAGTTGCGCGGACTCTATGTATTTCTATTGAAGAACTCTCGCCGACATTAATAATGAGTAACTATTTTTGCGAAGCTAACGTGGAATGAAAATGGATTAATTGTTCGGTTTTGTATGAATTCTGAGGGACCGGAACTTTGAATGATTGGTTTAAACTATTTATTATTTTTTCTTTCAAACACATGCAGGTTTCAAAACCGAAACGCAGGTAAATAACATGAAAAGAAGCAATAACTGCAGAATTCAGAAGACAAAAGTAAACATTTATACGTAAAAACCAACACAAATGTTACTTACCACGATTATCATTTGCAGCACAGTGTTACAAACTATTACACATCCGCACATATACTGTATAAATAGTGGAAACGAGAGGATAGCACTAAGTTTCTTAACGTATCTAGAAGAACGGGAGAGATAATTTTAATCACTTTACTATTTAAAAAAAAAAGATGCGCAAATTAATTATCCAAAGAACTATACAGAAGGCATTATGATGGTGTTAGAACAAGAACCGTTTATTTAGGATTAAATTATGATTTAAGAATATATTAAACAATAATGTTACATTACTTGACATACGCATTTCATATATTTATTTCGAACGGTGTTGCTTTCGTCTAAGGACATATTCTGAACTTCTGTATTTTCTACCTGAGTATTATAGCTCCAAAAGCAAGTAACTTCGGATTAAATATTTTTATTTTTAATGGGTTGGAATAATACTCACTGGTTTACTACTTCATGTAAAATAACACAACCTTTTAAAACTTCGTCACCATTCGATTTTCCATCTTCAGAATGATCAATGTCACGGTTTTCTTTAGATGTCCCGATAACATTAACCAATTTATTTTGCAAAATTCTTAATTGTGCGACACACAATCCTAATATTGTCATGTAAAATACATCAACAACCACAGAATTGACGCTCATATAAATTATCATCACACTTTGTACAATTTTGTAGAAGAAATCAAACCGCCCCATGTCGAAGGGCGGCGGTATTATCATTTTCATGCTAACCACAAAAGGCAAAAGGCAGGTAGCTATGAAAAACACAAGTCCAATGATTATGTAATAGTGCCACATAAGTTTGGACATGCGAGCAATGAACTGCACATATCGGTTTTGTTCTTCATTGTGCGCGTTAAAAGCACGAGACCTTAAATCTTGCAGTATCGAAAGAACATTCTTCTCATTCGTTGCTGTAGTAATCTGTTTTGCAAGAACAGTTATTGCAGATATTAGCATACAAATCATTTGATTTAATGTCGAAATATCGTGGACTTTGATTGCCTTGATAATAGTGTTCGTTTCTAAAGTTAATATAAATATCCAAAGGTACAAATGTACTAAGAGCTTTAGGATCTGTAGCACATTGACTGCTTTCTGTGTTAATAAACCTTGTTTTCGTAAAATCCATGTTATTTGTTGTAGCGGTTCCTCACAGTTTACTTTAACCATTTCTATGGCACATTTAGGTCGGAAGATGCTAATGTTATGTTACAATGGAACATCTCGTTTGATATTTATATATAAATGCATATACGTTCCTTTTAGTACGTAATCAATTACGTCTGTTCTAAATTACCCTTTCGTGAGAGATAATTACATTATACTATGCGCTTTGTGTAATTGACAATTGCTATAACCAGATCGATTAAACATAGTTTGGCTTTATAGAACAAATTATATACGTCTTGCACATATATAGACATCTTTGTCAATTGCCCTTACGGACAATCATAATTAAGAAAGTTTTCGTAGAAGCGTTTATAAAAAATAAATTCATTAAAAATACTCCATCTTAAAAGTTAAAAAACTCGAATATTATACAGTTGATAACTTCTTTGCGTAAACCTTAACATGTGTAATTTGTCCGTTAGATCTAATATCAAAATGCGGTCAAAGTTACATATTTTTGCGAATTAACTTTGGTAAGAGATGTCTATGGGACATTATTTGAGATACCTTACGACTTGAAGTATAAGGAATTTTTTTTAATGTTTTATTCGAAAAACAAGGGGAGAAATCTTATTTGGCTTTCTTTAATAACTGTAGCTTCGTCGCAATTGAATTGTAAAACCACAAATTTTATTTGTTCGAAAAATTTTGAATAATAAAAAGCTGCCTTCAATCAGGATCCCGATGAACGTGTAGGAATCGGCTTTGGTGGTTCGGGAATACCGGGGCACCGTCTGTTCTCGAATTCGTTTAGGTGATTTCAAACCACCGAATAACATTTGCGAATCGTTTGTGCCACAAGATGTAAAGCTTGAGTTCTACATGTTGTAATGCATTGTTGCTGCACCATTGCCCATAAACATCAACAGTTGATTAGGTGACACTTTTACAAATTTCTGTAACATATGCAGCACTACTCTCGTAATCTCTTCACCAGCACACTGCTACGCCTTCCGGTCAAAAGTGAGAGGCCAGGGGGACGAGAAGTCAAATATCTTAACGCTTAACAGATCCGCAATTACCTACCGTTCTGAAGTCTGCCTTATGCGTCCTTGTGGTGTTGATAACGAAGCAGGATAAACAAGAGGAATCATTATCATTATCATCTATACAGGAAGGCGCCACCCACTTGGAAGCACGAATATCCTACGTAGACCTTGGTCGTGGGAAACGAGGTTCGTCGCCAGAAAAGACGCTCGAAAATTCCCGACTTGGTGACAGATCTACTCTCGAGTAAGAAGTACTCCGGGAATGAAATACAAAAGAAACGAAAACAAAAAAAAAAAAAGTAGATTTAATTGGTTTACGGTTTTGTTTTATATAAATATATATATCCAACTTGTATGAGAATATTCTATATTAGTGCGAGTACACACGGGATCGTCTACCCGACAAGATCTTGTTGGTTTACACAAAGTATATAAATACGGAATTTTAATGTTATTCGTTTTTTTTCCATAAAAAAAAATACCTGACCCGCCTAGCTTGAAACTTTATAATAATAAGTTGCCTTTAGTCAATAGGGTCGTTCGTAGATAATAGTGAGTTATTTACACAAATAAATCAAAAATTAATTTAAAAATAAGAAATAAAATGCACTAAAAATCTTGTTTTAAACTGTACATCTAAAAGATTTTAAGAATAATAAGACAAGTTTAATTCTATCCGCGAACCCTACTGTAATCTGTAAAATTTTAACAATATTCCAAATTTATAAGCATTATAATCTGATAACCTCCTCGTAATATCAAATTCTATTAGGAATCATTTTTTTAACAAAAAAAAGGCAACAGTATAAATTGTAATATAAAAAAAAATAATAATAGAATATTTAGGTGAAATGTTGACTTACAATTAAGGAGTAATATCTACATGAATTGTATTTTTGACACTCCTTGGGTCGTAACCAATGGTGCGGGTCTACTTATCTGTTCGTCGTATGTTACCCACGGTAGCTGGACGCTCTAACGGGGTATAATCTCGGCCGCCTACAAGGCTCTACTAAGTCACTTCGAAATAGGTACTTGGATACAAATTGACCCTCCAAGCAGTAATATCCGATAAATAACAACTTAATGCAGATAATTCGGACTGTGTGAAACGAAACTATGGATCATTTTGTAAGCACATCGGAAGAAAAATTCGTAAGAAAATCGAGATACAGGTGGCCGCAAAAAATGCGCGTAACAACACTTTTGTAATCTTTTGGTTGCTAATAAGATTGCAAAATTGGGTTGAAGGGGTTTCAGTACACGCACCATAATATGTCCAATGGATTTTTTTTTGCGTTCGTTCACGCTTAACCACAGCCGTTTATCTTTAACTACAGATGGCGGATACCTACATAAAGTTGTCCGAGACGGTGGCCCCTAGTCGGAATTGTATTTATTTCAGAAGTCGTGAAACGGTTATATTCTGTATAAAAATATAAACTAACTTAAGAGCATCCGATTGCGGTTAGTTGCGGTTGTTCATGATACGCTTTTGACACAAGGTTGACAACTTCGAAGTCATAATATATTCCCCTCCATAGTAAGTACGGTCAATAGCTTGGGTGTCTTCGAAAATAATGGGTGTTGCGTGATTGTGGTCAGAAAAAGGCATAAAGGTGAGATAAGAACAAAACATCATAATATACAAATAATATATAAATAAACACACAAGCTATCATAATATACAAACAGCCTCACTGCGCATGTTATGCATAGAAAGCAGGGTAATGAGCGTGTAGCCAAACACATGAGAAAACTTCGTACTACGAGCAAACGGAATAATTAGCTCACAATTTCGAACGTTATTTTTATCCCCCAAAGTAACTCTCACTCCATATTTTCTATTTTCGAACGTATCCCTGTAGTAGCAACAATCGTTTATCATTGCGTCATGAAGTCCTCAATCTCAAATAACGTTTATGATTGGTTGATCGTTGACCTGGCTTATATTAGGATATTCAGTCATTTGAGATGTATTAGTTAATATTTCTGTTACTTTATTATCTTTAGTATTATTTCGTTTCTAATATTTTATAAAACGTTTTTGTGTTTTACTTACGTGTTTTACAAATAGTAAGGAAAATTCAAATACGCTGTCAATTATCAACTGATTGGTTTGGGGAGAGAGATGAGCAGCTTTATTTCAGTTCGTCTTAGGAGTATGCAACTGATTTTTCAGAGAACTAAGCGTTTTTAAATTGTTAACAAAGAATCAAGGTTAAAATAGATATTGCACTTATTTCGGAGACATGATACAAAGCAGCCAAAAAGATATTTAGTGGATATAATGTAATTCGTGATGGTAGAGACGATGAATTTGGAGGAATAGCAATATAAGTTAGAGGAGATATTTATCACACCACAATTGACTTTAGTACAGTAATTAGTCACGGCCATCATTGTAATATTAGCCTTTATTTCTTTCTACAGACCGATATACGTAGCGATCATGTCTGTGACCACCTTTTCAATGATTTATACACTGACTTTGTTTTTAGTAGTGATCTTAATGCCCACCACACAATTTTTGGGTATGGAAAAATCAATATATTTGGATCTTAATTATTAAAGCCATAGATGCATGCATGTTAATTTTTCGTAATAACAGAGCTCCGACTCAGATTACTCGTTCCGACGAAGGTTATTCTGCTGTTGAAATATCATTAGTGCCTCGAGACTCAAGCAAAATGTGATTGGAAACTACTTGATGATTTCTCTTCTGACCATTCTCCTATTTTAATTCATACACGACAGTAGACTTGCTCTGGACGCACGTTAGCTGAACTATCATTTTCAGAACTGTTCCGTTGTACTGCAGAATATGCTATAGAAACGTGCGTTCAACTAGTATACTGTTGTGGTGAGGGCTATAGTGATGTGTTTCACTATTTACGAACATATTTAATTTGGACTATGTTTATACCTTAAAGCACAGGTTGTACCATTAGAGTAAAACCAAAAGCGCGCCATATTTATGCTACATATCAATAAAGAGTATGTATTTGTCCGTAGCACGCTTTAAAAGACATTCCTACGAGTTAGCTTTGTTGTATCAAGAAACAAATTTCATTTGTATCTTGCTTTTATTAAAGCAAGCAGTGAGTAGGACCATCGAATTATCTAAAAAAATAATGTTGCTGTTAAATAACATATATCGTACATTATTTTACCACTCCCAACGAATCCAATGAAATGGAGACAAATTGATATAATTCCAAAACTAAAGGCCGTTTACTTCTCTCCATCAATAACATTAACGTCTTTTGTGACTTTGCTTGTAGATGGTACCATTGTGAAAGGTAGCAAGCTTCTGTAATCTTACCACTCTGTAGTGGTAAATTTATAGTGAAATTTTATAAATGCTAATTGTATTTAACTTCCTTACCTTAAAAATTATTTCACTACCAAGCCAATGATATATTGCCAGTTGCGAAAAAACCACACAGGAGTAACAGATACTGCTTACAATATTGGCAGTGTTCGTTTCACCCTAAGAAAAAAGTGGTTTTTGAGTAATCTTGACGATAAAAATGTATTCTTCATTAACTTATTGAAGTTGATCGAATAAAGTTAGAATTTTAAAAATACT
This sequence comes from Marronus borbonicus, assembly GCA_902655005.2. Classification (NCBI taxonomy): domain Eukaryota; kingdom Metazoa; phylum Arthropoda; class Insecta; order Coleoptera; family Scarabaeidae; genus Marronus; species Marronus borbonicus. The sequence goes on along the minus strand of LR737384.1, from coordinate 18,272,819 downwards.
AAAACTACAATAAAAAATATGTCAAATAGCAAGTTATTTATTGTAAGTGCGCACGAATCTGCTTATGCCAAAAAGAATTAGTGTGACAATGGCAGGCGGAATAAATCATTGTTAAGGGTATGCCGTTAAGGAAGACGAAATAAAATTAAAGAAACAAGGTTTGGACAGTCGGTACTATTATTAAGTAATCTATATAGGAATACCAAGTTCGACAACAGTCTACGTAAAGGCAGAAGGCCAACATGCTTGCATGAAATCAAATAATTATCAAAAGGTTGTCTTGACTTTCGACAGAGAAATCTGATAAACTTACGTTGAACGGATTCTAACCTATTTATATAGACGGCAAACTGAAGGCATCATACAACAGAAGCGCAAGATATTATCGAGTTTATATATGCAAGATATAGAGACCTCAGACACGTTGATGAAAAAAACATTTTAGATGTTCTTATAAAGCCAAGCAACTTAGTATATTTATTAACAATATACTCAACGTAGTCACTGTATACTAATTTAGAACCAAACATCAAACCCAGACCCATAATGTTAGAAACCTCGGTAAGGATATTTCCGTCCAAAATGTATGAAGATTGACGCTTAGGCAAATTTCTGGTGTATTGTTACATTTATTGAAATTTAAAAAGAGTTTGTTTTCGAAGCGGTCCTGTTATAGCCCTACATAATCCGTAATCGACATAATAGGTTTAAGCATCTTTAGGTTGCCAGTATATTGAAGAAAAAGAGTATTTTTATTGATATATAACCACCGACTTAGATGCATAGCCATCCAACTTAAAAAATAGTGACCTGTTAGATATATAAGATTGTAGCCACCGACGAATGTCCCCGCGCAAACCAAATCTCGGCAATTTATTAATAAGACTTTGATGATCTATTCTGAGAACTGGTTCAAGTTCGTCAAAAAGTTATGAAGTTATGTTATCAATAATTGACTCAAATACTTTGAAAAAATTAAAATAGAAATAAACTGGTTGTTCTCAACTGAGGATTTACCACCACTCTTAAAAGCCGGTATGACACTAGCTCGTTTCCAAAACAATGCGTAAAATACATGCAGGAATCCCATCGGTATCAGCATCCTTTCGTATGTCCCACTTACTCAACAGTATAACAATACGATGACTGGACCTGAAAGCTATATCATTAATAATTCGACCACTTATAAAACCAGAAGGGAAGTAGTTATTAAAATGATTATGTATTGACTATCTATCATCCAGTTATGTCACTCAAACGCATATTTTTAGATGCAGGGGAACATCCACGTCGAGATCTCGCAATTTCCTCAAGTTCTGATCGATCAAGAACTGATCGAAATTACTCTCAATTGTTCTAATATAATCTAATATTTGGCGCGACCTCACAAAATCCTAAGTTTCATACAATACAACTCGTTGGAATAAATTTTCCATTTCTAATGCATCTTGTTTCTTTTTCACAATATCTCATAGAATGTGATAACTGTATAGGATCTGATGCGAAATTACCTGTGATATATTAATTTGGAATTGTAATTGTAAGCAGAATCTAAAGCGAGGAAAAATCCTGTATTATACAATATTTTTCCTTGTTTCATCCACTTTATTGCGAATGTTTTGAAATGGATAAGTAAGACCGGAACTACAGTAAAACAAACTCTAATACTTATAGGTAGGGGTATTATTAGAGCAGCAAAATGTCACGCTTTTACTACTTCCGTAAGTATAATAAAGAAAAGAATAGGGGTGAATAATAGTGCTTCAATTTTTAGAAGACTGATAAAAGCCAATTTACTATCAAAAACGTGCATAGAAACCAAGGCATCCTTAATTCAGTCGGATTAGCTCCTGAATTCATGGCAACTAACTCGACACAGTACATCGGTTTTCAGGTTGACTCTTAAAACGTCATTTCTCACCTTTACAACTTTTCATACTAAATTCTACCGACACATTAACGAGAGATACTGCATGAGTGCCTATCTAAGATGAAACTGTATATCGGGTATGCCAGATTTTGTTGTACATTCGATATGGAAAGATATTCTACGGTAGGATATGTGCCTCCAAGTGCATCTTATGATATCCGGTCTTGAAACAGCCTAATGAAAAAATATATTCTTTTAATAGCATCCCATATTTTTTATCAAATATTCTGACTGTCCTTGTTTTTCGCTTTACAACCATGTGCTGTTTACTTATTTAGTCCTTTAAGATGAACAGCTTGGAAATCAAACTGGCAGTCTTAAACCTGACACCCCTCCATTGTTTTGTTTTGGGGTTATGCGAAAGATGTTGTTTATGTTAAATATTGCCGTTGTTCAGTATTGCTGCTGAAGATGAAGAAACATGCGTACAGTGTCAGTGAAGTGTTTGTCGTAAGGAGTAATAGTGAAGTGTTTCAGTTGTTTATGTTGTTTCGACAAGGAATCTTGATGATTTCAAACATGAAATTATGCGGGCTTGTCGAATGTTCTATGAGGTCTTTGTCGGACAGGAGGACAGCAATTTGATTAACATTTATAATTTATTACCAATTGTTAGTTTGATCATACTTGATAGTTTGCATATGCATAATTTTGTTTATATTTTTGTTTCTTTTTTTATTTGTATTTCTGTTTTGCCTGTGCTATTAAGTTTATATTTTGAATGTTTTGTTTGATTATATTATTGCAATAAAATTATTTCTATTTTGCGTCGATATTGACCAAATGAAGTGTATTTGTTGTTGTCCAGAAGGAGGTCTAAATAAATTAAATAACTTCAAAACACAAAGTAAATGAGTAAAAGGTGTATGGCTATAAAGAGAGAAATAAGGAGAGTCAGAATATCAGGTCGTGTCAATGAAAAAAAAAATTTTTTCATTCGCCAATCTGTATTGCCAGTATTAATATCATAAGATGCAATTGGAACTATATTTTCTACTCTAAAATTTCTTCTTAAAAGATGATTTTCCATTTATTCAAATAATCATGTTACACATACATAGTTGTCTAATCTATATAGTTCTCTACATAGTTGAAAACGATAGTACTTCTGATGAACATATATTTAACAGCTGAACAAAACATTTTTCGAAATTTAAGCAAATAAACACATTACGCATTTTCATATATTCTTGGCGAACCTAGCTGTACCTAGCTTTAATTAAAGCAAACAGCGAATACGACCAGCGAATTATCTGAAATGTAGCTTAAGTTATGATGGCGGAATCGTTGCTTCGACACTACTTACTGTACTAAGAGATTCAAGTGAGATGAATGCAAGTTTATATAATTGAATAACCAAAGGTTTTCTAGCGCGCTCCATTAAAATCATCAGTAATTTCTGCGATTTCCTTTTTAACATATACCATTCCGACATGTAACATGCTTCTACAACTTGGGCACTCTGAAAACAAATTAAGTTGCAATACACGTGCAGTAGAAGTTCTGTTGCATCCAATTGTAAATGTTAGTGTGTAACATGTAACGACATTTTTATTTCTTCAAATCAAATCGTAAATGAAGAATAATAATATAACTCAAGAAACGAAAAGACACGCTGTTATTGTTGCTGCTCACGTGAATCACGAAAATCTCGGATTTTCTTAAATGCGTTCTATAATTGCACTCGAGAGTTAGAAGCATTTGAGGGAGATGTGAAACTGTTGCCCAAGCGTAACAAGCGTAGGGATGTTCAGACAGTAGTTTCAGGCAACTATTATGGTTTTGGGAGCGACGAGCAATAAAGGACACGTTAGGTCACTAT
>LR737384.1:18231483-18249114 GCA_902655005.2 Marronus borbonicus | reverse complement strand
AGTTTTATTTTCAGGCGAAACAAAAATAGGTCTTAATTCATCAGATAGATGTGAACGAGTCTGTTTCGATACAAACTTTAAAAGGTGCTGTTCAAACAGGTATTTGATGCTGTAGACGAATTATTATCGTATGACTTAATTCAAATTTATTTAAAAAGTTCTATTTCAATTGGATTTTCATTTTTCGTTGTAGTGGCTTGCTTTATTCTTAAGTTTAACAAATATGAATGCTATTATTTCAACAAATCAATTGCGATTTTCATAAAAATCGAAGATTGCATTATTTCAGAAACAATTCCTGGAATCTGATACTTGTATAAACTGTGGCAGCGTGAACATTAAGATATTTATTAGGCTGTTTTTCTTGATATACAAACCGTAAAAGTTATTTCATTGCCTAGCCAATGATATACTGCTAATTGTCCGAAGATTATACCCGACCAAGTTACGATACTTATAACATTTGCTGTTTCCGTTTCGTCCTATAACAACAAACAAAATATGTTTTACAAACAAGCAGTGTTTTATTATGTTGTATGTGTTGGATATATCCAAAGGTTATGGTAGTGTTAAGAAGATATTATTGTTAATAATTTATTCTTAACTATCGGGACCTTCATATGCAATGTATGCATTCCGTTAAAAAGATGAAATTGCTAATAGATGTCAATAAATAAACAAACGTAAGCCGTTCTTAACTATAAACAAACATGTACTTTAAAATATAAAAGATGACGGTATATCGGAGCTTAAATAACGTTGCAAAAGGGATTTTATAGGCCAAAAAATTTTACGGTGGCGTTGAAGCTTTATATCCAATGGTGCTATAATAGTTCTACTGTATATACTCATATTGCGGTTATTAACGACGATGGGGCTTTTGAGAGTAATTAATTGAAATTTTGGTAGACGAGATTAGGGATAGAAGGTTTATCTCTTAAACATATTTTTACTTTCCTGGCGCTATTGATTAACTTTGAAACGTTTTCATTTTAAATAAAACATGTTACGGATTTATTAGATAGCTTATTTACACATACTTAAATGATTTAGCATATTATGGGTTTAGGATGTACGAACTTTGCGAAATTCCTTTTTTGAACTGAAAATGTTGACAGACGCAGGTTTCAGTTTAAACGTCGATCTCTCTTCATCGGCATTAGTTCCGGCCATAAATTCCTATGAACTACATAAATAGTTGGCCATAGTTATAAATGCATATGAAAATGTTATACAGGATTTTACAAAAATCTAGTCCAAACATATTCAACTAGAAAAAGGGTTTTTTTTAAATAGCAACTCCTATTTTTTATAATTTCCACAGAATCTAATCAAAGATAGAACATACTTTACTTCTTGTACATGAATTCACTTATTTCCGAATCACTTGAAAAAAACATAAAATCGATCACTTTCTTAACAAAAAGCAGCTTGACGAAGAAGACTCTCATAGAAGGAATTTCTAAATAAAATGAAAAGAAGCCGTCTTCACAAAATTATAATGTAATAGAAAAATAAATGAATATATAAATAAATACAGATTCCACCAAGTTACTTAATAAGTGCTTGCTTATGAGTACTTAATAAATATATATATAAATATAAACTTATAAAAAGAAGTAAAGTGGAAAGCAAAACGTAAAATATTATGTAAATTATTCTTATTTTTGCAGTGCACTGAAAGTATTTCAACAGTTGACTAGACTCTGTATTTCTCAGTACTAATACGCTGACTAAGAGCATAGCTTTGATATGCATGTTCGTTGTACGAACTGTCTCGCTCTGTATATAATTGAAAGTATATGAAAGCATATATAGATATTATTCTTAAGCCAAATTTGCCGATTTAAAGATCTTTAGAATTCGCACTGACTGCGATAAGTTACTATCCAAAGGAGATGAACACACTACATTAATTTCTACGGAATCGATTTCTTTCACTTAACATACAAAAAGAAACATATTTATATACAAGTGCACTTACCAGAATTGTTAATCGTAATATAGCGTTGCATATCAAAAAACATCCGAAAATGTATTGCATGAATATAGGAAATGACAAAATGACACTAAGTTTATCCGCAAATCTAAAACAGTTAGCGTTAGATACGTTAGAAATCGCTGGCCAAACTTACCGATTTATAGCTTTGTGTAATGTAACACACTCTTTTATGATTTGTACCTCTTCTTTACCCTTAGTTTCAACATCCTTGCTCCTCCGAGATAATTCCGCTTCTTTAAACACGTTCATTAATCTATCACCTAATATATAGAGTTGAGCAATACACAGTGGCATTAATATCATGTAAAATGAGTCATAACATAGCGAATTCAGAGCTAAAAAAGCTGTTGCCATAAGATGTAGTATTTTGTAGACCATTTCGTATTTTCCCATATCAAATGGTACAGGTATCGTCATTGTATCAACATCTATTATAACAGGTACACCAGCTGCAAGTAGTACAAATGCACCGATTGTTATCGAATAATATCGCTACAGTATTTCGCTGATTCTATAGACTAGCTTAATGTAATCGTTTAGTTGTTCAGTGTGTCCATTAAAAGCTGTTGACTTCAAATCATTCAGGATCGACAAAACGCACTTTGAATTTAGTAAAGTTGAAACTACTTTGGTTATAAAATTTGTTATAGGAATTAGCATGCAGAACATGCGATTTAGTGTCTTTTCGTTACCAGCTTTGGCTGCTTTCACCAAATTCACAAGAATCAATGTTATAAGAAGCAAGTAATAGCAGAAATGTAATATGCGTTTTACTAATTGTGTTTTCGTTATATTCGAAGTGGAGAGTAAACCTAATTTTTCGATAATACCGATTACTTTCGACATAGGTTGAATACAAGACATTTGAGACATTGCGAATGCTTTCTACGTATTATATCGCGAGATGGTTCTTGTAGCGACTGCTTAATACTAAACCTCATTTTCGGCGTCAATATGTATTTGTGTTTATTACTTCGTAATTGTCTGTAACGCTTCGACAAGCGTTCCGAGATAGCGAGGTGCATTCCCTATGGTAATTCGTGCATTAATTGGAGTGGTATAAATAAGTAATTGCATTTACCATTTCTTTTATGATTCCGGATTATATTGGGGTATATTCTCTCTGCAAGCGCTTTTCAAGTTTTCAAGTTCGGGTTCTAAATACATTTAGCTTGGACTTCTTCAAATATTAAATAATTAATATTTAGTATTGCTTTATTCCGCATGCTAACACGTTGCAATTTCTACCCAAACAGTATTTTCCAAAAACGGCGAAGACCCAGTAACTTTATTACCTTGGTCTTGCAAAAAAAAAAACGGTCAAATAGTTTCCTATTAAAGGTAATGTGGGCTACTTGGCGGTACTTTCAAATGGTTCTTTCTTCAGTTGCGATTAAACCGTAAACAGACATAACTTTGGCTTTTTAAATGACACCAGTATATTAATTCTTTTTACTATGTATTTTTCTTTCTGGATGTATAAAATTTCATGGTTGCTGTGTAAAAACATTTTGCAGTAAATCCCAGTGGTGCTGCGTGACCCTTTTGATAAAGAGGCAGGGAGGGGGGCGATTGTCTTGCTTTGTATTAAAACTTACTTTAGAAACAGTGGCATTATTTAAAAAATTATTATTTAAAAGTTCTTGAAGCATCAAATCCGAATTAGCAGAAAAATAGATGAATTTCCAAACTATACCACGAAATTTGAGTGCAGAATACATGTAGCAAAAAGGATTATTCAAATTCGATTCGATTTGCTGAATTGGAGTTTTTACTAATTTCTGAAAGGTATTGTTAATTTCTTTCCGTAAAGTTACTTCCACAATAGGGCCCGTTGTTTTGGCGATTCCGAAATGACCATTCTTTTTTTTTAGCGTTGTAAAGTAAGTACTTAAAAATAAGTTTAAGTGTTATTTCTAGGTTATGTTTGCAGGTTTCTTGATGTTTCTGAACAAAACTTTGGGTACCTCTACATTCATACTAAAAGATATTAAAAGTAACTAATAATTTATGCAAGTAAGCGCCAAATTCAAAAACGAAATGGAATATTGATTTGAAAACTTTTCTCTACGCAACTTGGATTAATGTTTATAAATATAAATTATACTTTAAGAAATAGGTCTCCGATCTTTTAACGCTTTGCTAGCATGTCACACATTTAAAATTGGGAAATAATTATTACTCGGCCAAAATACAAAAAAAATAAGAAACTTTTTAGATTAATTTTATAACAAAGTATATATATAAAATATTTAAATCGCGATAATGTAGTGCATTAGTTTGGTTTTATATCCAAATAGACTATTATTAGAAAATATATGTAGATGCAGCTAAAATGCTCTCATAAAAAATATTGAAAAATTTGAATCTTTCCCTGTCAATGTCTTGAATGCTTGTCCGATGTACATGTTGCTTTAACAAGTTGTGCTTGGAGTTTTGATCAGGTCTTCGAAGAGCCCATGACTTTATGAGTGTAAAACGCAATTAATAACATAAAGGATGCGTTTTATATTTCTTAGCATTTAGAAATGTATATACACACATATGAAGCTTAATAATAGTTTAATCCAAACTAAATTAGTGGCTTGATGTATAGAATCATGATATACTTACGTAATTTCAGTACTGTGATTTGGTTTTATTGGCGAGTCGGTTTATTTAAATTCAATAAACGAGGTTCTACTAACGTTATATGTTTATATTTAGTAACATTAAACAACATTTAACATTAAAGAATATATTTTAATACAAGTTTATTGTGATTTAAATATTTTATTATTATTTAATTATATTTTATGTAATATAATTCAATAAAGCAGTGGTTGTTTTTATTTTTTCCTTTTTACTCGTCAATGGTTTCCAAATTTTAAATGCGTAACATGGTAACGAAGCAAAATTAGTCTTCACGAAGATATCGGAAACGTATTCCTTTTATTGGATTATCTTTGAGGCACTAACAGCAATCCTTGTTGTTCTCTTGGTCCAAGAAAATACATTTTTTTAGCTTGGTCTATTTCAAAGAAATATTTATTTAAATTAAAAAAACATACTGCGTGCAAGTAGATGTACTTTCTTATCTGCAGCAAATTATTTTTTGAAGTCTTACTGATTTCAGAAGGAGTGACATCCAAAATCACCAACGAATTGAGCATGGAGGCAATGTGTTTTAAAGGCGTCGTCTATCATCTTAGTGGCAGAAGTGGAAAAGTGGTCCCTGAACGTATCAGTCCATTGGTAATAATGTCGCTATCGCGGTCCTCGAATACTATTGGCCGACGTCTATTTAGTCTACCGCAAGTTTTATCATTCACGATAGTCCATATTGTTTTCACCTTATTGTTGCTAGTCAAGATCTTTTCACTGTAGTAGTTTTTCCTTGCACTATCCAACAATCTCCTTAAATTTATAGCAATCTTCAAGTACATGACAGTGTAAATTAGTTTTCAACCAGGATAGGTTTTTCAAATTATTTCCCTCTTGTATTATATCCTGAGTTATCCACCTCTCTGTGCACACTCTGGTAGATGCCGAGCTCAAAGCGTACACAACAATATCCAAGAACCGACGCATGGCCTCATTTGCGTTGACAGTCAAATGCCTGGAATATGATTGTTGAGAATTTTTCGTCGCGTCAATATTAACATCGCCACACAAAACGGTTTTCTGGTTCGAAACTCTTCCAACCAAAGCCTCCAAAATATTTGCAAACAGATTAAAATCTCCTGAAGGTGATTTGTAGACAACAATGTTTATTTTGTTAGGTGACGCTATTTTTTGCGGTCAACCCTCCACCGTGCACACGGTCGCTTCTACAGTACATAGGTGGAATCGCGCCTTCCCAATGAGCACAATGGAAAATAATAATGAGCATAGTGGCAATGATTGTATAACATAAATTTGGATAATTTTAGTTATGAATTCGATTGAATTGTTAAAGGATATCAGGGAGGGCATGAGGACTTCCGACCTTATGGAAACACCGCCCCTGGTAAGAATTACATTTTAGACTAGCCCCATCATATAATTGTCACACCTCGTATTCTTAGTTACTAAATATGAAAATTAAGCACTGGAAGAATATAGAACGTAAAGTAGTTATGTTACCGGTTTACAGGAATTATTGTTAGTTAGTTTACCTGGAGAGAAATTTACCGTCTAAGACCTGGGGATAGAAAAAGGGAACCGATGGGAGGAACTCTGACTGTATAAACCGCTAAAATATCGTATACGGCGTCACTTTGAGAGTTGTTGCGGCTAAGCGGAGTTAGGTGTTATCGTAATGACAGGGATTCCAACAGCTGTATTTTTAACGTTGCAATGGGCATATGTGAAGAATAGGAAATTCTCGGCAAACTTAGTTTAAAATTGCATGTACTTTTAAATATGTAATAATATACAGATCATTTAAAACAAACAAGCAAGCCGTCGGCGTAGCTGGGACTTTATTACGCCTACAAAACAGAAAATTCTTAATTCAAAAATTTGTCTAAACCAAACAGCAAATTAACGATAGAGTGTCGTGTGTAAACGTTCTAAACCATCGCAGAGACCTTAAAAAAATTTTCAGGATTACATGCAAATCCAGGTGCATAGTCACGACTACTAACGAAACTTCAACAGTTGCTGGCTCAAGGAGACAAATTGACTAATTTGTAGGCGAAAACAACAATGCATCGGATAGTTGTGTTGTATGCAGCAGGTATAAAAAAGACATTAAGTAAAATGAACGAGCCCGTCGCATCATGGGCTAGCTGTATCTTGCCTTAATTAGAGCAAACACCGAGTACGCCCAGCGAATGATCTGAAACATACCACAGGTTATAAGAATAGATAAATCGTTGTTTTGTACATCACTTACTGTACCAAGTGATTCGAGTGAAATAAACGCAAGCTTATATAATTTAATGACCAAAGGTCTTTTAGCTCGTTCCATTAAAATCATCAGTAATTTTTGAGATTTTCTGTGTAACATGTACCATTGCGATACATAACATGCTTCTACAAGACTGGCACTCTGAAAGCAGAATAAGGCTTATAATGCATTACGTACAGATTTCTAGTTCTAGTGTACTTGCAGTGTGATCTACTAGAAATATGATTAGCTACTTTCTGCATGCACGACATAAAGCTTAATACGTCCGTCTGTAAATCTGTGTTCGGAGGTCGGGAATTTATAAAATTGCATGTAGTGACTGTCACAAGCCTACATTGATCAAATGGAAGGAGCGGGAAGCACCAGATTCAATGAACACATCAGGTCTTATAGGTACGGAAAATACAATCGTTAAGTGTCGCACATCACACGCAACCGAGCATAGTAATAACGCCGCGAAAATTAGACGCGTAGGTACTTGTAAATAATATTTTTTTCTCGAAAGTAAGGGACAGAACAGGCATGTTAGAATTAGAATTTTGTTGATCATAGAGTTGAAAATGAGGATTCACGCATCCTCGAATGACGAGAAATTAGTTTCTTCTTACATCATTCCTTATTCTTATACATACCTTAAGGGTTATTTCATTGCCAAGCCAATGGTATGCCGTTAGTTGCGAGAACACCACCCCCGCCCAGGCAATAATGCTTACGACGCTAACTGTTCCTGTTTCACCCTATAACATAGTATATGTCACAATTTCTATGGTATGAATCACAATTATAAACATATTTTCTGTCAAAATTTTTGGCTGCATGTGCATTTTCGTACAATAATGTTTATTAGCAAATTCCAAAGACAAACGAATTGAATTCTCACAATCTCTTTATTTAAAAATTGGGCTGATTTGATGAACCGAACTGTTAAATCTTATTTAAATGTAATAGGGGTTCCCTGCCTGCGTTACAGATTTTCAATTGAAGACACTGTATTTTGTTCTATTATTTGCCTTTAGTTTTTGGTTATAATTTCAATAGTCGCATTGCACTCCAATAACACATCCATGAAATTTAAAATTTCTTCGTATCTATTTTAGATTTTTTCTTTTTACCGTATTGATACAAAAAAAAAATGTTCCCTCTGGTTTCTTCACGGCTCACCATTGTACTGTGTCCACATACTTTATGCAAGGATTTTAATTTTTGTTTTATTTTCAGAAATTTTATTGCTACAAGATCTATAGTACTTAGTGTAATTTACCTCATCAACATTCATAATACGTATAATTATTGAAGATTATTCATGCCATTTTTTCATAAAATAGGAAGTAGTTGCTTCATTTTGTCATTATGAACAACTGTAGTTTTCCATTTAATAGTTGTACTAATTATTTAATATTACAAATCCTAATCTCTTTGATGTGATGCTGTGCAGTTGCGCATGAAATCGGTAGCGTAAAGAGAATTTTGTTTCTCCTTCGGAATATGAACTCACATTGAGTCATCGACGTTAATGTAATAATTTACATAAAAAACGTAGAAAATTACAAAAATTAATAACATAAGTACTTGCCCTATTACGCGAACCAAAACAAAATGAAATTCAGGAAGAAAAATAACTGTAAATATATGTACATGTAGTGAAAAGCTGGATACCTACATGTTATAATTCGAAAATAATTGCCTCTCTTGAAGTTACATTATCTTCTGTAAACTATCCCCCCGTTATGCTAACGTTTGAACGATAGAAGCTAGCATTTTAAGAGAAAACAGGTCGGTTTCTATTTCCTGTGAACTAATCTTTCGTGCTATCGGCAGTTCAATTTAATTTCCGGTATCATTGAAAGTGACCTAAATTTTCTTATCCTAAATCGGGCATTTACATATTTTCACATGGTGGAAAAGTTATTGGAAAGACCAATATTATTCATGTTCTTTATTATATATATACATCCTGCATGTTTATATTCCATTCTTTATTCTCAGTATTATTTTTGCCTTATTTTTAGATATTTTATTAATCGCTGTTATTTGTGGGCTTTATCGACCTTTACTGCAATTACTTAATTGTGGTACGTTTGTTGAAATTTGATAGAAAATGTGCTTATTTTTCTGTCATTTATGTTATCGGTTTTACAATAGCCTACGCACGACCAATAAACTTCAAATAATCTTAAAATTCGGTAAAACTGGCAAAAATTATTACGAGGTAGAACGTATTGAATGCTACGCTTGTAGAAGTGGAAATTTACATACAAATAAGCTTTCCACCTACAAGAATATACTTTGAGGTAATACTCGCCGATCGGGCTGAAACTTGGCGGCTTTATAGGACTCATTGAGTGTGGTAAAACGCCGCTTTCCGTTTCGACGGAATCTCACGTTTATGGGGTGACTTGGTTACGCCGTTATTATAAATAATACAAAAATATATAGAAAAAGGAATAAAAAAAATAATTCCGAAACGTAAAATGCAGTGTTATTAAAAAATAATAATAATAGAAAACCAGCACAGCCAAAGGTAATTAAAATCTAAATTTAGAAAAGAAAAAACGGTTAAAGTAAAGAAGCTGAAGCTCATCACAATCTGTGTAACTATAATGAAAAACAACTAAATTGATCTAGGTAAAATAGAGTTACATCATGAAATGAAAGATGTAATTGATTGACAAGCGTTCAGGAAACTTTCTTCGTATTTGGGACCGACAATGGATTAGAATGTGAAGATATGTTTCGTCCACATGCTATGGAGATTGCAGATAAATCTTCATACTTTAATTTAGAGAGTTTTTGAGGAAGAATATGAAGAAATATGTGGACTGGAAGATGCTAATATAGATCCGAGTTATAAGAGAAAGGCCGTTGAGTTTTGGAGATCGTGCAAACAAATGAGACGATCTCTAGCTTCTGTGCAATCCAAATTTAAAGAAGTAATAACTGTTCGATAATTGTATATATGAAAAAAATATTTACAAAGAGGACAAACACGCAAAGAAAGGTTATTGGAAATTACTGAATACGTGTTGAGATATAACATATTGTACATGCAGTCCCCTATTGTTTTATTATATATTTTTCAGAATATTTTACATTCGCCATTTTAACATTAATTGTGGAACGCTATCTCTGGAAGGTGAAGATTGTTGTTAAACTTACTGTATACTGTATTTTGTATAGTTTATGAAAGAACCATCTCGAAAGTAATAAATAAAGGTCTCAAAAGCAGGTATATTGACTACTAAGAATTGATAAATTAATCATTGGAGTCGCTCTTCTATTACCTTTCTAAAAATACAAAGATATATGGGGTGCTATATCTAGTAATATCGGAATGATAATTGAACTACCGATAACAGCTACATTTATTAGTAAAAAAAAAAACGCTCGCTCAAAAGTTAGTGCGGTAGGCAAATACTTAGAACGTCGCTGTATAGAATAACTTCAGATGGTCCTTAGCGGTAGCCTACATAATGTACGCTTTATACAGGATTATTTTCTTTAGTGAAAGGTAACTATTCTCAAATTATATTGTTTATTGACATTGGCATTAGCACATGCAGGAAATATAAATTTCCAATTAATCTCCGAAATATTTTGCACTATGCAGTTGATGAATCCTGAATCCTCTTAAACGCAGTAACAATTTATTGCATCACATCTTAGATTACTGCTGCAAAACGATATATTACATCACAATTATCTTATTATTTAATTTAATTACGTATACATGTGTGCATTTCTTTAGATGAGTATGTGGAGATAAGTCCAAGGTTTTAGATTTTTGTAAAGTTGTGATATCCCGAAACACTCGTCAAAAACAAGTACTTTACACTAACTTTTATTGAACGGAGCTGAAGCAAATTTTTACAACATACCATTGAGTATAGTTATGATAGGTTACGTTGTATTACTTTGTGATTTCCAAAGAGCGGGCTACTCCTATTTTTACCTGCATTGGTGAACAGGTAATGTTTTCTATTAGTATCCAAATGTATAACTTACACAGCAAGTAATTGGGGTTAGTACTGGTTACTTCAGGTTACTTACGATATGTTTTTAACATAAATTGACAACGTCATGATTATACTATAACACACTTTCCTGTAATGGTGGTTGGTTGGTTAACTTATTGCACAGCAATAGAATATCGATATGTCGCGAAAATTTGCTTCTGGTTTGTTCCACGTTATAGGTAAAAAGGAACCCCTTCTTCATTTAATAAAGTTGTACTTACCAGAACTGTTAATCGTAATATAGCGTTGCATATCATAAAGCATCCACAAATGTACTGCAAAAATATGGGAAACGATAAAATGCTACTGAGCTTATTCACAAATCTAAAATGGTTAACATTAGATTCAGTACAAATCACTTGCGAAAGCTTACTGATTTATAGCTTCGTGCAAGATAACACATTCTTTTATGATTTGCTCTTCCTTTACATCTACAGTATCTCTATCCTTTCTCTTCCATGATAACTTTGCATCTTGAAATACATTCATTAATTTATCGCTTAATATATACAGTTGAGCAATGCAGACTGCCATCAACAACATGAATAACGAATCGTAACATATCGAATTGAAGCCTAAATAAATTCCTGTAGCAAGATGTATTACCTTGTAAATCACCTCATATTTTCCAAAATCAAATGGTGGAGGTATTATTATTAGATCAATGTTTATTATAATAGGTAATACGGCTGTTATTAAAAGAAATGCAGCCATGGTTAGTGTGTAGTATTTCCACATTAATTCGCTAATTCTATATACCAATTTAATGTAATTATTTAATTTTTCAGAGTGTCCATTAAAAGTACTTGATGTTAAATCATCCAGAATCGATAGAACGCATTTTTCATTTAGTAAAGTTGTTACTGCCTTGGCTATTAAATTAACTATGGGAACTAGCATGCAGATTCCTCGGTTTAGTGCAACTCCATTGCCAGTTTTTACTGCTTTTATCAAATTCATAATAAGCGATGTTACGATAACCATGTAATAGCAGAAATGGAAAGTAAGTTGTACTAATTGTTTCTTAGTTATTCTTCCAGTAGGGTATAAACCTCCCCTTTCTAGAGTATCGATAACTTTTAACACAGGTTGGATACAAATCATTCGGGACATGCTTCATGTGTACTCTATCATAAGATGGTTCTTACATACTACGGCTCGTATTGGGCGATCAGGGAGTATTTATGTTTATCTATTCGTGGTTGTTCGTGCCTTTTTGACTAGAGAAAATTAGGTACCCCTCCGACGTATTTCGGTCTGACATCGATTGAAGCGATTATGTTGTAATTATATACATTCAGATGAATTTTCCATCTTGTGTTGTACAGGGTTGTGCTTCAGTTAAAACAAATTTGTTTTATACATTAAGGTTGTATTATTCTTGTACCTATATTTTTATATGCTCTATTTAATTTGCAGAGAGTGTAATACAATTTACAGTCACAAGTTCTAATAAATTTTCCTCTACAATAAATGCAAGAAGTTTCCTTTCTTTATTTCAAGAATGGGAAGAGTTGTATAGATTTGAATACAGATATTGCTTGTTTTAAAACATTTTGCATATATTGCCTGCCGCCAGTCAATTACCTAATGCCATCTTAATATAAAAATGACACAAGTGGACTAATTACTAGTATTAATAGTTCTTCCTGTTTATGGTACATATATCAAAATCGAAATTCAATCCGATGCCAACTGATGATTTAGAAATGATAAAATCAAATTCATAAAAGTTTTTAGAAGTTAGAAGGTTTCTCGCAACCTCCATTTTTTCCTTTTGTAATATCAATGGTCATCATTTTGGACCTTAACTTAATTACTTTGTAGAATTAAAAGCTTTTGTTGAGATTAGAAAAAGATTATAAGTTTATCAATTCAATTAATTTATTAAAATTTAATAGAATCATTTTGCCAATTTACTAAAACATCCTGGATAACGGTAGATCCATTGTAGCTCTCGGGCGTCAAGTTGAAATTTTGATGAATCTTGACGAAAATATGGCACACACTATAGTATGCGCATACCATAGAACTCACTTTATTGGGGAGAAGAAGTTAGTAGGCTTTCGCTTTTTTTCAATCCAACTGCAGAACGAAGAAACGGAGAAGAAAGGGATAGTTCTATTAACTTTTAAATTACAACGCATCCCGTAGCAATATACAGATCATCCCGTTAAAATATGTAAGTGTTCTAAAGCTCACCTCTTTTCTTGACATTCTGTACAATTACCAAAATTAGGTTTACATATACTCATTGACAGCAAATACCGCACATTGTAATCGTTTTCTGAAATTCGTTCAAGTAAGCATAATACACGTTATTCCTTTCCACCCTTTACTGCAACACTCTGTATATGAAGACTCAGACCTTCTTAAATTGTGCAAAACTGCAATTAGAACTTTTCTTTTATCTTTAGCCACTCTAGAGTTATTTCGGAAAAAACACGTTACACCCCTATGGAAGAATTGTCAAAACGTTTTTCTTTTTTAAATACAGCTACTTATTTTTCTGTTTCTTATCAAATTGCTTTTACAAAAAACAAAAATGTGATATTCATAAGACATGTAAAATTGATACTTTCAAGGTATTTAGGTAAATGTGTATTCGTGTATACGTGTTTTCATAAAATTCATACGGTTTCTTATCCTACTCTGTGCAGTCAACAGTTCTGCAAAATTTACCAATTGCACATGCACTTCTCCATCTATCAGAAATTAAAAAAAAATCAAATATTTTAAATATGGTTAGAAATGGCAACATAGTTATTAGATCAAACGAACCTTAGAATTGAACTAAGAATTTAAAAATGTAGGAGATGCGATGAAATTTACGTTTATTACATTTATGAAAAGTTGTGACTACTTCCTCTGTTGCTCTATTAATTGCGTTCTGCGATTCCTTAAGAACAAAGAAGAAACCTATGGGGGGAGAGCGCGCAAGCCAATGAACAGATCTGAGAGCTCTAATCTATCTATCTTCTAAGTTTTTGTGGTTTGCAAAGAATTATGCATGCGAGCGTCGATCTGTTGAAACAGCCTTCTCCAGATTTAGATTATTTAAGGAATTCTTCTAGCACGCCACGTAACATTGTACAAAATGCACCATTCCTCCAAAAAAAATTTGTTGAAGGCATCTATAAAAAATGAGTTATTTAAGCAAACGCTTAAATACAATGGGTATTTTCTTGATTACACCATTTTTTTTTGGTGCAAACAACTACATATTGTTCATATTTCTATCCCAATAGCTGCTTTTCCACATTACTTGATAATCTTAATTAACCATCATCGTAGCTAACGTGATAACAAAGTTACTAATAGTGGTCCGATAAGTTTGAATAATTTGTAAATATACAAGCTAATAGGTTTCTGTCGATAAAATGTGAAAATCCGTGATTTCCCTGATATTTCCCACGTAATTATTTCAGAAAATCTTGCCACTGCACGGAATCGAATCTGACATCTTCCGTTTGACAAGCAGGCATGCTAAGCGTACACCACGAAAGCAGGTTCGATTATTTACCGGGATGGGACGTTTTCATGTACTTAGTTAAATTGAAATATCAACGAAATCACAATTTTTTAGTAAGTTTTAATGTTTCCGAATTAATTTATTTGGAAATTAAGTACTTACAAAGAAGAACTTAAAAGCAAGATCAATTTTTGGAGCAAACTTGGAAGTATTTGAAAAACTACTTTGAGTAGCAAGCATTTTTATAAAATTAAATTTAAGTTTAGTTGTGGATAGATTCCGAGTTAGACGATTGTTGAAGTATTAAAATTTATAAGAGAATATAATTATTTCATTTTGGCTTGACTTAAAACTCATTTCTGAGCATCAAAATTGATCTAGATCTCAGATATTTAACTCGTCATCTTTGCCATCCCCTAAGTTTCTAAAAACCCGCATTACAATAATTATATGCGTGTGTAAATATCAAACTGTAATTTCATGTCGTAGTGTTTAATGCGTAAATCTAAAAGATACATTTCCTTAAAATCGTTTTCCAAGTTAAAAGTAAAATTCACACAGGGATAGCGACCATTAAGGTGTTCTATGTTGAAGCCATCATTAACCACAGCAAAAATTTAACCTACATAACATACATTTGTTCCTAGTACATTGTTCTCTAAATTGTTTAAAAACAGTTTAACCAAAATGTGCATTACCGATGGGGCCTAAGGTATTACTTTCTTAATTAAAAATCTGTTACGTGCCTTACAAACGCGGATAATGAAACGCTCTGAGTTTGTTATAACTTCGATAGTAATAGAATAAAGAGTACTGATGTAAGTTCAATAATTACATTTATCTAAACGGTAGCGCGCTACTTAGATTAAAGGCAATTATAGATAATTCCTTAATAGTAGAAAATAATCTCTCTAGTAGGCTAGTGTATGGATGTAAATATAAGCGGTTTTTAATATGACTTTTATACCGTAACACGTCCTCTTATACTACGGATTTATCGAAATATAAAATGGGCAAAATTAGTTGCATGGAAGCAGTATCTAAAACAAGTTTTATACTCACAAAAGAAGGATTATTACTTCCAAAGGATGTGCATAAATTTAACAAATCTAAACTAATAGTACATTTCGTAGCTAACATCTATGTTACAACTCTAGTGACGATAAACATTATTAATGCAATTAAAAATGGGGATGGAATGTTTTTAAATCAAATGATCGGCATTCTTATTCCTGAGGTAAACTTAGTAGCAAAAGGATTAACAATTGTCGTCAATAGGGAACGCTTTGTCTCACTTCTAGATGATTTAAATTCGGACGCCTTTAACGTGCACAATGATAAATTAAATGAGCATATCCAGCTGGTAAATAGAATTGGAGGGATAATATTAAGAACTTTTGGGGTATCCATTATTGTTGTTATTATTATTTCATGTGTTTTGCCGTTAATCACGAGTCTGCGAATATTAATTCCGAGCCCTATAGGGTTGAGTAGATTTAAAATGTTGTACGAAAACCTGCACCTCATTATAACGGCTTACTTGGGTATAAATTCTGTATGTTTCGATGTGCTTTATGTGTCTATAATGGGCATATGCGTTGCACAATTGAATATATTACGAGAACGACTTATCTATGTGTATGAAGATTCTAGGAGAATCGTCCAGGGAAGATGTAAACGAATAGATGAACTTTTAACTGAATGCATAATTCTACACGAAACAATAAATATGTAAGTAGAGTACCTGCGTTTTTGTAATAGCCGAATAGTTATAAAACTTGTATCTAACGTATGTCTTTAGTACTTTTATTTAACACATGCTGTCGTGCTATATTACTCTTCTATTGCTTCCTCTAAAAGTTATATTTTCGTATATTTTATGGGATATTAAGCCTTCTATTCCAAACTTTGTTCTACTTTTTTATTAACTATATATATTTCACAACTTTGCCTTGTCTTATAATAGTAAATCCCTCTTTACTATCCAACATAACGAGAACGGCCCAATAACAGAAACATATACAAAACAAATCTTATATATATATATTCAATTTTCAGCATTTTCTTCTGCCATCTTGGGGTGCTTTCTTCTGCTTCCATTGATAATCGTTGTACTATATGATGTCCTATCAGGAATTGCAGTTATAGATATTGCAAAAGCGTGAATAGGAGGAATTTAAATTTAACAGATTATTCACACCAATCAGCCCAACTTAACCCTTTTTCAAATTGATTGGTTTGTGTATTATATGACCTTGACCCTGGGGAGAGCCTGAGGAGTGGTCTTAAATGATGTCCTTGTCCGAGAAGGTGCCTTGAAGAATAACCGGCCTTGACCTTGAAATGTCTCATCCAGTTCTAGAATTCCCTCATTGACCTTGATCTATGCAGGTGCTGAATCGGCCGAGACCCTATCCTTTGTTTTCTGGTTTTCGATTGTGCACATTACGTGTAAGTAATTTTTGTTAGGGCCCCCGCAGTCAACTTCAGATATTTGCGATCACGTTGACATTTTAGCAATCTTTTGTGGAACGAGATGGAAGGTCATGCATCGTTGTCACTACTGCTGTTTCCAAATATAGATATCTTTTGTTGGCCTTTGTTGGAGAAGAAAGAGACTTTTTACAGTTCCTCTCCCCATTTTTTGTTTACCTTATCTTCTCATCATCTATTAGGGAAAGAAAATGAAAGAGAGAACAAAAAAGAGGATCAGAGGGCAAGGTAAATATAAAGAATTTTTAAACAAATAAACTGTAAATAATTAACCTTTAAGATCTCTTTCTATCTTGAAAAGTTGAACTGGTCAACGAAATGTTGCAATAAGCCAAATGTAAAGAAAAAGAAACAGAAAAGCTTTTTTTTTCTTCTAGCAAATACCCAAAACATCATTAATACTCAAATATAAAATAAAAAAGTAAAAAAGATTATAAAACAAGGGTAGAAACAGAAACATGAAATACGCAGAATTTAGAAATAATACATAACATAAATTATTTGCGCTTTTAGATTCCTATGATTACGTTGCCTAATAACGAGCTTTTTGGGTGAACCTGACGTCATACGAGATTATTTAGAATTTCATTGCAAACTTTGCATAAAATAGCCAACAGATTCCAAACCCATTTTTGATGTATAATAAAAAAATTTTATTTAACTGTATGTAGTTTCGTTGCATTTATTTTTCTATTATCCTTACGAGACCGTAGAATTATACATAATGTCAACCAAACAGTCGATAACATCAACTGTTAGAATATAAGGTGTAAAAATA
>LR737384.1:18191262-18216483 GCA_902655005.2 Marronus borbonicus | reverse complement strand
TTAATATTTTTAACTCTGCCTTGATTTGATCCGTAATAGTGTTTTTATCCGCGCTAAATTAAACTGTAATTGACCTCTTGTTGGCAATCTCCATTCCGGAATGTATTTCCCCTAAAACTTTCGATATTCTTCATTGTGTACAATATTTTGTGGAATGTTGTACACACTTAACATAAAAATAAAGTCATATAGAAATTTATAATAAGGTACAGCACGTTTCGCATTTAACAAGTGCTGTTTGCTATTAACATGTCTTTTACAAACAAAAATACTATACGGTAAAATGTTAGTATTCCAGACAATACATTTAATAATAGTGCCAGTGTATTCTAATGTCGGATATCGGTTATGAAATCTATTAATACTTATAGAACATAACACGCCGTCGATTCGCCGTCATAAATTCAACCCATCATTCATTACACATACTAACCGTACGCGTACGAATCCTGACTTCGGGTATATCGAAATATATCATCGCCGCTAATGAATGCGCACTCGTTTCTACAACCTTACTAATCATCACCTGACAGGTAGGATTAGACGTACTACAAAAGTAAACAATCGTAGCGCTGTGGAGTGTCACCACCGCCCATTGAACCTACTAACCCGTATTCGAATGCTTTGTATAGGCCCGCACTTACCCATCAGAATTCGGATTTATTTTTTTCTTTATATGATATATTTAAAGACAGACCCCGGATGTATTTAACTTTTAAATTCCGTGTGTTTGCAGCCATTACGTGGAGGCTGATTGTGGGTTATTTCTGAAACAGTCTTCATATTTTTCGAATTCTTTAGAATGTAAATGACACCTGAGTAATTTGCAAATTAAATTTCGCTGGAAAAATTGGCTGGAAATATTCTAACACGTTCGCTCTGTAATGTTACGTATTTTTGAGAAGATTGGTTTGAAAACATTGTGATAAATATGAATTTTATGAATTTGACCACACTAGTAATTAACTATTTGTTAATATAACAATGTATTTTTCAAGGTAACGCATTATATGAAAAAAATGTTCCGTGGTACAGCACGGATTAATTCATAGACGTTATTATCTGCGAATATAATACAATATTTTGACAGATACTTTTTAATTTAAAATATTATCTATTTCTGCTAAAGTCAACGTATATTTTTGCATACTTTTTTTTTAATAATTGTATTTTACCACAGCAGCAATTTTCTGCTTTTACTTACCTCTAGTTGTAGAGATGTGCAGAAGCGATATGACTTTTTAAATACAAAATTATACTACTTATCACGTTAAGCTCCAACTATTTTTCATTTCTAGGGGAAACATGATACGTCTAACGTCATACTTCTCATTGCCTATGCTTGCATTACATTTTCCCAATTGGCAGTCTATCACTGGCTTGGCAACGAAATTATTTTTAAGGTAACTCGCAATTTAAATTCGGAAGTTCGATTTTCATATTTATAAGAATAACTGTTTGAAGAAAATGAAAAAAAAAATAGATCAAATGTCGCATTTATATTTTGGCAATAAAACATGCGTTGCTGTTACAGGCATTTACTTTAGTAAAACTTCGCCATTTTGATCAATAGAAATTTTATTTTAACGCACAACTAAATATCAGGAGATAACGGCAACCTTAAGCTTATACCTTATATTAAACTGTAGACTTGCAAAGAAATTGCATTGGCAACTGCAACCACTGTGTAGGAAAAAGTATGAGTTGGAGAAATGAAAGTTTGGTAACTGCTGGTAAACGCCAGGCTCAGTTCATTTAAAATATTTTAACATGTCTGTTGTTTCCGGTTAAACTGAAACTCCATGCCTACTTAATTAATTTAAATAGAAGAAACGTATACACAACACCACATCCTAGAGTTTCACCACACGTCATTGAAGAAAGAGGTGTAAAAACTTAATGTTGCGAAATTGCGTAGCTATATTTTTCTATAAAGCGCCATTTAACTCTACGCAAATGCCTACTAGTAAAATGCTTTGGATGGAATCTACACAAAATCTTACAACTTCTAATATATACGATTTTTAGCTTCTAAAATTGTATACATTTTCTACCACCTGCGAAAGGTGGAAATTTGAAATCAGCATTTTTTTATCTGTCACTAATTCGCTTACCAATATTCTAAACGCTAATGGTTTTAATTGTCTTCCGCTTTTAAAGTCCGTCATCTCCTTCAAAGCCTCTAGCTTCTAAAGATGTGCTCGCCTCGTTAAGAAGACTCACATTCAGTTTGCCGTCTAAGCTTCAACATTATCAATATCATCTTTATGCAGATGATATGTAAATATCTGTTTACTTTAAGCCCTAAGATCTTTCACACGCTTAAAGCTCCATTAACCCTGATATTGCGGAGATTTGCATGACTCATAACAATTCCAAATTAACATTAATGCAACTAAGATCCAGTTAATCATTCCTAGCATTAAACGTACACAGCTAAATATAAGAATTGAAAATAACTCTCTAATAATTCTTCCTAGTGAGACCGCAAAAAATCTTGGTATTCTTCTGGATGCATCAACTTTGACGTAAATACTTCGCTCTTGGTTGAAGACTCCTTTATTGCTCTTGAATCTTTATTCATTAATTGCCATTACTTTGATTTCTCTGTCGGAAACTTACTTTGCAATGCTTTGGTTTTATCAAATTTTAATACTGACGATACTATATACTCTTCTTGCATCTCCAAGGAGAACTAAAACAAATTCAACGTGTTCAGAAATCTATTACTATTACTTGGAAACAGTAGTTGCGAACATGTTTAGAAATTCAATTTTACAAAGCTGTTTATATAATTAACTGAAGAACTAAGAATGCACCGTTGCTTGATTGATGTATTTGTGTATTAAAGTCATTTATCATGCCTTAGAGTGACAAGATTATAGAAGCATGCTATCTGTCTAAGTGGTACAAGATGGATCGAAGATCGCAAACATCTCTTTTGCTTCTAATGGAGAGAGCTAAAAGACCATTAGTAATCGAAGTGTATAAATTAGTGTTTATTTCGCTGGAGTCCTTAGCTTCGGTAAGCGTCTGATTCTTTTAATCGTGAAGTAAAAGGTATACTTTTAGATTCTTCGATGGTCTTATTCCCTCTTCGCATTGATTCAAGCGAGATATAATTAGTTATTTCACAATGATGTATGTTAATGTTGTTCTAATTATGCTAGGGAAGTTGAGACAACTGCGTTTGGATGGCAAAATACAATTTTAGATGAATTCCTTTCTTCTGTACAGGATGTTTCACAACTAGTTTCACATATATCTACTCAAAAGCTAATGGAGATGGAAAGTTACATAAAATTCTGTAGTTATAACAACTCCAATAAGAAGTCTCCTGGTTTCCCTTCCTCGCTTTTTTTTCAAATCGAGTGTCATAGGTCTTGGCGAGTTAGCAACTTTACAAGTACGGTGATTCACAACATTTAGCGCAGAAGCACCTGTATTACTGGTTACTAAATGATATTCAGAAGCATTTACGTATTATATTGTAAAAAATTAATAAACATATATACTTGGCGACTCGGTGTTTTATTATTTTCAACTAAATGTTCAAAATAATTGTTTGCATTAGGAAGAAAACATCTGCTGTATACGTTGTTAGAGTGACTAGAGAGTAGTATCTACGCACGCTCGCGGTATCTTATTTTGTCCTCGAGGGAATAAAAATCAAGAACTGGAATCGTAAAGTGTTTTCGCTGCAAAATGTTAGTTATCTCTAAACATTTTAACATTTTTCGTGAAAGATAAGAAACACCGGTAGTCATCTCATCGCGTAAATTATAAGAATGAATTTATTAACTTTTCTACGTTGCTGTTTGTGCTGATAACAGCGGAAGTAATACCGTTAAATGGAATAGCAGCAATAGAGACAAGCCTAAATACATTATAGGGTATTTTCTTCCAATTTTTCTGGAAGAAGCGTAAAAGTATGTACCTTTTACGAAAACTACTTCCATTCCTCTATTTCCATTTTCAAATGCTGAATTAACGCTGAATGTACGAGCTATGCAGAACTCGGTCATGCAAATTAAATCAACAGTTCACCACATCAACACATTAAAAAAGGATATCTACTGTTAACACCTTCAGTTTTGACAGGCTTACTTCCTTCACTCTCTTATTTATGAAAATTGTTAAATGATACTCTATTTCAAAAACAAATGAAAATATAGGTATACATTTCGATTCGATATTTTATTCTTTTTAACCATATGCTGAAAATGATCATTCTGTTTCGTGTAGTCAAACTCAATCGGTGTCAGCATACAAGCAACAATCTGCTTTGAAGTGTCACACTCGTCGATGGAAATATTCGTAAATATGCAACTAGTCCACTGAACGAAATAAAACTGATCAAATAGAGTTTAATAATTGTATAAGTGGAGAGTGCAAGACCAATTAAAATTAGTGGATTAATCAGAGAAATCGAAGCTAAGAAAAACAATATTCAGAGTAAAGGTAAGTCGAATCACAGAGAGAGTTCGTCCTCGCGATAGTGCAAGTGGATACACAACAGCTGAACGAGGAGAAGGCCAATGTAATAGGACAGGAACGAAAATTTTTAGATGAATAGATAAACAAATGCATAATGCTGGAAAGCGAGAGCGAAGAGTAAGAGGAACTGCATTCAAGAAAAGTAAGTTAAAAACGTGTACACCATCCAAAAAAATACAGGGAAACACATCATACGCATCATGAACAAATGAAAGAATTAAATGAAGGAAAGCGGGATTAAAACGGCATACATAAAATTGATAATAAATGGAGAGCAGCGGATGTGGAGCCAGAAACTGGAAAAACTAATAAATAAAATAAACTGAAAAATTTATGAAAGTTACTGGGAAATATGGTCTGGACCTGATGAAATGGGTAGGACAAAGGAAAAGCGCACTAATGATAGCATCGCATAAACTGAAAAGAATTGTGTACATTTATATTATTAGCAGTGCTTTAATAATCTGCAAAAAGAAATAGATGGCCCAGAGGAAAACGGTAAGTAAATAGAACAGTAGCGAAACAAAATAGAGGTATAGAAGATATAACGGGAAAATAAAGAGAATGTTAAACATAATGGAGAAAGAATAAGAATAAGAAATAAATAACGACATGGAACAACAAACATAAAACAATAGATGGGATATTATCCCCAGACTGAGTAAATACACAGGAAGTGACTGAATCGCTAATAATTTCGATTCAATTAATAAAAACAAAGACAATGCTAATTAACAGGAATGCGGTAATAATATTATGAATCTTCAGGAAAGGGGACAAGAGAATGTAAGAATTACAGGGGTATAACGCTCTCGAGTATTCCCGGACAAATTTTAACCAGAGTAGTGGAGACAATAGATCCAATTTTCATAACACAAGCCAGTGAGAAAGTAATCTAGAAATATAAAGAAATACGCATATGATTCATGGACACAGAAAAAAGAGTGAGAGAGGGACAATAAGAAAGTTATTTATGTGAATGGTCTAGAATCTTATATAGGATACCTTCTCAACGTCGTCAGTGGGTTTTATTGCGGCCATTTGGTATCCGTTTGTTTTCAGCTAAACAGATGGTAAAATAGACGTTAGACACTCTACATATTCCATGCTCTAAAAGTTAACCAGTATTTATTGAGAATGACAATTATCCATATGCATGAACCTATATGTTAATATACATTTGTTATGTAACACAATTTTGTACGTGAAGGCAACATTATTTTTTTTTAAATAAGGAATACATAAAAAGTATGGCATATATATCACGTGAGATAGCCGTGAAAAGTTGTAGTTTGGCATAATGGCGGCGATTAATATTACTTGTAGCAATAATAAATTTGGTTTTCTTTGTTTGTTGGCTTATACTTATCATAAATCTTTATCAACCAGATTAGATTATATTTGTTTCAAATGTTATCGAAATATGGTATTTGTTATGCAACATCGTTTTGTACGTAGAAGCAACATAATTTTTTAAAAATAAGAAGAAACTAACAAGTATGGGAGTTATGGAGTTCCTGGTCGTTTTTTTTTTTTAATAACTTGTCGTTCTTGACTATGGAATGTACTTTAAATTATACAAAAAAAAATTGAAAATATGGGGGTACAGGGTACCCGGGCCCTTACTCTCTACCTTTTGTGAAAATCTGCATCATTTTTGATTATGTATTATATTTCAAATTATTTTCTCAACAAAAAAAGGTAACTGTGTCTATCAAAAATCTAAAATTCTTGCAAATTTGTGGAGGCGTTGTACCTCAAAATATACCACTAAAGAAAATTGTGTTGTTCTTATACTATGATACTCTCAGCTTCTACAGTATTATCGAAATCTGAATTTGCTGATTGCCGGTGTTCCTTTACTAGCTGTTAATTGCTTTGGTAAATAAACGGTTTGAACCCATTTGTAGATTTTTTATTTGGTTATTAAGTGTGCTCTCAGAATATTTATTGTATTTGTATAAGGTGCCCGGTAATCTCTGTCGTGAAAACTAAGAGACATAATAATGAAAAAAAGCACATAAAAGCATTTTCGATTGCATTTGTTGCGTCTATTATGTAGTACAATTTTGCAACTATGGAAAAAATATCGTCAACTTCGCACCTTATTTAATTTTTTTTTTAGTGTTCTGGCAGCCTAACGCGGTGTATAACCTTTTTAAAGCTTGTCATAACCTCAGGAGCCTTTTAGTGTGTAAGTTGTGTGTGTAAAGTTTTGCATTACCTTGTTATTGTCTTGACCTTGCCGTAAACAGTGAAGCGCATTTGATTATGTCAGGTTTTCCCCCTCAAAAACGTTGAAAAGTAAATCGTTTTCGACTTTGTCAATTGGTTTTGGGTTTTATTCACCTTTCTCTGTGTATTAGCGGTTGATATATTCTCCAATGATCTAGATTAAACTAATACAGAATATATCATTGTGTTTAAAATAAGAAAGTGAACGGTTCAACCGGAAATAATTCGTAGGCGAAAATATTTTAAATTAATTAACTACCTATTCCAAAATTTTAGCGTTCCATTCACAGTAACGTAATTAAAATTCTAACTGAACGAGTTTCATGAAATATCCTGTATAAAACATAATAATTCTTTGAATATTATATTAGTTAGTCGTATATACAAGGAACTAGTGGTAAGCGCAATGCTTTAATTAAATTAACGACGAACATAAAGAGCTTTCTGTCCTTGTACGACGAATACGTTAATGACGGTAATGAGCAGGCCCTGCATAGCAATTTTAATCTTACGACTTTCAGACAAGTGCCAGTATATAATACCGATACAATTACCGACAATATACATATTTCCGGGATCTGGATTAACGTTGCATATCGAGGGAAACAATGGTTAAAATTAACTGCATAGATGTAGTGTCCGAAACAACTTCGATTCTGTGGAAACAAG
Organism: Marronus borbonicus; assembly: GCA_902655005.2. Classification (NCBI taxonomy): domain Eukaryota; kingdom Metazoa; phylum Arthropoda; class Insecta; order Coleoptera; family Scarabaeidae; genus Marronus; species Marronus borbonicus. Next base: position 18,209,082 of record LR737384.1, on the reverse strand, counting down.
GCTTATTGCCTTTGAACAGTTTACATAAATTTCAGATAAAGAAACTGATAATCCATTCTATAATCCACATTTACGTGGTAAGCGTAATGATCCTTAATATTATGAATGGAATTAATGGAGGTAATACAATGTTGTCGTACCGGATAGTTTGTATTCTCATACCCGAGATAAATTTATTAGCCAAAGTACTAACACTTCTCAAGAACAAGAAATACTTCATCTTTATCTTAGAAGACTTGAAATCAGATGGTTTCAATATGCACAGCACGCAACTTAACGAACATGTTCGACTGGTGTATAAAATAAGCAGATTAATGTTCAGATATTTCGTGATAACCATGGGTTTATTTATACTTATTGCTGCAGTTTTGCCTTTAATAATAAACATGAAGATGTTGATACCAAATCCATTGGTATCTGGAAGATTTGAGTTTCGCTATAGGGTATCACATCTCTTTTTTGCAATCTATATGGCCACCAACTCTACTTGTTTGGACGTGTTGTATGCATCGTTAATAGGCTTATGCATTGCACAATTGAATATATTGGAAACACGGTTAATAAATATTTTTAGGAGCTCTAAAAAGCCCAGAACATCTGAAAGTTTAAAGCTCAAACATGCAGCAGTAGGAAAGCGTTTACGCGAATGCATAATTTTGCACGAAATGATAAATTCGTAAGTAGCAAACATTGAATTAGCTTACTTTAAATATTATTTTTAAAGAATATTTTCATTTACTATTGCTAGTCACATACTGCTCTATTTAATTTATAATTTTGGTTAGGCTATTTACTTTATTACTAGTAGCTAGTAACGAATCTCATTTACTTTGTTAATACTTTATTCTATGTAGAGAATTAAATTTAGTTAGGAAATTGTATTTCCAATATCGAATGTAGTCTGGAAACATAAACAAGAACCTGTACAACGTTGAATATCAATGAACGATTTCTAACATTGCTATTTTCAAATCCAAGTTGATTAAACTATTAAATCAGTATTTTTTTCAGGCTTCCGTTAAAAAAAAAAATGAAACTATTTAATGGAATTTCCAAGAATTTACCAAATTAGTAGTTTTTTTAGGCAAAAATTTCTTATTTTTACAAAATAGCAAATAAAAGTAGTTTGGTGTATAATGAGCATAATAGTAAAGAAAGGCGCAGATAAATCACTTTGTGAAAGTATTTATATATTTTTTTATTTCTTTTGTTACGTCAGTCCAGGGAAAAGCAATATAAATAATGAATTAAACATTAATTATTTTAGAAACGAAGAAAGTTCAAGAGCATGAATAATTAAAGATTTCAGTTATACAGCGTGTCCACTTAGTGCATAGATGAAACATAATTCCTTTCCTGGCTGACTTAGAGGACAAGCTTTCAAATAAAAAAAAATATATTCGGAAAAACGTGTACAATATAAAGTTATATTATTATTATTATTATAAAGTATGCAGAGCGTTTAGTTTCCGTAGCCCAAGATTTGTTTTTTCTTTAATGGACGTTTTTGGATGTTTCAATTTACATCAACTTTTTTGGATATCCTCCATATCTACCTATCTTAGTTTTTGGTACAATTTCAGAGATATTTACTGTATCTCATATCATAAATATATTCTAATAGAAATAAATAAATATGAAAAAGGAATTAAATTCGAAAACGTAACGACATAATGAACTAATGTTTTAACTAATCCAAACAGAGTGGCATTCCCGAAGAAAAACAAAATAAATTAAAAAGGGTATTAGACTTAAGATATTTGCAAAATTTGCCAGAGCGATGATTAAAATTTTATTAATTTGAGTATTTCTTGGAGCTTTTTGTGGTACACTGAAGATTTTCAAGATTGCCAAATTTTGACTTATGCTATCTCAATGTTTGAAATAAAACACTCTGCATGTTTTTAGAAACTAATGTACAAGTTCTTTTAGATTTCTTTTTTATACACATTTCCCTATATCTACAGTTCGTTCTTGCCTAATACGGTATGATGCTACTACTCAAATAAGTTTTTTGTTTAAAAACGTAAGCTCCCGTGACGAAACACTAAAAACTTTAGTTTTATTAACCATATCTATTAAAGAAAACGTGCAAACTTTATCTTTCTGGTATCTATTTGAAGTAACCATCATTTTCCCATATTTACTATCTAGTAAGTTAACAAGAACATACAAACAATAAAAAACCAAAATTAGGTAGACCAACTTTGATTACAGTTCAACATAAAACAAATAAATTTACAAATTTTCGAAATTTAGCTAAACTGATGACTGACATTACACAAAATATAGGTTTGTTCCAACAACTTCGGAAAACCATAAATGAACAGATGTTGAAATTGCAAAAATTGAGTGATTATTTTTTAATGATTCCTTTAGCAAAATGAAATTTTGCAGTATTTCGTCGTAGCACTCTTAGTTAGAGACCTGGTGGAAATTTAGGTATGTATATGATTATAGAAATATGTAAAATCATTCGTATTTATGTGGTTTAGAAAAAAAAATAACTAAGTTTCAGAAGGGCATATTTTTTTAGTTAATTTTAAAATTGCAAAAATAAAGCAGACATCCAGATTGATGGATTTTTTTATAATAGTAGGTACATAGATTCATGAAAAATTTATTCTATTAAATCATTTCATCGCCTTTTTTCTTTACATTTTTATCTTCAGTAGAATCTGTAGAAAAATATAAAAAATAAGGCAGGTATGGAAGTTTCTGGTTAAGGTATAATTCCAAAAGCAAACATTAGGATTGTGTATTTTCTACTTTTTAATTTATTACATTATTTATTTATTGTATATTATAATTTTCTGTCTCACTTTCATCTTCACTATCTGTTGCTTCATGCGTAGAGCCTTCTTCATCATCTGAAATTATGAAAACTGTATCTTCATTACAACATATACTAATTTTATAAGGAGAGAAGCCCTCATGTCTGACTCATCAACGCACAGCAGAAACTATTGAAATTATAAACACGAAATTTGGACAATAGGTTCCTGAAGACCCGCAATAATTTTTGGTTCTTAAGGGTGTAAAATAGGGAAGGTTCGTTTGGGAGTCTCGCAATTTTTTAATTTGGAAAGATAAAATTTGGTACTTAAGTCTTTGGTTAGAAACAAAAGAATACTATCAAACTTCGAAATCTGCTCATGTAAAATTGTCCACTTCCGAATTATTGGTTTTCCAAAAATGATGAAATATGTTTCTTATAACTGTGGATTTATATAAGACTTTTCGTGTTAATGTATATTTACTACATCCGGAATTTTGTTGTATACAAAAATTAGCATAGTCTGCCTTTTCTACTTTTACGCTCCCTATGACTACTAAAACCATTAGGCGTAAAGACGGATACGATGAATTGATATCATATTCATTATTTTTTAACAAACGTTATTGCAGCTTATTAATACAACACTCTATAGATAACAGGCCTAACGTTTCTTGTCTTTTATAATACCATTTGCCTAATAATGAAATAACTTTCTTGTTATGCCATAAGAACTGAAAACGCAGCCGAAGTAACCATCTGCCACTTCTATTAGCTTATTATTTGAGTTAAGCTAATTTAATACAACAAGGCAGACTCGATTGTACTATTTACGGCACTATTTTCTTAAGTATTTCCACGTGTTCTCATCTTATATTCCAGCAATATATTAAAGGCAGAAACTGCTCAAGAGCGACACATTTTGGGTATAGAGAAACGCTTATAAAAAGATTCTAGAACAGTTTCCCCAACACATTTTGAAAAAATGTACAGGCTGTTCTGTTAAAGAAAAATTGAAATAGCATCAATCAAACGTGACTACGATTTCAATGGCTATCTTTTAAGCACTAGTTGATATAATTCGGCATACTGCAGAAAACTCAAAGAAATACTCAATCGAATTGAACTTGAATTACAGCTCTAGCGTGGAAGGCGATATCGGTCGTTAAAAAGCAGGGACATTTCGTAGAAATCTTAAATTATGTTAATTTTCTCAAAAACCAAGATGGATAGATATGGTTGACAAGAAGCATCCAAAAATGTTATAATATACAGGATATTCTTTTAAAAGAAAACCCAACTGGTACCATACGCTAGGGAAGCTCAACACTACTTGGGTATAATTTTGTGCTGCGCAGAACCTCTTTCCGAATATTTTTTATTTGAAAACTTTTATTCTAATTTCTCAGGGAATGAATTATATTCCGCCACTCCATAAAAGGAGCATTAACTTTTCCTTGTTTGTAATCTTTGGAAATCAGTTAGAAAAATAATTCAACTTCAGAAGAAAATACGGTTGTAGATTTCAAGTATTAAGTACATTACATAAATAAATCAGAAAGGAAACTAAGATACTCAATTTTCAGTAACATCCAGTGTTAATCATCTGCTTATTTGTATTCATTTTTACATCCAGAATTCTAATATAAAAGCTTATGTAATTAGTAAAACTTATGAAGGTTTTATATGAATATACCTTACACATTTTAGATTTGTGGCAAAGCTTAGCGTCCTTCTCTCACTTCCTCTATTTATTCAATATGCAGGCGGCTGTTTCATAATCTGCAATGTTATATTGCAAATAACAATTATGGTAAGTATAGTTGTTTTGAGCTACTTTTATTTTGTTTAACCAGTGAATGGCAAATTAGTCATGACGCGGCACAGATGCCCTTAGCTAGTAGATCAAAAAAAAATTGTAAATTGTCCAATTTGAGGACATATTTTCCATTACAGGGTGAGCGGGGAACTTTCAATATTATAATCCTCATAACTTATACGGGCGTGACATTCTCCCAAATGACATTCTATCATTGGCTTGGAAATGAAATTATTTTCAAGGTAAAGTTTTTGTGGTTTTGTGGAGGCTATAGATTTTGTTTACGCGTTTTTAGAGCAACAAAATTGCGGAATCATGCTACCTTTCAAAGTGGTACGAAATGGATAAATATTCTAAAACATCGCTTTTGGTCCTAATGGAAAGAGCTAAGAGACCTTTAGATATACAAGTGTACAAACTTATCTCAATTTCTATAGAATCTTTGGCGGTGATAATTCGATGGTCTTATTCTTTATTTGCCGTAATAAAGGCAAGATATAGTCAAAAATAACTGGGCAAGTTTTGTAAATATGGTAAGAAACAGAGAGACGGAATATTGAAAATGGTCTGCGAATATTAAAGTGTGGGTACCTGAAAGTTGATGTTTAATAAGCTTAGTAAGTTATATTGTTGCAGATACAGTTTTACCAATTATGGCATTATAGACGTATAGACGTATAGAGCTACGTATCTCAGAGCTTACTATTACTTCGAAGTGGACCATCTATCTTTGCTTTCGGAATGTGCAAAATGTAGCTGATTAAACTTCACATCCCATCAATAGTTTTACGATAATTTTGTATTTTGATTAGCTTATTAAAAATGTAGAGCTGATGAAAAAGGTGTGTCCCAGACTATAATGGTTTATTTATTTATTATTAATTAATTAGAGTGCTAATCATAGTATTCACCCTCCACAATCCATCGCGGAAAGCTCACCGGGGAAAAAATCATCCTTATTGAAATTCAACACCTACAATTCACCGCCAACAACTTTTAATTTTATATTACAATATACATCGTGTCCACCTACTGCGTAAGTGGAAGATAATTCCTCCTTGAGCAGAGTTTTCAAACACACGATATTTGGAGATAAGTGCAAAACAACTCAACAGTACATTTAAGAATTCAGTTTCCACAGCGCGTGATACAAATTTGTTTTTTTTTAAAGGAACAGCTTGTATATTATTACTTTTTTGGATGCCTCTCTTCAACACGTCAACTTCACGTCAACTTTCTTCAATATTCCCTATACCTGTCTAGTTTAGTTTTTGAGATAACTAAGTCGATATCATAGACGCGTTATGTATTAAAGTGGTAAGTCAACCTTTATTCAATTGAGTGTTTCTTACAACTTTTGGAAATTGATCGAAACACTTTTTGTATCAATTATATTCAACAAGGCGGCAATCGAAACCCTCATCATGTTTGAATCGTGTTAAAATTAAATTAGCTGATATGTGGATACGTTTTTTTAATAAAATGCATAAGTGAGGTACTATGAACTTTTGTCTTTCTAAAGTTTTTCATTAAAAATAATATCTATTTTAAATATGTACAATTTCAGCACCTGTTCGAAGTAATATTCTCGGATACAAGCTTTAACGTGATTCCTTGCATTTTGTTACAACATATAGGCTATTCAGTTTCAAACGTGTCATATGGGTAACTTTTTTGTTACTAAAGATACAAGGGCGGTTAAATTACGAAACAATTAATTTTTTTTTTGCCGTGATTCAGAATCTCGTATCAGAAGAACAATTGACTGTACCAGTTCATCGGAATTTACTCTAACTTTGGCTTTTTACGTATATTGTATTTTTTTTACATTTTCAGATACTAAGAGTCATTCTGAACAATATTTAAAGAGCTAGCCTATGATTAATTCATAATAGTGAAAACTTTTAGAATTTCATTGCCTATCCGTTGTATTTTCTGTTGTTGTGTTATTACAATTTATGCCTCTTAATACACTAAAAACGAGTGAAAGTATTTGGTTACTAAAACGATGCATTCAAATGTAGAATGATTCGTTGATTCCGAAAATGTAAAAATATACAAGGTGGTCCATTTAAAAAACCATAGTTGGAATCATTTCCACCAAACTGGTACAGCTAATTGTTTTTCTGATACGAGATTCTGAATCTACGGTAAAGAATTCCATTATTGTGTAATTTAACTATCCCTACATCTTTAAAAATAGTTAGCCATAGAACGGGGCTCAAACTGAACAGCCTGTACACTTATGTTTCAGGAGCAATACTTCGTACAATGTCTAAGTTGTGTGTAGCGTTAAGAAACTCGTCTAGAAAGTTTTTTCATAAATACCTTTGTTTAGCTACCTAAAAACAATTTTCACCAAGTTTTCTTTTTATTTTTATTTTATTTTCGTTATTTACCATTTATACGTGCTTAATTGCTTACTAGTAGCATATGTTACTTAGTGGATTGAATCTGGAGTAAGTCCACGGGTCTATCTAATATGTTTATGTTGTCCAGCAGAGACAGAACCAGACAGCTTGTAACAATTGACAGAAAGTCTATTAGGAAGACCAGAAGAACCGTCTGTGCTTGGAAGAGGCGAAAATAGCCGTGTATATTTGCTGCTACTATCCTGCCATCCGCAGAATCAGAATTTTTATATTTGGTGAAGCAGAAGGATAGGTCTACTAGGTGAACTCCCTCGCTCCCAATAGACCTTGTTGGTAGATGCAGATGAGTAGATTGAGCCACCCAATAGGGTTTACTATTGAACTGAGTTGTTTAGGTCACGATAAGTACACGTAGTAAAGGTCCACGTACTAGGTGGGTTCATCAAATAGATAAACAATTACCTACAAAGGAACCGTATAATTATGTTATGCAGAGTACTTTTGTTCATACGGTGCCTTTCTGATTTTATAAGAGAGAATTTGTATGAAAAAAAAGCAGCAATGGACGTGTTTGTTTATACGCAGAAGTATGATTATTGACCATTGTAATCACGAAGTACGCGTACATACGAAACAAATAACCTCTTTCTTTAATACCTAGCTACATCGCGTGAATTCACATATCGTACCCCATAAGGAGATTTTTGTTCCTGCTTTTTGTTACATCAATCGATAAGGTTTCTAGACTCCTGGCAATTACTCATCCGAATGATCGGCGAAAAAAACCGAGGAAACAATTACCCCTTACAACGACCACATTTCTACTACATAACTAATATTTACATTTCATATCGCCCTCTGTAGACGTCTTGTTCTGAATCTTTAATGGATTACCCTTTTCAAGTACACACACATCATAATTTCAAGTCAATTTCAGGTCGAAGAAATAAGCAACTATTTTATACGTTTAAGCAAAAGCAATTGGTCCTCCTTCTTCGCAAGAAAGATGAACCGAGGCAGATGAAGAAAAAACTTTTTCGTCTCTTAGTATGTTCATGTTACTTGTTCGGAATAATTAATAGATCATAATTGAAATTATTACTCATTTTTTAATACCGTAATGAATTGTAATCCAGTAATCGGTACCTGCTTCCGCATTAAAATTTGAAACATAATTTGGTCAGTTTTGTAGTAGCATTCGTAACGGTTAGTTTTAGAAAGTGAGCAATGAGAAGATATTTCTCAAGCGCACATATATACAGTAAGATCAATCGTTTCATGTTCATCTGATTTTACACGAACTCATGTGGTATACTCTATTTTTTTTTAATTTTTTCAGCCAGGTAGTGGATGGTGAGAGTTGCGATATGGGACGATGCGTTATCATTAAAGTTCGCTACTTTACTGGCGTTTCACGAAATTAGCAGAGACTAGACACACTTGTGTTTATTCGTTTATTCGTCTCATGAGAATGGGTCCGTGTTGCTTGCTGATTTCCCCCAGAGTCGACAAACTACGAGTCTGTCTACTCTCTGCTAATTTCGTAAAGTGCTCGGAAAGTGGAGAACTTTAGTTATCATCATGCAACCCGTCTCAGGAATTCTACTCAATTGTCACCGTTTTTTGTTTATTCAATTTACCTGGCCTGTGCTTTTAAACACCGCATACACAATCTTTCTAACAGATCGCTGTATCCTTATCATTGTTGATGCTTCTTCGTCTTTATGGATTCATGCACAACTCTCTTAACAGATGGTCATAAGAAAATCGTGGGCGCCATTTTTCAAAAGAATTAAAGTTTCATGGTCAAATCTTACACGCCCTGCTTTTTGAATTATCTCCTTAACAGTAGCATTGTTTTCTTCAGTGACCGCCGCTGTACAAGGATGTACTGCTGCTTCCTGATGCTGAACAGATCTCCTTTCGCGTTCAAAATCTTTATACTATCAGCAAATTGTAGCAAAAGACGATGCTTTTTCATTAAAGGTTGAATCTAAAATATCATTGCACTCAGAATACTCGCTAATTAATTCCATTCTTTTCCCTATGTTACCAACTAAAAAATTAAAAACTGCGGTTCTAACTAACACAAATACAGCAATTACACCTCAAGTGACAGGTAGCGAGTTGCCCTGAACAATAGTGCATGTTTTGTTTTCGATAGCCTACTGAATGTTTTTATTTTCAATAATATTGGGTTGGCTCTCGCATTATCTGCTAAAACCTAACAAATTTAAATAAACCTAAACCTACTAGATTATTTAAATGCAATATATAATGTTTATTCGGTGTATAAATGGTATCCCAAGACCGTCTTTCTACGAAACGTATTTCATAGTTATCGCGTTGTTTAATGTAATAACTACTCCATTCCCGGATAGAAAGATAATTATATACGAAATTAAGACACTAATTGCACTAAGTACGGCAATATAAATGCAGATGATTCTATTGAACGGTTCTCTTTAGCGACAGTTCGCGGAGGACCCTTTTACATAGCGGTGAAAATGACGCGTATGAAGTGTGTGGTACCTTTGTTACGCGTAAAGCGCATATTAATGCGCGAAGGTTTATTTCCCGTCGAATCTTTCGCAAAGAGTCAAGTAATGAAATTAATAGTGCACTTCGTGTGTTATACGACTATAATGTTGCTGCTAATAATGAATGGTGTAAATGCACTTAAAGCTGGCGATGGTATGGCAGTGAATCATGCAACCTCTATATTTATTCCTATGGTCAAACTATACGTCATCGTTATAACAATTTTAAGGAAGAAAATATGTTTTTTTTCTATAATGGATGACTTGAGCTCTGATGCTTTCAATATCCACAGCGAAAAGTCAAATCACCGGGTCCAGTTCGTATATCACATCAGTGAATTAATCTGGAAATACTACATTGTGGTAATAACGATGTATATGTCTATTGCGGCCATTTTGCCATTTGCTATAAATGTAAGACTAATGATCCCTTCACCATTCTACTTGGGCAGATATGCTGTTCTTTACAAGCTCCTGCATATCGTGATGTGCGCTTATTTGGCACTTAATTCGATATGTTTCGACGTCTTGCTAATGTCCTTACTAGGGTTATGTATAGCACAGCTATATATATTGGAAGATAAACTTGTCAATGTTTTTAAACAAAGTCGAGAATACCATAGCAGTAACGGTATCCAAACTGAAAAGGCACATCAGGAGCAGATTTTAAAGGAATGCGTCGTTTTGTATGAAGTAATAAGCGGGTAAGTGTTAATAAGATGAAAATTAATTAAGGTGTAAACAATGAACTTTTACGCACTAGACATATTAGCTTGTGTAAGGCGCCCAGTAGACATTAAATTCCAAAACAACTATTTGTAAGTGCGGTGCGTATGTATTTAGACTCCAATACGGTCGAATTTGTAACCAGTAACCATAAACCATAATTATATAATTGCCGCACCCATTTGATTTCAAATGTGATTATCAATACAAATATTTGATTTTCTTGGTGCCTATATGCCAACAATCAGCATATTGACGAAAATAATTACGTAATACATATTTAGAATAATAGATATGTCCCTTTGCTATACAGTTATTGTTATTAGTTTTATTACATTTCTATGGTCTGGAATGTTCACGTTGTTGTAATATTCAGCTAACACAAATCGAATGCTTAGCTAATGTGTCATATCTGTTATTTCATTTTATTTTCTAGGTTTGTTGATAAACTCAGTACAATCCTTTCACTTCCCATGCTGATACAATATACGTGTGGATGTTTTATTATATGCATCGCGATACTTCAGCTAACGATTGTGGTAAGTTCACATACTTTGAATTTTAAGGAAGCTATTGTTATGTATTGTAGTGTTATAATTCGCAATATCGAGGTTAGTTGTTATTAACGCCATTCATACATCGTCCATAGTGAATTCACTATGTCCACTCGGTCAAAGTTAAAATGTCGTTGGTGGTTATAAGCTCGCTTTAACAGTTTTAACAGTTTTAACACTTTTTATCTCTTATTATCGAGATAGGCGAAGACGGTATAATAACATATATAATGTCTTTTGTTTAATTCGCTAATATCAAATTTAATGCTTAATCCCCTTACAACAGTTTTCAGAATAATTTTGGACGTATGTCGGTGCAATTTAATGAATTCATTATTTTTCATCAGATGGTCCTCTTAGATTTAAGAAAAAGGTCACATAACATCATAGAATTAGCGCTTTAGTTGCTAAAGATAAGAGTTTCCATTTGTGCTTGGTCATCAAAATATTTTTGGAAAGGTAAACTTTTCATAATTTGCTGTGGTCAAAACAGTTTTCGCAATTAAAGGAGGACTTAGATGACACCAATTAAATTTCTGACTTTGGGTCTAATAACCGCGCGTTTTGTTGTGTTTCCATTTTCAAAGAGTTTATTGTCTGAATTCTACTTGTAAATCGAAGTTTTGGTTTGGTGTGGTGGTTTGTGGTGAGTTCCGGCAGTCTTTCAATATTCGTTAAAATTAATTTTCGTTTTCTCTTTGAACTTAAATTGCCAATTCCCACAAACCCTAAACTTAATTAATTAGTTTGGGAAAATCATCAATTTCTAAATTTTCTCTTCTTACAAAACATTACAGTATACAGGCTATTACAGGATGAGCTAATGTTAGCTGCATGTTACAAACTAAGCACGTCAATTTGTAGACTTGTTTTATTCGATGGGACCGACTATTAGAAAATGTCGGCACATCTTTTCAACTTCTGGTTTCAATGAAAGTAACGTAAACTTAATTTTGCTAAATGGATTCCCCTTGTTTTCGTAAAATAACTGAATTCAACAATTTGTTTGACGTAAAGTTGATTTATTTCAATAGATCTAAATATTACCGTTTTAAAGCCAACTTGACTCTTTTAAAAACATTATACTACTTTATTGCTTATTTATTCCGTATGTAAAGTGCTGATGAACCAATATGGACTATTGAAAACATTTTCATTTACATTTTTAGGCGAATATTATACAGGCTGTTGGTATTTTCGATCAAAAATGTTAAACACCAAGCGTCAATATCTGTAATTTTAACCCTTTCATTCAGAATATATATGTAATAAATAGCGTGTGGGAATTTATTCGTCTAGAACAGGAAAAGGGTTAAATATAACCCCTATATATTTATATATGCATCGCCCCTTTCTCATGTCTTCACATTATCCACTACTTTGCAATAATTTTTTGTTTGCTTAAGGGTGAGACAAGTACAACAAATGTGTTAAACATCGTTGCCTATGCATGTATAACATTCTCTCAAATAGCGGTGTACCATTGGCTTGGCAATGAAATTATTTTTAAGGTATGTATTTTATGTGTTATCAAAATTGTATATCACACGGTACTAGTAGGTAGGACTCACTAGTCTTAATAAGGCACCAAGGAGCATGGTGGTTTTTGGGAACTTGTTTGGAACACGTGGTTTCGTTGTTTGAATGACGAGCAAAATTTGCAAAAAAATCAAAAACGAAATAATAAAAATTGAAAACAAAACCTAAAAAAAATGAAATTAAATGAATAAAAACGTGTTCATCAATCGAAGCTCTTAACATGCAATTGTATCTTCGAGTTTAGAAGATTGGGAATCTAATTAAGATCCTGACCGACCTTGAGATAAAGCGAAATGTTGATTGGAATTTTAAAATGTTAAAATTCTAGTCATCGTTCCAATAGCAAAAGCTTTGGTTCATTGCTGTATTGTAGAAACGAAAAGTAAAATTAAGATTTCTGTTCATATTTTTTAACATAAATACACCCTACTTGCTTAATCTCAATATTACCTTTTAAATAATTATAAAGATAATCAAAATTGAGATTCCGACATACTGCGGTCTATTTTATGTCGAACTTTATCGATTCTTCTTGGCAAAATTGTATACAAACTACAACTATCATCGTTCTCAGATTCAAATATAAATATTGTTGCAAATTTTGTATCTTTCCGGATATAATTCAAAAATAAAAATAGTTTTTACATAGCAGCGTTTTGTACACAACAGTTATGAAATTTGACTGTTTTCTCTTTGTTTTAACGTCTTTGAAACCTCGCTAACCTATGGATGTTTTCTTTTGTATTACAGAGCGGAGGTATAATAAATGCGTGCTACCTATCGAAGTGGTACAAGTTACATTTAAATTCGCAGAAGTCTCTCATAATCCTTATGGAAAGAGCAAAACGCCCGTTGGTGGTTCAATTATTTAAGCTTGTATTTATTTCATTGGAAACACTAGGCGTGGTAAGGACCTTAGTACACATTGCATTCAAATAATTAAATTTGTTTTAGATAGTAAGATGGTCTTACTCACTTTTTGCTCTAATTAAGGCAAGGTATAACTAGCCATTATATCAAAGCTTTCGATGTCACAAGCAAAGGGCAACGCATCTGGATTAAGGCCGCACTTTGAATGTTAGCCAGCTTGATAGAGTGTTCTATTAATCGGGAAAAGAAGAAATTGTCAGCAATCGTAACGGTTCCTAAAACAAACATCTAAGACTTTAAATCTATGCAAACTGATTTATAGCCATTATAATTATTATATATATATATAAAGAAAAGAAGCACCGATATTACAATTATTAAAATATATTTCCGTACTTGCAAATTCCTATTAAATTCACCTATACCTCATTGTTGTGGCAAGTTTCTTATTTAACCAATATATCGTTTGAATACCTACTTAATAAAGTTGAGCTACATATTGCATAAGAGCTGCAGTACCTGCAAAGGAGCGTTTAGCCATAACTTTCCGCTTTGTGGCATCCGGAGATAACTATAAAAGTTTGGACTACTTGCATAAAACCTCCTCTCAAATAATGTCGGAAATTATAGCTGAAATATGTACAGCCTTATTGAAGAAACTTCAAGTATCTCCAAAGGCAAAATACAATTTTTATTAGAAATATGTTATGTATTAGAAAAATAGAAAAATCGTATATAGCAAACAGGAAAACGTAATTCTAGGTAATTTAAATGTACAAAAACTGTTTATACAAAGTTTTCATGCGTGTTCTTCTTCTGAATACGTTTCACCTGATGATGGTTTCGAATACTGGATATTTGAATTGTAAGAGACATGTGAAAAATAAGGAGGAAGGGTTGTGAAATGTGAAGTCTAGGAGAGACCGAGGAGTTTGGGTTTGATTGTGTAGGAGGAAATGCGTTTGAACATCTACTTTGGCCAAAGCGCATTTTTGCTTGGTACATTACGTTACCATTGCATTGTCTCTTTCGCTAGGTTCCATTTTTTCAAGTCTATTTCGCTTGGACTGCTGATTCCACATTTTGTATGCGCTTTCCATCCTGTCATAAATATAATCGTTTCGTATCTGGGGCTTTTCTTTTTTCAGTGACAAGTACATTCGACGGCCTTTTCTACAAACGAAAATGAGAAAAACGAAAATCGACGTTTATTTCTGAAATTTGAGCTAGAATTTAAAATTGCCCTGATGTTCAGCCGTTTTGGCTATCTGTTCCATTTCTTTTCTAGTGCTATAATCTAAAAAGCAAATTAATTGCCAAAAACTTTGGAGAACATGAAAATTATGCATATTTAGTTTTCTTCTTTCAGATGCCCTCACTACCGTTGAATGTGGAAGCAGCTAGCTTCAGAATAAAAAGTTATTAGAATTAACTCAAATAAAAATAAACGCAGGCTTCGATGGCCAGAGTGAGTTGGAACTAAACGCGTTGCGGATTTGAACCGTGTCATGTCGTTTTGTAAAAATAAAAACTCAACGTTTCGCTCACAATCGTATGGGGCTTCTTCAGGAGAGGGAAAGTTGGTAGGCAACAGTTAGAAAACGATCGCTCTATATCTAGTGATGTTATATTTACATAATTAAAAAAATTACAAATTACACAAATTTGTCTAAGTGTGATAAAATTAGAACACACTCATTTTTTGCGTCTTCTACCGAACAAAGCTGTGCGTGTACATCTTTCACAATTTGCAGTGCTTCCTCTAACGACAGTGAAGAATTTTCTAATTTGTCTATTGTTTGCACTACTCCGATGTAATTGGTGTGAATGTTTGTAAACCACTTTCTTTATACTCTCAAAATATTTATGATAGTAAAATGCCGCTTGTAACCCAACGTGTAAGGATTGGTTGTGGTGGTTGAACGGTATGAGAACACAGTCTGCGAAATTCGCGAATACGTTTTGGGAATTTCAGTAACACTGCTTTTGTACTTGAAATTAATGCATCCACCTGTGGATAATATCTACGAATTGTCTCTGTTACAAGATGTAGAGCATGAATTTTACATGTAATATGTAGAAAGTTAGCACACTGTTCCTTAAGAGTCTGGCCTACAGAAAGCATGGTTGTTGCATCATCCGTTATAAACATGAAGACTTAATCTCTGGATATTTCATATTTTTCCAATGTGCTTAACCCCACTTTTAAAATTATTTTGGCAGTACATTCTTCTATTCGTCTAGAAGCTAATAAAACTGAAGATGACGATTGATGTGGTTCCATTTTGCGCACCATAATATTAAGTATAGATCTTTTTTTGCAATCAGTTGGTTTATCCACACACAAGCACACTTTTTTATTTTTCAGCTCAGCCTTAATTTTATTTTCTAAATGTACACGCACAGATGGTAAGTAATTTCGTAACGTGGTCCTGCTCGGTAATGTAATATTGGCGTATTTGTTCCAGGATGAAATATATGAATCGTTGTTTAACAAAGTAAACGCCAGATTACACTGAATCATCATTGTACATAAATCAAATAAGAATTGTTCATATTTTGCAGCGACACCGGTTTTGATATTATTATAGTTTGCACTTTGCACATGCCGTTTACAATGTGTTGGTGACCAACACGTTGGATATATATCGCACACTAAACATTTAATTTGTACGCCGTCGTAAGTCATATCCGGATAATCCTTAAGGAACCTATTCACTGTCTTTAATGATAACTGTTTTCTCAATCCACGTACCTTCGATATTATTAAAAACAGAACACACGGTACTTTTCTGCTACTATTACGTACGCTCCAGGCGGCAACGAACTAGGTACTGGCTGGTGTTTCGCATGCGAGAGTCCATTCGTTAGCTACGCCGATGGTGCGCATCTGAATTTGCCTACTCTACATATTCACATATTGCAAAATCAGGTGACTACGGTGGATGTTCTATTACCTTTATATTCTTTCAGTCAGATAGTGGGTCGTGAGGGCTGCGATATGGGGGCGATGCAACCCTACTCAACATCTCACACGCAAGCAAACATTTTTCGATGTTTGCTTGATTGATGACATTTTTCGACTATTTAGCTCTCACTGTTTCTTGTTTATCGAATTTAATTGCGCATACCAGTCCCGTACATCTAAAGAACACAGCAAACATAACTTTTCTAATAGGTCGTTGTTTCTTTATCATTGTTAATGTGTCTTCGTCTTTATGGATCTATAAACAACTCTCTTAATCAATAGAAATGACAAAAATCGGTTACTCATCACAAAAAAATCGTGGGCGCTATTCTTTAGAGTTAAAATTTCATGGCTAAATCTTACACTCTCTGCTTTTTAAATTAGTTTTTTAATAGTAGTATTATTTTCTTCAGTGACCGCCGCTGTGCAACGAGGCTCTGCTACTTCCTGATGCTAAACTCCTTTCACGTTCAAATTTTTCTATACCACCAAATTGTAGCAAAAGAAGATAACTCTCCATTAACGGTCGAATCTAGAATATCGTTGCACTTATAAGTGCTCAAACCAGATGATAAATCATGATTAATTCCATTCTTTTCTATTTATCAATTCAAAAATTAAAAACAGCGGTTCTAACGAACGCCAATACAACTACACCTCAAGTGACAGGTAGTGAGTTGCCCTGAACAATAGTGTGTGTTTTGTTTTCGTTAGCCTATTAAATTTTTTTAGTTTAAATAATATAGGCTTGGCTCTCGCATTATCTACCAAAACATAACAAATTTAAATAAACCTAATCCTATCAAACTAATTAAATGTAATAAAGTTTTGTCGGTGCATAAATGGTATACAAAAATCGTCTTTCTGCGAAACGTATTTCGTAGCTATTGCGTTGTTTAATGTAATAACTAGCCCGTTCTCGAATGGAAAGGTAATTATGTACGAAATTAAGACCTAATTGCACTAAGTACGGCAATATAAATGCAGGTGATTCTATTGAACGGTTGTCTTTGGCGATAGTTCGTGGAGGATGTCATTACACAGGGCTGAAAATGACGCGTATTAAATGTGTGGTACCTCTGTTACGCGTAAAGCGTATAATAATGGGCGAAGGTTTGTTTCCCGTCGAATCTTTCGCAAAGAGTCAAGTAATGAAATTAATAGTGCACTTCGTGTGTTATACGACTATAATGTTGCTGCTAATAATGAATGCTACAAATGCAATTAAAGCTGGCGATGGTATGGCAGTGAATCATGCAACCTCTATATTTATTCCTGTGCTAAAACTATACGTCGTCGTTATAACGATTTTAAGGAAGAAAATATGTTTTATATCTATAATGGATGACTTGAGCTCTGATGCTTTCAATATCCACAGCGAAAAGTCAAATCACCGGGTCCAGTTCATATATCGCATCAGTGAATTAATTTGGAAATACTACATTGTGGTAATAGCAATATATCTATCTATTGCGGCCATTTTGCCATTTGCTATAAATGCAAGACTAATGATCCCTTCACCATTCTACTTGGGCAGATATGCTGTTCTTTACAAGCTCCTGCATATCGTAATGTGCGCTTATTTGGCACTTAATTCGATATGTTTCGATGTCTTGCTAATGTCCTTACTAGGGTTATGTATAGCACAGCTATATA
>LR737384.1:18171323-18186262 GCA_902655005.2 Marronus borbonicus | reverse complement strand
CCCTTACAACAGTTTTCAGAATAATTTTAGACGTATGTCGATGTAATTTAGTGAATTAATTATCTTTCGTCGGATGGTCGTCTTAAATTTTATATTGTGCAGTTGTAGGTGAACAAAAAGGTCATAGAACAGCATAGGGCCAATGCTTTAGTTGCTAAAAGCAAGCATTTCCATTAGTGTTTGGTCATCAAACTATTTTTGGAAAGGTAAAATTTTCAAAATTTGCTGTGGTCAAAATAGTTTTCGCGATTAAAGGAGGACTTAGATGACGCCAATTAAATTTCTGCCTTTGGGTCTAATACTCATTCAGGAACCGTAAGTTTGGTTGTGTTTCCAATTTCAAAGTATTTATTGTCTGAATGCTGCTTGTTAATCGAGGTTCTGTTCAGGTGTGGTGGTATGAGAAGGAAGAGTTCCGGTAGTTTTTCAATACTCGTTGAATTTCCTTTTCGTTTTCTCTTGGAACTTAAATTGCCGATTCCCACATTTACAATTCTAAACTTGATTAATTAGTTTGGAAAAATCATCAATTTTAAAATTTTCCCCTCTTACAAATATTACAGTATGCAGACCACTACATGAGCTAATATCAGAAACTAAGCACGTTCCAAAATTTATATTTTATTTGTACTTATTTCATTCGAGGCGACCGACTTTTAATAATATCTCGGCACATCTTTTCAACTTCTGGTCTCACTGTAAGTAACTTAAAGTTAATTTTGCTAAATAGATTCCCTTGTTTTTGTAAAACAACTGAATTCAACAATGTGTTTGACGTAAAGTTGATTTATTTCAATAGATGTTACTGTTTTAAAGCTAATTGACCATTTTAACGACATTGCACTACTTTATTGCTTGTTATATTAGAGCAGCAAAAGGGTTAAATAGAACCCCCTATATATTTATATATACATACATCGCCTCTTTCTCATGTCTTCACATTATCCACTACTTTGCAATAATTTTTTGTTTGTTTAAGGGTGAGACAAGTACAGCAAATGTCTTAAACATCGTTGCTTATGCAAGTATAACATTCTCTCAAATAGCGGTGTACCATTGGCTTGGCAATGAAATTATTTTTAAGGTATGTATTTTATGTGTTATCAAAATTGCATATCACACGGTAGTAGTAGGTAAGATTCATTAGTGTTAATAAGGCACCAAGAAGCATGGTTGCGCTATTTGGATAACGAGTAGAATTTTAAAAAATTGAAAATGCAATAATAAATATTGAAAACAAAGCTAAAAAAATTAAAATTAAGTAAATAAAAACGTGTTCATCAATCGGAGCTCCTAAGATGCAATTGTAAATCACTTATGATCCTGATCAACCTTGAAATAAAGCGAAATGTTGATTGGAATTTAAAAATGTTAAAAAATTTTAGTCACCGTACCAATAGCAAACCCGTGAATTATTAGCGCTGATGGAAATGGAATAAAACCTTTTGTTCATTGCTGCATTAACGAAGCGCAAGTAGTAAAATTATGATTTCTGTTAATATTTCTTAACATAAATACTGTAACACAAATGATCCAAATTTCACTTTTTAAATAAATGTGAGGATAATGAAAAGAGAGATTCCGACATGCTGGGGCCCAATTTAAGTCTCACATTATAGATTCTTTTAGGCAAAATTTCATACACACTACAACTGTCATCATTCTTAGGTTCGGTTATGAATGTTGTTGCAAATTTTCTATCTTTCTGGATATTTATGATAGGATAGTTTTGTACACAACAGTTATGATGTTTGACTGTTTTTTTCTGTATTTAAACGACTTTGAAACCGCGATAACCTACATGTTTTCTTTTGTATTACAGAGTGGAGGTATAATAAATGCGTGCTATCTGTCGAACTGGTATAAGTTAAATTTAAATTCGCAGAAGTCCCCCATAATCCTAATGGAAGGAGCGAAACGCCCCTTGGTGGTTCAGTTATATAAGCTTGTATTTATTTCATTGGAAACACTAGGCGTGGTAAGAACTTTAGTTCACATTGCTTTCAAATAATTAAATTTGTTTTAGATAGTAAGGTGGTCCTATTCACTTTTTGCTCTAATTAAGGCAAGGTATAATTAGCGATTATATTAAGGGAACGGCATCATGTCAGCATTGTACCCAAGGCAAACGCTGCACTCTAAATGTTTGCCAGCTTGATATGGGGTTTATTAAACAAGAAAGGAAGAAGTTGGCATAATCATAACGATTCCCAAAACAAACATTGAAGATATTTAATTCTATGCATATTGATTTATGATGATTGTAATTATAATATTATTAATAAATAGAAAAGAAGCAATAATTAAAATATATTTACGCAAATTCCTATTAAATTTATCTATGTCTAAATATGTAAGTAACCTGAAAAAATACTGAGTTTCTCGTTATAAAGGCGCAGGAATTTGAGCAGGTGAGTTCTGAAAGTAATTAGCGTGACATAAGAACCGGTGGAATAAGACATTAAATTTTTCTGATACCTTATATTGAACAAACAAAGGGACGATAAGCATCAGATTCAGAGAACATATGCCTTATTACCGGTACGGTAGGATTGAATTATCCCGTACGGCTTGGCCAGCTTTACTCATAACTCTTCCGTAGAATGGGACAACGCTCCCATAGGGTATTTCTCCGGTTTTACAATCTACTTAGGTACATATTTCAAATAACAAAAGTAGAATTGAACAAAATTTATCAACCATTACATCTACATCAGCACTAGCCAGGTGGCGGTCTCAGTCAACAATGGCTAATAAATGTTTAAAATTATTGTAGTCTTTTTGAAATCATAGTTGTTCGTGCGACGTATATGTTGAGATTGTAATTTAATTGGAAATTCCAGGGTAAAATAATAAATATCCTCAGTCATTAAGTTCTGCTCTGGTCAATTACCGAACATGAAATCCAAGATTCTACTATTGTTCAGAATGTGATAAGAACAAAGCAAAAAAGAAAAACATCTATCCATTTGCGAAAAAGGAAATATGCTCTAATGTATGGCTACCATCGGCGAAATACTGAAAAATTAATGTTTCCCTGATTTTACCAGTGTAATTAATAAAATAGATATCTCAAGACGCCTTTAGGACTCGAACCTATGACTCTCGATTGCCGGATAGGCGCGCTACGACTATACCACAGAGTCTCTATATTAAGCTATCCACTCGGAAAGCATTACGTAATGCTTTCCGAGTAACTTGAGTTGAAGTAAATTTGGTTGGTACTAGTCAGTTGGAGTAAGATGTATACACACCCTCTATTGAAGGGAAAATGATTAACTTCAGTGATGAAGTTAAATACTTGGGAGTCACGTTCGACAAAAAACTAATATGGAACTCCCACATATCCAACTTACAGAAAAAAGCCATTACGGCATCATTAGAGTGCCGCAGGCTACTAGGTAAGAATTGGGGTTTTAAGCCACAAATGATCTTCTGGTCATACACGACAATAATTAGACCCATGATTACCGACGCTTCATTGGTTTGGTGGGCAAAAACAACTCAGAAGACAAACAAATTCAGAGGCTGGTTTGTCTCAACATTACAGGTGTGATGCGTACGTGTCCTACAGCAGCCCTGGACGACCTGCTGGGACTACCGCCGTTTCACATCCACATTCAGAAACAGGCAGAAGATCTCGTACTGGGGCAATGTTCTAGGACGGAAACAGGCGAAAGCATTTATATCAGGCCCGCCTAAGACAGCTAAATAGTGCTATCGTTCAGCAAAAGGGACCTTAGATTACTGGCGGGATTTCTGACATGCAGTCCTAAAATATCACCTATTCAATCTAGGAAAAGCTGAGGATCAAATATGCCGTGTATGTCTAGAAGATCTAGAGACGGCAGAACACATTTTATGTAATTGTGTTGCCATCAGTCGCACTCGACAACAATATTTCAGTAAACTGTTCTTGACACCTACTGAACTGAGGGACGAAGATCCTCGAGTAATTTTAAGGTTTATTACGAGCCTCCAACTTCTCTGTCTAACATTCATAAGGGCATTTTGTTACAATAGATCAGTTAAGGTCGCAGTGACCAAAGGCTCCTGTGCCTCTGCCCATTAATACTAATGCTAATACTAATAAAGATGTATACATTACGCGCCTAGTTTAAAAGGTAACATTCTTTCAGGAAGACGAATAATGACGATACGACAGCTTTAGTTGGTTTTATTGGGGTTATCTTTCATTTAAAAAAAGGTGCTTGCAGGTGCTTTTTTTTTTTTTAGTGACAGGTATATTTGGCGGCTTTTTCTCTAAATGAAAATGCGTAAAGCCGGAAATAGACATTTATTTTTGAAATTTGAGAATTAAAAATTTCTCTGATGTAACTGTTACACTTCTCGCATTGTGTTTAGCTGTTTTGGCTATCGGTTCTATTTTCTTTCAATGCTATAATATATAAAACAAATTAATTGTGAAAAATTTTGGTGAGCATAAAAATTATGCACATTAAGTTTTCTTCTTTCAGATGCATCTTATTGCAGATAATTGTGGAAGCAGCTAGCTTCGGATTCTGAAGATCAATGGAATTTTCCAATTAACAGTGGCTCAGAGTATTACAACTATAAGCACTTCTTCAGCATAGTATTACAATTACTGTACGTGACCATAAGCGAGTCTCTTATTTTCTAGCTCATCTATGCTCACTTCCGAAGAAAATTCACTTTGTATGCATTTCCAAGCATCGCATACCTCGTTTTCATTTTTCTGTTATTTATGTGACGGGTCCCGAATGATAGGTGCCTTCTCATAAATTTAACGTTACTTCATTAATCCACTCCATCATAAATTAAATTTACATGCAATAGATACTATTTATGAGCACTGTAAACAAGATATTACTTGTAGTTACTCGTACGTAATATAGCATGGACATACAAATATCGAAATAATTTATTCGCTGTCTTTAAATTGGAGCCGTTTTCCCATACACGACAATTTTGCTACTTGCCAAGTACCTTGCAAGTATCTATGAAAACAAAACCGTTGGCAAGGAAACTAACAATAATTAATTATTATTTGTAACGTTATGTCGAGATATCATTCAGACATAATATATTGAGAAGTTGCTCCAATTTTTCCTAGTTTCGATCCACTATTTAAAAGTTATTCAAAAGTGCATTTGAAGAATATTGTGTTTCTGTAGAAGAAGGCTACAACATTTAAGATTAGTGGTTATTTCATTTCTCGTTTTCCGTTTTGAAACTATCTTCAAACAAAAACTTTCATTTGCCGAAAGAGTGTCAAAGGACATTCCCGGATTCACGACCACCAATTTTAGTAAATTTCTGACATTTGTAAAAAATTTCGAAAATTTCTTTAAATTAATCTATCAAAAACATTACAATATATATATCCTGAAAGGTAGAAATAACCATCAGAATAACATTTAATTCTGTTGTACCTAATTCGACTTTATTCTCAGTTATCATGTGAATTTGACTTTTTAGCTGGCCTACTTTAAGCATGAAACCGATCGCAAAATTTTATTAAATTATAGAATTTGGGAGAAAATGGACCCTTATTTATTTCTACCTTCCATGATAAGTACCCACATACAGAGTTACCATCAATTTATAATATATATATATATATATATATATATAATATTTAAGTAATATACCACCTAATGCGCCTTCTCTAAATCTATCAAACTAGTGCAGATGAAATCTTTTAATTCTGTTACTCCCATGCGGAACAGCAGTTGAATGAAAAGGCGCAAAATATACGCGGAAGTAGAAGATATTGGTGCCGCAGCTTTACATTAGAAATTAAGCGGGTTCTAAATTTGTAAGTTTGCAGAATTATTTTGTTCGAGGGAGCTAACTTCGAAAAAATACCTTTTCAACTTCCGAAAGTAACGGAGACTTAATTCTCTTCCATTTTTGTGAAACAGTTGCATTCAGCAATTATTATTTAAAATTACGTAAATACTGATGTTTAAAGCTTAAATACTTCATTGATAAATACTAACATTTTGTGCAATACTAGCACGAAAATGAAAATATTTTTCAATAGCCTATACTTACAGCTCGCTAACTCGTAACGATTCTTCAACACTTTTGAATACCGAATAAATAAACGATTAAGTACTACGATGTTTTTGCCGAAATTTTCATAAAAATCAAGTTAATTTCAAAAAGCGACATTGTTTAGACATATTAAAACAGATCAATTTTACGTCAAATTAATTGGCAATACATCGTTTTTTTTTTTTCTTTAATGAAGACAATCTATTCAAGAAAAGTAAGTTTACGCTACTTCCGGAGAAACCGAAAATTCAGAAGAGATGTTTTCTAAAAGTTTACCCCTCGTAAAAATAAGTCTGCACATTTGTAAATTTGGAACCTGCTCAGTTTTTGTA
Source organism: Marronus borbonicus (assembly GCA_902655005.2). Lineage (NCBI taxonomy): Eukaryota > Metazoa > Arthropoda > Insecta > Coleoptera > Scarabaeidae > Marronus > Marronus borbonicus. The sequence goes on along the minus strand of LR737384.1, from coordinate 18,179,888 downwards.
ATACGACTAACGCAAGCTCAATCTGTGGTACCCTGTATAATAAGTTCAAATAATTTTAATAACGTTATGCATGTACTTAATTTTAAGAGTGAAAAGGGTATTAATACGTTCTGAAATAAATGTATTTAACTCTAATACCACAGCTCTAGGTAATTAGTGCAAATTAAAATATCTTTTGTATTGCAAGGATTATTAAAATTGTTTGTACACGATATCGCGAAAAAATACATTTTTTGTAATAATGTGTTGCGGTAAAATATTCCTAATAAAAATAAATGTTTACCAAAAACAATTGTTTACAGGAAGTGATGTATCGTTATGGATAATTTTCCTAAAAAGATGTGTATTAGAAGCGAAGTCAAAAGTTACTGCTGCAATAGTGTAACTTTTCTTAAATATAAATTTTGTTTATATTATTGTGTGCTCGGTTTGGAATTTTTTCGGTATTTCGCTAATCATCCAAAATGCGAAGAATTTACCTTACTTATTTAACGAAAGCTAGCAGGAAAACTACATTAAGGGTTGGCAACGCATTCAGGGGTAATTGTACATCTTACCCGTCTTGGTTCTCAGTCAAAGTTAAGTGTGGGTTGGTAATATGGTGTATGTTCAAACGCAGGCTTAAGCATATGCGGTAGTTCCGTTTCAAACAGCAGAAGGCTGTTAGCGGAACGGCCGTCAGATCAGCCCGCGAAGGCAGACCTGTTCTGTTCTCGAGCTACAATTACAAAATAGCAAAGAGCATGCTGCTTCAGAGAGGTAGGCGATTTCAGAAACGTCACCCTATAAGGGTCTTAGCTGGAATTGCATTGATCAATAGATAAAACATACAGCGGAAAAATCCGAAAACTTACACTTCCGGTTATAGCGGAAGTAGCCGTCAACATTGTGATTTTAAATAGAACATCCTACATTTTTGAATCTGTAATTCAATTTTGATAAGACTGATGAAGATGTTGCTATTTCTAACCATATTTGAAATATTTGAATTTTTGAAAATTTATGACAGATGGACAAGTGCATGTAAATTTTTATAGCTGTGAAGGTGTAACGTGAAAATTGCCACCAAACACAGTTAAACGAATAATAAAGAATTTTAAAAACTTTGGATACGTCAAGGCAAAAAAGCATGTACGTATACCGTTGATGGCAAAAAAAAACGTGTTCATCAATGCTGGATTGTTTTGTAATGATCATGGCTAACTTAAATATAGGTATGTTATATATTTGTAGTTGGATGACATTTTAAAGTAAATTGTGCCACAATACACATTTTCTGAAATATCTTGAACAGTATCAATTTCAGATGCGACATTTTTGTTGTATTTTCTTTAAGAGAAATTCGATAAGACAGGGAAAAATAGATGTATTAAAATATTAAGTTTTTACGCTTTTTACATTTGAAAGTTTAATCAATATTAAGACACCTTGTACAATGTTTTGGAAAAATTTAATACTACCAACGACGGTGGGAAAATAGGCTCGCTCGTCCGAATTACACACTTACAGCTATAAAAGTTCACATGCATTTGTCCACCTGTCAAAACTCAAAAAAATGCAAATATTTGAAATATGTTAAGAAATAACAACATAGTTAGATGAAGCAAACCCTAAAATTGAATTAGAAATTCAAAAATGTAATAATACATAGGTGTTCCGCTTATAACAAAATTGACAGCCACTTCCGGTATAACCGGAAATGTAAAATTATTAACAAAATTTTTGGTTCGATAGTACATACAGGTTATTGCATATTGCAATGTTATTCAATGTATTGTATACCGTTGCATATATCGATCGATCTAGTTCCTGTATTCAATGCTTAGGTACTAATGAAGGACATTAAAAGATCGCCCGTTCTATCTAGTTTCGAAAACGAATATTTTAGTTACTCCGGATAAAACAATATCAGTATAATCGCGATTCGGACATACAACATTTTCTCGTTGTATTTACTTACTTCGCTGTATCTCACAGGTACTGCGGTTTTTAATTAATAATTTACGTTTATTATTTATTAGAATGTCTGTTGGCTTAAGATGTTTCTTGCAGATTAATTTGTGTCTTAACTTATCGATGTCGATTTTTCTGGAACTGCTATACTAACCCGATCGCTGCTACCACTACACTAGCTCGAGAGAGACTGAACCAGCTGGGTTTTATGGGATTCGAGAATCTCGGTTCCCATTCGACTTGACGCGCCATCTACATGTCGAACGCTGTTTTGGCTCCGCTTGTACTTATACGGTTGCGTCTCTACAATTCCTTCACTCAACGGTATCATTCTGACATGGCTTCTTCCATAGCTTTCGCTAATTTTAAACAATCAATAATTTACCATGCAATTTTCGAAAAGCTTTTGTTTAGATAGTTCCACGTCAAGATGCGTTGGTGCCCCCTTTGTCGAAACCATACTCTACCACATATGTATTGACAAAATCTGATTTGTCTGAATACATGATTACCAAAGAATAAACCTTTTCACTTCCAAGCGATAAATAGAGAAAACGCAAAAAATAATAGAAAAACTTTGACTTAACATCTTTTACTACGATCAGCTGATTCAGCTACTTCGTACGGCAAAGATAGCGAGATCACACAAGAGCCACGAAAACACATTCAATCACAATGTCAGTGACGCAAACGCCGGAAATCATGATAAGAAATAATAATAAAAAAAAACTGAAAGCACTGAATAAATAGAGAAAAATATTAACATTTACGAAGGAAGTACCCGCGATGGCGCTCTATGAGAAAATCTGCACTAACTATGAGTACTCTTCTTTAGTCAATATTTCGGAAATTCACTGAGTACCGTTGTTTAAGAGCAGTTGAAAGTGACCAAGTTTATGTATTTATGGAATCGTAGAAAGAGGACAACGCCGATTACTGACTCAATTTTTTCTTTGGATGGAAAACGCGCAGAAATCAAAGAAATGTTGGATACTGTTTATGCAGACCATGCGTCTTTGATGATTACCCTTAGATACCGATTTAATGAATTTAAGCGAAGTAAACATCTCAACAGAGCATGTATAAGACATTCTTCATGGAAATTTGTGTATGCGAAAGTTATCCACGAGGTAGGTGCCGTGTCTGGTGACGATTGATCAAAAAACGGAATCGAAATATATACCGAAACAATCTATTCTTGACATAGCATGACGTGGGGATGCAACAGTAGAGCTATTCGAACCACATGCAACGCTAATGAAATACAAAAGAAATAATTGTCCGTTTTCATCACTACCGTCGTTGATCGGACTCCTTCTACCACCCACACTCCAAAGATAATAGGCCAGGAAAAGGAATTTTCTTTTATAAATCCAGCTTTCTACCACTAGACGGACCTTTATTTTCGATAGGTGGACATATAGAGGTCACCAGATAAAATGTATGAGAGACACTGATGACAGATAACCTTTTGATGTCAGTTGTAAGAATAATGATAGCAAGGACTGTGGCGTAGTATGGTAAACAACACATAAGTATCGGCACCCTCCGCACCACACAAGTATAATTTATTATATAGTAATATAATAAATAGTCCGGGACGGCCGTTTCGAGGACACGAATGGTCCTCATCATCAACCGGTGACTGAATGAAGTGAGAAAAAACTTTTTCTAAAACTAAACATGTATGTACTATCCCTACTTCTTAGAACAGATATCCTTTACAAGTGCCTATTTCTACCTCCTGCCCGCCTTGAAGCTACGATGTGCGAAAAATAACATGCATGAACTATCCCTTCTTCCGAGAAGAAATATTGTATTTTACAAGTGCCTAATTCTACCCTCTACGCGTCTTAAACTACGACGTGCGAAAAACGCGGCCAGATGGATGGGAAGATCTCTTTTATGACCCAAAATATAAACGAGTGCCAGCCTACTGCAAAAGGTCAAAAAGGACAGAGTACGACAACGGTCCGTTTTCTCGGTTCATCAGATTTTTAATGCAGCAAATTTGAGACATGTATGAGAGCGGATGCCACATATTTTCCTAGAATTTGGCATAGGTACGTCGATGATATTTTCGCGGTTTTTGATACTAAGAAAAGTAATATCCCGGATTTTCTTGCGACCCTCAACTCAAAATTTGAAACCATTAAATTCACAGTAGAAGAAGAAGTGAACAATCAACTTCCGTTCCTAGATAGTTTAGTGATTAAAAATAATAATAAACTGGATATTGATATCTATAGAAAGGAAACCAACACGAATAGGTACATTATGAGCGATTCTAACCACTGTGGACAACACAAAATGGCCGCGATTAGCTTCTTAATTAATAGATTGGTTAAATTCCCTCTAAGTAGAAGTAGATTTAACAGAGAACTTAAATTCATAAAAAACGTAGCTTTTTATAACGGTTACTCTTCTATAGAAGTCGATCGCATGCTTAAGAAAGTCCAACATAGGCTTTACGTAAGAAATTCCACGACCTTAACTCCGGTAGAAACTAATAGTAAGAAATTCGTGAAACTCCCCTTTCACGGCATATCGAAAGGCGTGGGTAAGGTTTTGAAGAGTCAAGATATGAACGTATGCTTCGGTCCGCGCAACACACTTACAAATCTTCGTTAAAAAAAATCGGTAATCCTAAAGATAAACCGAAAATGGGAGAAAGGTCGGGTATTGATAAAATTGAATGTAGTCACTGTAATAAAGCCTATATTGGTTAAACAAAGAGAGAGATAGAAACTAGATTCAAAGAACATCTACGAAATTATCGCTACGGCAGATTCGACGCGTCGAGTGTGGCACAACATATAAATGAAACCGGGCATAGTATTAAATTAGAAGACTTGAAATTGATTAAAAACGCAACGTCGCCGCGAGAATTAGATGCGTACGAGACAGTTTACATAAAAAATAAAAATCTTTTGCAGTAGGCTGGCACTCGTTTATATTTTGGGTCATAAAAGAGATCTTCCCATCCATCTGGCCGTGTTTTTCGCACGTCGTAGTTTAAGACGAGTAGAGGGTAGAATTAGGCACTTGTAAAATACAATATTTCTTCTCGGAAGAAGGGATAGTTCATGCATGTTATTTTTCGCACGTCGTAGCTTCAAGGCGGGCAGGGGGTAGAAATAGGCACTTGTGAAGGATATCTGTTCTAAGAAGTAGGGATAGTACATGCATGTTTGGTTTTAGAAAAAGTTTTTTCTCACTTCATTCGGTCACCGGTTGATGATGAGGACCATTCGTGTCCTCGAAACGGCCGTCCTGGACTAATTATTATATTACTATATAATAAATTAAAATTGTGCGGTGCGGAGGGTGCCGATACTTATGTGTTGTTCAGTTGTAAGATTACAGTATTTTCATTTCAGTTGCAACTTTGTTTTGTGTAAGATCGTGAAAAAGCAAATACGTTTTTCAATTAATATCAATTGTACAATATTTCTTATCAGCGGTAGCATATATTCTAAAAATTACCAATACAGCTGCAGTCAATAGGAATGTGATTTATATAGTGCGTCACAGGACGTTAGCCGTGTATTAGAAGCTAAACAGATTCAAAATTTGTAAATTTGTAGACTTATTTTGTTCGAGGGGGCTAACTTTCAGAAAATATCAGCGCGTCTATTTAACTTCCATTTGTCTCATGTAACGTAGAATTCATTTTCTTCAATGGATTGCTCCAATTATTATAAAACGTTTGAATTCAGCAATTAATTTAACGTAAAATCCACATATTTCGATAGGTCTAAACATTACCGTTTTAAAGCTAACTTGATTTTTATGAATATTTCAGTAAAATTCTAGTACTTTATCGCTTATTTCCTCGGTATGCAAAAGTATTGATTAGTGATTGTTACGTATTAATCTCTATTTTTTAATTCGGAGGAGTGTTTTTAAATTGAAGCGCTAAAAAGTAGGCTTGCTATTGGTCAGCTTTCGGCTAAAATCAGACTAGCGAAATTTTATATATTGCTGTTACAACAGCTGATTGGTGTATTCTTCTGAGTGCGTTTGTATTTAATTCGTGAATATGGAGGAAGTAGCAGCTACTTCTGGAACTCTAATATTCCCGCCGAGAAGGCGAACATTTCTGAGCTTAGAACATCTATCTTTGATAGAGAAGCAGGGCATATTGAATATATTCAAAAAAAATTCAAACTGATAACTCCAAAATGAGAATTACAGCTATCGCTATATCAAGCATGATAGGTTGGTGTTATAGCACATTACCATCATTATACATATAATGTTATCTATTTTTAGGGGTGGCACAGTCCACTATCTATCGTACCATAATAGAATACAAGGAGGAAGGGCAAGTTATCCTGCCTAAGTAAACTTCTGAAAGACATTCTTTCATTGCTGATTACCAAGAATTCTATAAGGTAATTAATTCATAGTTTTTTTTTTTATTAAAAATGTACTTCCCACACTTGATAAAGTGCTGAATGAAGTAAAGCAGCGTGATGATTTGCCACAGATGAGCCGTTCAACACTGTATAAATTTATGAAAATGCTAAACTTCAGGTTAGTGCCGATGTCCTAATTAATATACAACAAATTTTGAGAATAGGTAGTCAAATTTATATTTTACGTACTTTGAGGTATTAGAATAAGTATAATTATTGTTGCAACTACATGAGGAGACATGGAAAAAGTGTTTTGATAGAATGTGATGATATAATCAGGTGGGAAAGAAGCTATTTGATGACAATAAAAGATTATCGTTGTCAAAATCGGCCAATTTATTATTTAGATGAAACATGGCTAAACGAAGGTCATATCAAACAAAAAGTTTGGGTAGATGATAATATAAAAAGTCGATGGCAAGCGTTTAGTGAGTGGACTGACTACAGACTTACGTAATCCTGCAGGAAAAGGAAGGCGTCTGATTATTTTACACATAGGATTGTTTTGTGGAGAATGGCTTATTGCTTTTCGAAAGTAAAAAAGCAACCGATTATCATGAAGAAATGAATGCCGAGGTGTTTGAAAGGCGGTTTCATCAAATATTGACAGTGCTACCAGACACTGTTGTTATTGTTATGGATAATGCTACATATCATAGTCGTAAAATTGAAAAAACAAACTCAGCGCGATTGTCGAAACGGTCTAGATGCATATAACTTACAGAAACGGAAACAGATGAATGACCGTAGTTTAATTATACGGTTCCTTTGTCGAAGATCATCATAATTTTTTACAATTTCAAGGTCGGAAAATCTTCTGACAAACGATTTCCATGTACAAAATCTATGTACATCCAAAGGTCGAATCACGCCGGTTGTTTATTGGGGATTGTTGGTATATGTACAACCTTACTAATGAGGAACAAAATCCTTTAAAGGATTAGGGTAATGTCCTGTCCATCAATTCACTGGTTAGTTTCCCGGAATGCGACGCTTCAGCAAGTATATTAGACTCCCAAAAGTAATATTAGGTTAATATATTAATTAATTACTGTAGTTGGAATAAAAACTATTCGTCGAAATACAATATATTGGCAGGTAAATAACAACTAGGTATTAAAAAGTGAACGTTCCTGATATCAAGGTCCTCGTGGTATAGTGGTTAGTACACCCGTTCGGCAAGTGGGAGGTGTCAGGTTTGATTCCTCACCGCGACGACATTTTTTGAGATATTTAATTGCGTCGGAAATACTAAGAAAATTACGAATTTTTATAATATTAGGTGACTTACGAAATTAACATCCTTTATCAAATAAATATCAATTAACGTGCATCTTTGCGAAAATCTGCGAGGTCGTATCGACTAGAGAATTGGGACAGCGAAAAGTTACTCTAAATAGTCGTCTTTTATGCGGGCGGATAAAACCCAATTCGGAGTGGATGCGGGAATATATGGCGCGGGAAAATTAAAAGAGGGCATTTCTGCCAGCTTTGGTAAGCTCGTAAGTATATTTCAAGCGGAAATTTGTGCAGTCATTTTATATACTTCGGAACTGTTAAACCTTAGTGAAAAAGAACAGAATCTTTATAGTAATGGACAGCCAAGCGGCTTTAAAACCACTTAGTGAGTCCGAAATAACGCCAGGAATGAATTCGGTTACTAAATATATTAGAAGGAAAGAATATACTAAGACTAGTATGAATACCCTCATATACCAACTCACCAGGCAATGAAAAGGCTGACCGACTAGCAGAGAGCGGCGGCATACTCCCGTAGACCGACTCTAAACGCTCATTTGGAATCCCTTTGGAGGAGGCTAAGACAGAGATTAAGAAGCAACTGCATCAGCGGCATGTAAAACATTTAAGAGAAGAACCAAGAGACGTGCATTTGAAGGCTTTCCTGGATGGTCTCTCAAAGGAAAAGTCGGAGAAATTGCTAATCATGGGCAAATTTGATGTTAGATTGTGGACTGGCACCGCAACTGGTCACTGTCCACCTACATGAAGTGGGACTTGTACCTGGACCAGTATTTAGTGGATGCGGTGAGGAAGAGAAAACTCTTCTACACCTTATAAGCTACTGCGAGGCATATAACAGTGTAAGACACAGCGGCTTAGGGGCACGCAAGATTGTCCCGAAGAAACTCTTAAATATAGAGCCGAAGAAAATTCTGGACTTTTTAAAGGA
>LR737384.1:18121773-18156323 GCA_902655005.2 Marronus borbonicus | reverse complement strand
TAGAGTTTTGATTATTTTTGAGTTAATATTATAAGCGTCCTTGCTGGGAGAGTTGTTTAAACTATCGATAACACACCCAATCTCCAGAAATGACACCTTGTGAAATGAAAATGATACCTTAGATGGTATAGACTTGTGCAGATATTCGTTGAAATCGGTGTTTGTTGGCGGCAAGTCATTTAAGATATTTTCAGCAATATTTACAAAATAACTATTAAAAGCATTAGCATTCAAAAAGATAGATTTATTGTGTTCTAGTGAGCTTTTATTTTTAACGACATTCCACAATGCACGCGAGCTGTATTTATGATCAGTTATATAATTATCAAATAAAACATAACACGCAATAAGTGAATAGATTTACTAAATCGTATTAATTCTAATAATCAAAACAAATACATTCCTTAACACTAACTAAATATTCGTTGTAAGTATCTCCAAATACATCCAAATTATAATTACATGAATTATACAAGTGACACATTCGATACGGTGGAGAGTTTTTGTAGGAATTTGTCGCCGCTTGCTTATTTAAAAAGGTAATTGAATTTCTAGTGTTAAAACGAGGTACACAAAACTTGTTGTGTGAAGTTGTGACAAAAACATCGAATCGTCAATAACATTATGAGTTAACTTATACAGATGTAATAACGTAATAACTTTGCGGTGATTAGGTAGGTTTTGAAAATTAAATTGTTGTAGTAGAGTGTCATATGACAAATTAGGGTACGCACCGTACTTCTTGAAATGTAAATATTTCAAAAATCTCTTTTGCAAAGATTCAAGTAAATTTATGTATTTGTAATACATAGGTGACCAAATTACATAGCAATATTCAAGCTTACTACGAACTAGCGAATTATACAATGTAATCATGGTGTCAATATTTACAAAGTCTTTGCAAGTTCTCGTAATAAACCCCAACAATTTACAGCAACTAGAATAAATATTGATGATATGTTTGTTAAAGGTTAACTTACTATCAACTAGTATCCCCAAGTCCTTAACCTCGATGCATCTCTGAAGATCTACACTGTTAATTACATACTTAAATTCAACATTTACAGCTTTTCGGGAGAAAGTCATTACTTTACATTTTTCAACATTAACATTAATACAATTTTTATTGTACACCATTGATGATATTGACACCCATTACACAATCGATCTAAATTATTTTGAAGGATACTACAGTCATCAGAGCTATTAATTATAGGAAAAATCTTTAAATCATCTGCATAAATGAAACAGCTAGACTCATCCATGTCAGATACATCATTTATATACAGTATAAATAACAAAGGACCAAGATTTAAACCCTGTGCAACCCCACTTCGAGCAAGAAAAGTTCTTGATTTAATCCCTTCATATTTGACGTATTGTTTTCTCCCAGCTCCCAGCTTCTTAGTAAAAATAGAAAATTGGTATGTAACCCAAACTGTTGTAATTTCTGTAGTAGTAAATGATGATGTATACGATGAAAGGCCTTGCTAAAATCCGTATAAATGACGTCTACCCGTTTTCGCTCATCTAGGACTCCAGATACTAGCTGAGAAAAGTTGCATAAATTAGTGGTAGTAGATACATGATTGTATATTTTAGTATAAAGTATCGTCTCAAAAATCTTGGAAAAGTTGGAGATCAAGGAAATCGGCAGATAATTTCTTATGTTATTGCGTGATCTAGACTTAAACACAGGCGTTACTCTAGTTCGCTTCCACTCATCTGGAAATGTTCTTTGACAAATTATAGAATGAAAAATAATAGTTAAGGGTTTTAGTAGACATTCAGAACAATCTTTAACAAAAAATGAAGGAATCGCATCAGGACCCATCGTTAATGAATCCTTCACTTTCTTAATGGCATTTCGGACATCAATTTCAGAGATGTTGGATAAAGGTAGTGTATCAACGAGGCAGTAGTAGTTTGTAATTGTGATAAACTTGAACTTACCACGTCATATGTTTCATAAACCGAACTAAAGAAAGTGGCAAATTCCTCCTCAATATCCACCGGTGTAGATAAAATACGGTCATTGCTAAGAATGTGGCCCGGTATACGCGAATGTCCTTCATTTAAATTAATGAAAGACCAGAATTTTCGAGGGTCAGATTTAATTCTATTTTCAGCATTATGTATATAGTTGGAATAACTGAGTCTAATACTGTTTTGAATAGATGAACGCAGAATATGAAATCGATGTTTATAATAATTCGCTCTGTATTTTCTATACATTTTACGATAATGGTTTTTGCGTTTTATATCCTTTATAATAGCTCTGGTAAACCATGGTGGATAATGTTTGTTTCTCATTATTTTTTTTGCTTGGGCACATCCTTATCAATAGCCGCATGCAATATCATATAAAAGCTATCACACAAATCATTGACGACAGAATTCTTAGCATTAATTTCAAACCCCTCCCAATCAATGCTAGCAATATAAGTATATAGCCCATTTAAATCGGCTTTCTTGAAGTTATATCGCCATAAGACTTGGCTATTAGAATTAACATCAACAACGTTTCCTATTTTAAGTACACATTCTAAAGGTGGGTGATGTATAGTTTGTCCATCTATATAAAGATTTCACTGTTGAGGGATTAAAAGTATTATCGGAGACTATCCACTATCTGGTGTCGCAGGTACCGAGAAATAATGTAAATGAGGTAATGGGCCGAAATAGGAAGAATTAAAGTTTCTTAAGTAGAGAAGTTATTATGTTTGTGAGAAGACAAATGTGGCGGTGGTATAAAAGAAATGAGGTTCCTACATTGCGAAATGTGTGCAACTTCTTACCATAGATTGCAGTGTTGTATACTACGTTGTCGCGCGTTATGAAAGAAAACGGCTTTAAATTTGGTGTAGTAAATAAGCGGCAAAGAATTATGGAATCGTAAAGATTGTAGCTACTACGGGATGAGTACCTGATGAAAGTGAAGGCACTCAGAGAAGAGAAACGTTTCATTTGCTACTTGGACGAAACATGGTATGATACCCGTGATATTGTCAAGAAAGGTTGGGATAATGGTTCGGGGTGTTCCCATGTGTTCCCTTAATGTTCCTGTGTCAAGAGGGAAAAGAATAATTACTGCACATGCGGGATCTGCGGATGACTGGGTTGGTGAAGTATTACTCTCTGCAAAGAACATAAAATCTTCGTCGTTGGATTATCATGAAGATATGACAAGTTGTTTGTCTTGTTTGAAGAGTGGTTCGTGAATAAGTTACTACCGTCTTTACCTCCAAAAAGTGTCATTGTTATGGATAATGCCAGTTACCACTCTCGACAAATTATTAAAATACCTAATGAGTCAAACACAAAATTGGAAATAACAAAATTTTATATTATAGTAGTTTATTTGATTGTATTGTTTAACATGTATTTTATTTTTGTTATAATTGTAATGACGCTTCCTATACTATGTATCAAGAATAGATTTTTATCATTATTTCCCCAACAACGTATGTTTATATGTATATAAATAAATATATTATTCAGTCGAACATTAATCTCTTTATAATACAATTTCACTATTACAATCTTAGCGAATACGTCCCTGTTAACCATCCGTGATCAGAATGGATTGTAACGGTCGGTAAACATTTCTTTTGTGACATCGAGTGCTATTTAAAAAGCCAATTCGTTAGAAATATGGACAGACTATACATCCTCATTAACCAATACCTCTAAACTACGTTCGATATCACAAACGTAATCATTCCCAACTAAAGTAAGATCTAACAGTCTATTATTGTGATTGAACATTATTATATTGTTTTAGATTACGTACAGCAGCGAAACCAGCCAATTGTAAAGAAATATTATCACCAACACTATCCAGTGAAAAATCATAATATCCAGGTATATTAAAGTCACCAATAACAACATTTTGCATAGTTTTATCATAGAAATCAAATAAAGTGTTAAATTTAATTAAACCAGTACTTGGTGGAGTATAAATTGCAATAAACACAAAAGACACTGATGTAAACTTGACATTAACGGCCACAATATCAATTTCATCAATCGGCGATGCAATCTTCAAATCACACGAATAAAACTTATTTAAACCAGCAATGACGACACCTCCTCCCCTTGAAAAGCTCCTGTCCCTTCTATACATATTGAATTTATCCGGAAAAATCTCACAATTGTTCACGCTATCATTAGTCCAAGATTCAGTTAGTACAACAAGATCAAAATCCGTAGAACATATATTATTATAAAAATCACGTGTCTTTGAACATAATCCCCTTGCGTTTTGGTAATATAAACAGATTTTTTTATTATCTTTACTATTTTCATTGTTGCTTATCTGTTGGGTTCTTACACATTTTTTGCTTTTATAATTTTTGGAATTTCACACACATACTTCAAAATAATAGATTCCCCTAGCGCCTTACGTTCCAGAAATTCTTTTTTATTGCGCTATACTCGCGTTGCTGAATGGATAAATCATGACGGATGAAAATGTTCTTATAACGTTCAAAAGGCTTCAACTTTCCAGAACTACCCATTATTACAGGGACAAATTCTTCGGCATTTAACACCACTTTAATTGGTCGAGTATCATTTAAGGTTCTCTGACCAAGACGAATAACTTTGGATGCGACAATTGGCTGTGTAGATATCGATTTGAATAATTCATCAACAGACATAGTATCAGTTTTCGCGTTGATAGTACTGTTATCAGGTTCAGGGACATTGTATACGATAATATTTCTAGATCTTCGCTGTCTTTCATTAATTTCTTGAATTAAGTTTTCTTTTTTTACACAAGACACATTAACCGCTAAAGTCTTTCACATGTTCTTTATGGTGTCTTTTAAATCTTTAATCTCACCCAGTAATGATGTAACAGTATCTCTTAGAGAATTTATGTTTGCCTCAAACTTGTTACAAGCATTACAATTCCATTTAATATTTGATTTAGAACGTAATATTCGAAATTCAGCAGACAAAACGTCCGCGCATTTGTTATTGAATGTTCCTTTACATATGCAACAAATAATTAATTGGTTTCCATCATTAATTTTATTATTACAACATTTACAAAGAGCCCTAAAGAAAAGGAAAGGAAGTAAACGAGGACACACTTTTCACACCGAGGCGCCCTTCACAGTGTCTAATAAAGAGACAAACAGAGGAAAAAAATAGGCAACGGTATGGTACATAGTGGTAACAAAGGAATAAAGTAAATTATAAATAACTTAACAAATGCTTCGTGTATATACAAAATCAGAAACCTTCAATCTTACCAAAAATCACAGGTAAGAAGTATGTATAAAAAAAACGATACTCACAGAACAGATCTTTAGCAGATTTTTACTTAATGATTTCGGAACAAATACAAATTAAAGCTGGAAAAAATATATATAATCAGAAAGAGTAGATGTTCTTCTTCAAGAAGATGTAAAATTTAAATAATAATTCCCACAATAAACAGGGTAAAATGAATAAAAGGTCACTAGCCACTTCAATATCCGACTCTAACATACGTGTACTCTATCTCTGTGTTCTTACGTATCAAAATGAACAAACTCGAATTCCGTGCAGTTATAAAATTATTGATAAAACAAGAAAGATCTCCAAAAATTATTTGTGAAGAAATGTTGGCTGCATACGGGGACGATTATCCTTTAAAGTCGACTATTGGCGAATGGCTAAAATTGTTTAAACAGGGTCGGGAGTCACCGAATAGTGATCCCCGTCCAGGTCGATCTGTTGACGGGATCACTTCTGATGTTATTAAAAAAAACAAGTGTTTGGTACTGGAGGATGCGAGATTAAAGAAGCGACAATTAGCAGCTTTATTTGGAGTTTCAAAAACCAGGGATTTTAGAATTCTATACGAATACCTTGGAATGTCAAGATGGGTCCCACGAATGCCGCTATTTCAATCCGTATTTGTGAACCATATGTGGTTCGTGGACGTGCTGGTATATGCTCTTGTGACCCATACGTGAGTCGTAGGACTGTGAACGTGTTAAATGTTTATCGCTATTTAGTCAATACAAAATATACAGATAATCTCTTAAAAAGCGCCGTGTATTTTTCTGCCTCGGCCGTGTGCGAATTTCCAACCTTTTTGCATAATAAGACATACGTCTAACAATTAAAGTGAAAAAGATATTTTCAGATAAAGAGCACATTCTTGTCCAGACAGAGCGAAATATCCAACTTTACGTTATAAGCTGAAATACTTCACTAAAACTCGAATCACAATACTTCATTAGTACTGGATGAATGTTTCGGTAGTTAGGTAATTTTCTTCAATAGCAAAACCTGCAGCAGTAACCTAAATATTCAATTTTAAAGTACATACTTTTTCAAGTCATGTAAATGATATATGATGCAAGCTGCTACCCATTGCTGTTCCTTTCGTTCACCAATGGAAGGTGTTGATTTGAAAAAAATTGTTTCAAGTCCTGCTAAAGGAACTAAACTCTTCCCATCCATTTGATTATTCAACGGAAGTCTCTCTGAATACTCTAAAGTTAAATCGACCAGAAATGAGACTTAAACTATCGGTAAGCATGATACCCTTAATTTTCTCAATGAACGCATAAGAATTTTTAATAACCGGATCAAGAATCTGTATTGGCAACTTCTTCAAATTGTCACCCAGTCACCTAGAAAGCAAGTAAATTGGACTATTGGTGTTGTCTGTAATGAATTCAACACCTCCTCATATAACGGAAGCATTTCATTTCCAGAATTTCAGTTTTACAATCAGTATAAATAACATTTTTCAAAAGTACTAATCACTTTGTATACCAACAAGAATTTCTTCAAGAGAAGTCTTATTAAATTTCAGGTTGTATTTCAAACCTTTCTTTAACGAGTCGGTTAGCACTCTGCATTTAGAATATCACAGACAAAGTAACATGTAGGTGCAGCAGAATCTATTATGGATTGATGCAGAATATAAGTGTGCATCACTTCTAGTCATAATATACAGGATATTCCTTTTAAGAAAATCGAGAAAAATGGTTTTGAATTTGGTATAGTCAATACTTTCCTAATGATTACCTGTATATCCGGTGATAAAATCATTTTACTGGCATCGTCGCACAATCTCAACTAATCTACACAACGTATTTGATTTGATCCCCTTGACTTCTGTAGTTGATTACGAATTCATTTTTTATTTGGGTTTATAGGTCTGTTTACAGAGAAACTCTTTATGTTGGGTTGTATATTTTATTACTCGTATGGCGCGGGCGCAACTTCTTGTTCTTAAGTTCCATTTTCTCTGCAGATTCTAGCTGTTTTGCAGTTTTCTGGACTTCTTTATTGCTTCTTGTCAGCAATATAACGTGATCCGCATTCACTAAACGTTGGTAGCTTGTAAAAAATGAAGTTGCTTCCTATTTATCTTACTATTTTTAATAATTATTTGTAGGGCTAGATTAGATAAGACTCATGATAGCGGGTCACCCTGCTTTAGCTGGTTTCTTATTTTAATTTTTCACATTTTTCTTCTTATCCTCAGCTGCTGTGACTGTGTTTTGGAGTGTCATTCTTACCCATCTAGTTAATAAAAACGCAGCTAAACTGATAATAAAAATGCTAACTAGACTAATTAGTTTAGCTGGTATTTTTACTTCCTTTGATGCATTGGTTAACTGTTTCCCACACACATTATCGTACGCGCCCTTAAAATCGATGAGCATTTTAATAAAATCTTCCGATAACAATTGTTTCAACCGAAAATAATTCTATCCTTACTTGTCCCTCTTTTGGAAAAAAGTTTTCTGGTAATTTGAGCAGATAAACGTCATCCTTCCTCACGCACATCATCCCCTCATCGAAACATATTTTCATTCCTTTCACGTTCCACGAATTCGCGTTTTCAAACTATTTGTTCTTCGGCTTTTCCTATCAATCTGCAATATACCTGTCAACGAAAATATAGACGCGCAAAAAGATACCGTGGAAAATCGACTCCGACAACGCAAAAGAGAAGCAAGAAAAAGCCGAAGAAGAGCACCGCATTCTCAAGTCAAATATTTATTTACGCAATTTGACGTGAATCCCTCAGAACTGCGGATTCCCTATTTGTATTCGTTGGTATTTGTGTCTGTGCGAGAGTCGCGTCTAGCTTTGGAAATTTATTCTAGAATGGAAGAGTACCGGAGGCTGGGGACTTAATCTGCGATTTCCATTGAGTCATTGAAAAATTACGGGCTTTCAAAACGCGATTTCCGCAGTAAAATATTTACAGATTATATCGAGCTGTAAATTTATACGCCGGGATTCTTCCCTTTTTTTTGCGGATTTTCAACGGCATCAATCTGCATTTTATGTGTTTAGATTTCGCCACGAAAGCGTGAGATTTTATTACAGTACGAGTAATTTCCAGCGATTTCAACGTTATTTCAGACGAGAATTTAAAGTACCCAACGGATCTATCAAAATTAAATTCTAGGATGAAGAACAGACGGAAATACCTTAGAATATCTACAGGAGCTGTCCACAGTACAGAACGTACATGTGGCTGAGTAGGAATAACCACGGTCTCATCATACTGATTGTAACAGCGTTATTTTTAACATTACATAATATGTACTGCAATATATACTAGTAATTTTACATAAAACAAAACTTTCATATATTGAAAGCTCTATTAAATACTTCAATTGGTTTGGTCATAAATCCGAAGGTTCCAGAAAGATTAAAGTGTAGCACACTTTAACCGTTTAAGCTGTGTTTTTGAACCAATGTTAACGCATTGGCAGTCATCACTTAAAAAGGGTGGCGACGTTTCGTTGATTTGTAATCAATATTTTGCATTACACTAACTGTTGATAGTTCTCCTAACACCCAAAAGAATATAGACTTCAATATCTCAATAATTACACGAAAATTAGTTTAATTGAGACACTTTACAGTCTTCATCATTTGTTTCGAATTTTTACAATGGCACTATTAAAAAAAGACAAAAAAATAGCACCTTTTTTTCTAGAAGAAAAATATATTACAATCAATTTTTATATGTAATTGCACGTACAGTCATAACAATTACATTGTTCTAAAGCCACTGCAATAAACGCAAACACAAGTATCGTTTCTCCCTATACTTAATGTATTTTGCAGGAATTAGGAAATGATTGATGTAATTAGCGAAGATGAGAAATTGATTTGACTAAGAAAAGTGGGGGCTTGCATAAAATATGAAAGCGCACACGTACAGGTATTAGTTGTATTCGTCTGTAGACATGGTCGTAAATACAAAAACGCTAAAATTAACGTGCAGTGCAGTGGTTGATAAGCCAAAACGGATGTTAATAAAAACCGGATTGTGGCCTACTGCAATGAATAATACTACAGATGAATTTCTAAAATTGCTGCTTAGTTTTTGTGTTAATATAGCCGTTCTTGCGGTTATTATTCATAATATTATTAATGCGATCAGAGCAAACGATATGAGGTTGTTAAACTACATGATATGCCTAATAATTCCGTTCGCCAATTACATGGCAAAATCTTGTACCTTAATTTTGAACAAGAGTTGTTTTTGGGCGGTGTTGCAAGATATGGAGTCTGATGCTTTTAATACACACAACGAGAAACTAACCAAACATGTCGGAGTGATATTTAATATATCCAATGTACTATTGAGATACTTCTCGATAGCTTTCACAGTAGAGGTCGTATTTTCAAGCTTTTTACCTTTCATGACAAATGCTAACGTAATAATACCTGCGTCATTCGACACAGGACGATTCGATTTTTTGTATAAAATTTTACATTTCTTTGTAACAAGTCATATGGCCTACAATTCAATTGGTTTGGATGTATTATATCTAACTCTGATGGGTTTAGTGGTTGCCCAACTTGGTATATTACGAGAACGGTTAGTAAACGTAATTGAAGAAGCCAAAGGAACTAGGTCTGAAAAGCCTATGAGCGCGAAAATAGATAAAATCCTTAGAGAATGTGTTATTTTACAGCATCTGATAAACGAGTAAGTACTAAGGCTACACTCACAGCATTTACGTTAACTTAACAATTCTAGGTTTGCTAATAAGCTTAGCGTTCTACTTTCATTTCCATTATTTATCCAATACACTGGTGGATGCCTCGTTATATGTAACGCTATTCTGCAACTAACATTGATGGTGTGTATAAATGCATCCTATAATATAAACAACGTCTATGCCTGCTCGCTTTTCATCTTAGAGAGACTCTGGATCGACCAATATAATGTCCCTGTGCGCTTTCACTACAATAACGTTTAGTCAAATGGCTGCATATCACTGGGTTGGCAATGAAGCCACTTTCAAGGTATTAATGATAAATTAAATGATTTTCACACATTCACAAGTCACATGACCGTGAGAAGTTTAATGTATGTTACTCAAGTTTCTCATTTTAAATGCTAGGTAACGTTGGAAAAAAATATTAGTGAACTTAGAATTTCAATAATTGTTTTTGGAACGATATCGAAAATAAAAATTCAGTGATAAAAAATATGTTACACTTTAAATTAAAAAGTATAGTGATATGTATGGTTTTGGTAATTCGCTATTATTTTTGTACAAAGTTGGCAACGGAAGAGCGCCCAATTGTCTTATGTTACACCAAATTCATCCAAAAAACTCGTCTCTAGGTAAGGTAGTCACGATTGTAGCTAAACCACAACAGGATTTAAATCTCAACTATAAAAGGGCAAAATTCTTGTTATTTATTGTTTTTGAACCCTGTCTGCTTCGTCTTCTGTTCTTGTTTTGTATTATATGTTTATTATTATTTGTTTACTTTTTTCAAATTTATTGCGGTCAATTGATTGCTGCAAGTTCACTTAAATTTTTCAATTTTTGGTTAACAATTTGTTTGTTTTTCAGTTTTTTTTTTGTGTTACTACTTTCATAATGGGTTATCCATCTACGAGAATGGTGACAAACAGCTGTGTTTTATTTCTCGACATAATCTCCTTATTGTTCTGTATACTAAGTCAAGTGATGTCCCCAGCTTTTTAAACCAGCCAAATAATAGGATCTGTGGAACTTTTCAAAACGGCCCTCTTCATTTAACGTAAACCACTTTCCGTCGCCACTTTTTTGTAAAATGAAAGGCGAGTCGCTTTTCGGCAACGACAGCTAATATATTTAAACTTGTGCAATATATAAGTGCTTTAAAGAAATTTTTAAAATGTTAAATATGTGACGTGATCAATTTTAGATTAAAATAATTGTATAACTTAGGAAAAATTGATTCTGAAGAAAACAAAAAATGTTCGAAACGTTAAACAGTATTTTATTATAAAACCTTTAATAAACTTAATGAAGAGCCGCTGAAATCAAGAAACAATGTCCTAAAATAAATATCAAGAAACGGCTAAGAAGAATTAATTAAAAATTAAGAATTTTCAAATGAATTGAGTTTGCAGGTTTTACCCATTTTTATTGTTAAAATCATTTTATCCATCATTGTCGACAAAATTTCTTTATTCCTGTCCGTCATTTTCTAGCATCAAATGTAGAAGCAAAGTTTCCTCTTGACCCTGATAGTTGAACAGTGTTTAAATGAGTGATTGAAGGTTATGATGCAACTCTCACGTTAAGTTTAATGTGCCACAATAGTACTTGCTGACAGTTTTTCCGATATATTTCCACATAAAACCTTTAAAAAAGCACTATAACAAGACCGTCAAGCTTAACGGGATAACTCCCAATATCTGGGTGAATTGGTAGCAGATACCCGCTCGCAGTCTCTAGCGAATTCGGAGGAACCCGCCTTCAGGTCGAACGTCTGCAAACGCATAGAAGTAATGTAATCCGATTGTGTTGGCGCGATTGGACGAATGTATCATGCCCCACTCTGTCTCTAGTGTCGGCGATACACGTAGCCGTCGATCCGTAGCCTAATCGGGATGGGAGAGAATTTTGTAGTTGGGGTCTTTTTTTCTTTACTTCTCATACCATCCTCGTTCTACGAAACGTAAAGGTGAGACAATTATAATAGTCTGCAAATATGGTAACAATTACAATGGTTTTGTCGCAGTTTCACGACAAATTGTCAAAGATTCTTTTTGTGTTTCGGTGCCTGTAGATTTTATAATATCTGCCCCACCACACCTTACAAATTTCGTTATTTCAAATACTTTCGGCTCTATGGTAGCGTACATTAATTTCTGCTTCATGGTAATTTTTATTAGATCCATATTGTGTCAAAACTGGCTTAATTTACAAGATGCATGTGTAGGCTGTCGAAAAATGTATTAACATAAGAAATGAAAAGTAAGCGCACTGTCCACCAAAAACTAACAAATTTCTCTTTTAATTAATCTTACCAAAATTATACTGCAGTACACTAAACAGTGAACAAATAACTACAACTAAAACAGGAAATAAGGGAAAACATTGGCGAGAAACCAAAATATTTAACACACTGCTGTTCTCATTACGTTGTCTAGTAACGAGCTCTTTAGGTGAACCTAACGCAGGGGACTATTTGATGCTTTTCGCCTAGCTAACTTTAAGTCACGTACTCGAATACTGTAGCACTAGAATACTGAAATACTTCACTATTACCTCTTACTACAAACACTTCACTGAAACTGTACGCAAGTTGCGATAGCTAAGCTATCATCTTCAGCAGTTTAGTATTGCTGCTGATGACAATAGCTTAGCTATCGAAACGTGTGTACAGTTTCAGTGAAGTGTTTGTTGTAAGGGGTATTAGTGAAGTGTTTCAGTGGCCAACTTTACATAAAAACAAAGACTACCAACACCGTTGCTCTTGCATATGGGTTTCTTTTTGTACCATCTTTTTTCAAATTAAGGAGGTTGGGTACCAGCTGATCAAGTTGATAGCTGTCAAATACATGACCTATGAAATGTTCTATGTTTGTGCTGCAATGACTAGAGACACTTTCGTCTATTTCTCCGTATTTTTCGCATGTCAGTTTTAGGGTGTGCAGGCAACAAAAGCAAGTACTCGTAAATAATATTTTTTCTCGAGAGTACAGATAGAACAGGCATGTTAGAAGTAGAGTATTTTCTCATATCATTCGGTCTTTGGTTGAAAATGAGGGTCGATGTATCCTCGAAACAGCTGTCCTCGATTAATCAATTAAACTTGTGTAGTGCGGAGTATGCCGATATTTTTGTGTTGTTTAACATATGTTACATGTCAAATGTGAATGCATAATCTTACTAAAAGTAATATTTCGCGTATTACTCTTCTTTTATAATTTATGTATTCATATATATGGAATATTGAGTAAACATACACACGTACATGAAAGTAGCATGCGCATTGGTCAACTTTAAAACATGAAAATACCAAACAACCAGAAAAGTAGTAGTAAGTAGTAAAGTATATGTTTGCAACATTTAATGATAAGTTTTCTTTGTCATCGAGTTATCTTCTTCACTGGATGAAAATAGTAGGATTATCAATGGTTTCTTCAGAACGACGAAATTAAAGTTGGAATACTGATCCAGTATATATAGTGGCTGCAATTAAAAAAGCAGCGTCCTTATTGTATTTTGTTAAAATTTTATAAATATATTGCATTGGTCTAGTTTATTTTCCAGCATTTACCAGAGCCAGACGTCCACACATGCTTCTACAGGAACATTGGTTGCAATCCAAATATACAAAAATTAGTAAAATGCGTGCAGCATGTTTCAAGCAATCGCGAGTGATGCCTCGCAGACGAGGGCGTGCACCTTATAAACAATTAACCCTTTCGAATGTGGCCGGATTTCTGGGTTACATGAAGGCGTTGTTAGTTTCCGCGAAATTGGGGGAAGACTTAATAGTAATCATTTGACTGTATGACGGTGTTGAAACCTGTGGATTGCAAATCAAAGTAAAGCACGTAGGGCAGGTCCAGACGCACCCTCGGAGAAGATTTTCTTTTGGATCGCTTGGTTATTCAACACCGATTTCGATCGGTAACACTTTTAGTGGTGGAACGCTATTGGTCGTTACGGAAATCACTACGGACGTATAGTGCGCGTAGGGGTCCGTAACTACCGGCCTTTATTGCGATTATCTTTAACACATGAGCTACTTATTCATATTTCTTTTGTTGAATTGTCTTTCATTTACATATTTATAAGTAGTATATTTTTGATACTAATAAATATAATTTTGCAAATATTTGTTGGTGGTGCACTTTTAATAGCGGCTAGTGTATGTTCGTCATCAACATTCTTTTTGGATTCGTGACACGATGTCATATCGCCCAATATTCTAGAATGCAAATTTCAAAATTCTTTTGTTGCGAATAGCTCACAACCATATGGTTGTGAGGGTGAGTGTTGTTTCTTTGCAATACTATCCACAGTATATGCATCATGTACAGGTTATTTCATTCTATTCAATTTTACGGTTTTGTCTTCGTTTATTGCGAACTAAACAAAATGTCTCGTTCATTATTATTCTGGTGTATTACTTTAAAACAGTAATCTGCTTATATTGCAGAGCAGTAAAATAGTGGAGTCAGCCTACATGGCTAAATGGTACGTAATGAACGCAAAATCTCGAAAAGTGCTTATACTGTTAATGGAAAGAGCTAAACGTCCATTGGAAATTCAAATATATAGCTTTATAATTATTTCACTGGATTCGTTTGGAATTGTAAGTTTATATAATATTTATTGTTGGAGATACTGTTGATATTTATTAATTTAGTTTAATGTTACAGATTCTACGCTGGGCCTATTCAGTGTTTGCTCTTATACGAGCAAGATACAAATAAATCGTTGAAATCTATCCGGACTCTGAACTCTTTCTCACTTTTCTTGGAATCTCACAGCAAAAAAGGAAACAAGAGCGCTACGGAAATATTATTTGTTTTTATTATGATGTATTGTGCAGCTACACACATAAGTATTGCAACCTGTAGAGCTATTTTGTACTAATAAATACTCTACACCATAGTCGACTGGTTTTGGGCAACAACAAATGTTTATAACTTGATTACTTACTAAAAGTTAAAAATGCTTTAATGTAATAAGAAGAGTTTTAATGATCGTGAATCCCAAAAGAAGTCCATTAAAATTGTTTAAATAATGCGTGAATTATTAAGTTGTATAATCATTTGCTGTAATATACTACAAATTTTTATACGAATAAATTTAAAAGAGCATCTTACACACTGTTTCTCCGCAGTTAAATATGACATAAATCTATCTTCCAGTTATTTAGTATGTTATAAAAACCTCACAAGATTATGTAAATGCGTTATTGAAAAGAACTTAGAAGATATTAAAGAAAGCTATCAAGAACAGAAACAACGGACATTTAAAGTTTGTATTTATAACTTTGCGTTAACTGTAACGGGCTACTTTGTATGTATAATTAACAGATCTTTAATGCAGAAAAAGGACAACACAAAAGCGTATCCTTATTGATTAGACATTAAGGGCAATTAAACGGCATAAAATTAACGAAGCTGAAAGAGGGGAGAATGCGTGCAGTACCAATTCCCAATTTAGTCGTTAAAGTGCAGTTGACGAAATCTAACTAGAAAGCAAGTTATGGCTAAAACAAGTTGCATTAAGGTAGTGGAAAAACCAAAGCTGATGTTGTCGAATACCGGCTTATGGCCTATAAGGAAAATGACAAAATACGAAGCGTTGAAATTGATATTTAGCTTCCTGTCAAATTTATTCCTTCTTGTTTTTACGTTTTACAACGTCTTCAATGCCATCAAATCGAAGGATATAGAATTTTTGAACTCAATGATATGCGTACTCATTCCCGTCGTGAATTATACGGCGAAAGCTTTTACGATAACGGCCAACAGCGAATGCCTGCAGAATATATTAAACGACCTGGAATCTGATATTTTCAACGCACATACTGAGCGATTAAATAGACACGTACAGATAATCCATACTACGTCCAAAATTCTGTTGAGATATTTCATATTCACCATAACGCTGCACCTGATTGTTAGAGGACTGTTACCTATCTTAGTAGATGTTAACACAATAATAGTTCCTCCGCCGTTTGACATGGGAAGATACGAAGTTACATATAAGATCGCACATTTCCTTTTCACCGGCAATGTATCCTTTAATTCAATTGCCTTTGATGTATTCTATCTGTCTCTGCTTGCTCTATGTGTTGCTCAATTGAATATTCTGAGTGAAAGATTAGAAAATGTATTCAAAAGTGCAGAGGAAACCTTTGAAAATGGAATGAATCTCACTGTAGCACAACTCCTAAAAGAATGCGTTACTTTGCATGAAACCATAAACCAGTAAGTATAACTAAAATGTTTGCAATAAATAAGGAACTTTAATGAAACAACGAATAATAATATAAACAATATTTCAGATATACGCAAAAACTAAACGACTTTCTTTCATTTCCTCTCTTTGTACAATACACGTGTGGCTGCTTTATTCTTTGTGATACTGTACTTCTTCTCCAATCATCAGTAAGTGATTACCTGTTATAATAATGTAGATCTCAAAACTCATCTGAAAATATCAAAACTTTTTTTATTTCGATTTCCAACGAGTTTAGCACTGCAGTAGCATACAGATGTTAGGGGGGTATTAGGAACGAGAGAAATAAATTAATTAAATTAATTAAAAACAAATATTTTGTATAATTTTCAAAAACATTTTGTATTTTGCTTTTCCACATATTAGTGCATATTTACGTGTGAATATAATATATATGGGAAATAAATGTACTATTCTAACTATTCTCACAGATTTAAGAAAAAATCAGGTGAAGAATAGATAATAATTTAGACGATTACGTTGTTTCATGCATGCGGATATTTATTTAATTGAAAATAGAGATGAGGTATTGACTAGAACGTAGCTGTGTGAATGCATAAAGAGCTAAATATAATCATGTATATGTATATTACAATAATTCTTTTCTTGAGCAATTTAAAATAACAGTTCTTCTACAGACAGTGTATAATATGAACATTATACAAAATATCACTTTCGAAATGTTCACGCATACAACTAGCTTCATATTTAATTTACTAAAGAAGGACTCATTTTAGGTAGAGGTGGCAACAATATCGGTATTCATCTTGCAAAATCTAGTCGATATAAGAAATTCTTCAGTCTATTACCGAAAACTCCAAGAGATACCAAATCGAATAAAATTTGGGTAACTGCTCTAGCGCGTAAGGTGTTTAAGAAGGTCGTTAAAAACTTATCTTAATTATCCCAAAAATTGAGGTAGATGAGTGTAGGTAATGTGAAGAAACCTGACATGAATTGAAGCGATGTCATCCAAAAGTGTGTAGTGTAACAATAGACAGCGTGTTCTAGGGAAAACTGAACACCCTGCATGCTTGAGAATAATTTTACGTTGTGACATTTATTATTTTAAAATATTTCTGTAAGTTGCTTAAGAAAGGAATTATTACCAGGTGGACACGTTGTATGCATATACAGGCTGGATTGGTAAGAAGACAACTTTTGTGCTTTATTTTCTAAAAATGCATTGTTACAAATTATAGAAATACAAAAGCTAGAATATTCGCTTCTACGGAAAGCCTTCATACCATTTTACATATTTATACATTTCTAAAATTGATTTTAAAAACTTCTCTATTGCATTGCCTTTGAAATTCCTTGGCGATAGAAAAACACTAGACACAAGTAAAGATTTTAGCTCAGCCTTTAGTGGACACTGAAATAGAAGCGCTTTATAATTCTTTTCAATAGTTTGCAAAAAAACACAAAAACTAATAAATAGTCGTATAGAGCTTTATATAACAAATATTAGATTTTCAATTAATATTGCAACCTTTTTCTGAACTAATTTTATGCGACACGGTTTTTATTTTACTTATCTGCGATTTATCGATTTTCTCGCGTTAGATAAATTATCAGCTTTTACCCAACGGTTTGTCCTGTAATGGCCAATAATTTCAATAAATCAAGTTGGATGAATAAATAAATAGTTACAGATCTCAACACACCAGCGCAATTCCATAATTACGTTATTACACACAATTAATGGTAGAAATAGTTGGAGGCATCACCAAGCATCAAAGAAATTGGAACCATGCATACACACTGCAAGTAACCAAAGAGAATATACTTACCACTATGCAATACCTCAAAAGTTACCTCTAAAAAGTACATTATACTCCTGGGGATTGAATAAATTGATATAATGTAATCCCCTTTATTGGACACCTCCATTTGTGAATTCCCTAAATATGTTACATTAATTCATTATTAATGCGTATCTCTATATAGTGTACACTCTATATAACGGGTGCGTACAGCTTGTTCGGCTACGAAATGCAAAAATACATAAGAATTCACCTGTAGTTACCGGACAACATTTTTGCTTTTTTCTGCGAAGGAAAATTATGCGTATACACAGTTTACTCGCTCATAACTTTTCAAGGCCTTTCTTTACAACAAAAAGAAATATTTATATGGACGCATACAAACAATTCTGTTAATAAAAGCCGCGAACGAACGTTTGAAAATAGTCTTATATTAATTAAATATCATTTTCGGAAACCTCTAGATAGCGGACACTTTCTAATTCCCCACGGATGTCTGTTAGATGGAAGTTACACTATGCTACCCTTGCGCCTACGCTAAAACGAAGAAAATAAAAGCAGAATGAATATCTTTAGATAATAAATAAAATCGATTTCACCCATCTTTTCTACTTTTAATTAGTATAGGTAAAGCTCAAGTTTATTGTATCAAACCATATTACAAGTGACACACGTTCGTTTCAGTCGACGGCCAACTTTACCAAGATATTAGGAATCTGTGCTTTTTTTGGTATAACATTTGGGCAAATGGCGGCATTCCACTGGTTAGGGAATGAAATAAAATTTAAGGTACGTAGTAGAGGAGGGAACAAACATACAAGTAGAGGATTATATGTGTATGTAGATTTTATGTTTCCCGTTTTATTTACTTTCCATCCATAATTATTTTTGGTAAAATGCCAAGAAGTACGGAGGTAGTTACAAACTACCACCGAGACCTTTTAACCTAGAAGTAACTTTGTCACCCAGTGCACCGGAATAATATTTAGTTTTTTTCTTGTAATCTGTTATCAAAACGTCGACACCCTTGCGCTAACGTTTTGTTACAAGTAACTGAACACCATTAACCACGAGAATCCACGAAAGAATTCCATGTATTCAGAAAGATCGCAATTACACTCAGAAGTATTTGGACCAAGCAGTAGATGCATTTCGGACTGGGATGAGCAAGAAATAAGTCGCTGAAACGTACGAAATACCAGGTTCCACGATAGTTAATAAATGCCTTGGAAGACTTCTAGAACTTGTTAGTCGCTCGTGCCCAGAAGCAGGCCACAATTGCTAGGGCTTTGGGAGTGGTAGTTGACTGGGGATTTCCGCTAACACGTTTGGACGCTAGGACGGCACTGAAGAAGTATCTCGATAAAAATGTTTTATTTTTTGCACAGTTTTTATTATTTTTAGTCCGATTAAAAAAGAAAAACATTTCAGTGTTAAAAAAATATTTTTCATAAAAAAATGTCCTTAGATGATACATTTTGCTTCGGTTATTTTACCTTTCCATAATTTGCAATAGAACCCTGAAAACTCTATTTTCTGTCAGTGAAAAAGTAACCCCAAATACCAGGTAACTTTACCACCATCTGAATTACTTTTCGCTAAGTTTGCAAAGAAATTCAAAATTTTAAATGAATGATGGATTAGGTATTAGTTCAGTCGGTCCATCCATATTTTTGCTGCGCCAATATTTCCAAAAATAAAGGAGATATGAGCTAAAATGTGGTGAAAACATGCGAAGTATCCCTGTTTTACGGTAAGACGGGATGATGACCAATGTTTAGAAAAAAATAACTCATCAATATTTCGCTTTGTATGCGGCGAGACATACGTCGACGTCGTCGTTTCTTCAACAAGTGTCCCGTCTTGAGTTCTTGTATTGATATATGTATTGAATTCCTCATTGAAACTTACAAATTTGGCTATCTATCTGCATATATACTGTAATGTTTACAATACATATAATGGATAAAGACCCCTTATTGAGTTGAGTCGCGTAAAGCTACATAGATCCAATTGAGAGGCCTGGATTAATCCCCGTTCTCCAACTCTTGCCCTATTTCGTAGTTAATTCTTGATCTGTATTCTCTATCAGCAACCCTCACCGACACCAATATTACCATAATTATCTTACTTTCTATTATTCTCTGCTCTTTCTCTTATTAGTTTTATTTTATCTCAGTTAATTTTCAATCCCATCTCTTTTCCCTCTGTCATTGTTTCCTCTAACATTGTTTTAATTATTTTCTTGCTTTTTGTCACCAACGATTATTTGGCCCCTGCTCTAAGGTTCTCTTTATGTATTTTTCTCATCGTAAAACGATAGAGTGAATAGCATTGTTGACAGCGAGCCGCCCTGCGTTTATTCAGTACTCATTTGCCTTTTCCTTTATCTGTTTTAGAGGGGACTATAAGGTTTTCTACGTGTAATTCACTGCAAATTATAACTTAATTATTAGTATACCAGTATAAATTAGTATTTATTTAAATCGTAGTATGACCCTAATGAAGCTTTAAAATGAAACGAAATATTGGCGAAATTTGAATGAGTTCTAACTTTGGTAGTGATCCCGACAGCAACAACGACGTAAATGTTTTTGATCAGTTAAGTACCTTCTTCTTGTTGTGATAATCATCCTTCCCCTTATTTTGTTCATTTACGGCAAACACCAACGTATTGGCACAGTCTGCTTCGGAGATTTGTCGATTTCCGTTGTCAACCGTATGACCGCATGATGAGAAAAAGTTTTTAGTTGTGACATGTCGCTTCAAAATATGTTTAGAACTACGTACCCATCTTTTTCATTTATTCTAAACTAAAACGTACGAAATAATAAACCAAAAATTAACTAAGAACGTAACTTCGTTGCGGAAATTAAACGCTTATGATATCACATCATATAAGGCAAAATAAATATCCATTAAACCAAGAAGAAGGAGCTCACATTCGGTATTGATAGATTTTTTAGAGTATAACGAATACATGGTTTATGTTTTGTATTGTAAGCTACAAAAATGTCGTATGTTTTAGTTGGGGGTAGACGGTAAAAGTAGGTAGTTATAAACATCTTTTAGAGCAGGCACAGAATTCAATTCATTCAATTCAAATTCAAGAAAACTTCAATTGTTTCCCGCGGGTCAAATATTTTGTGTGGTGCTGAGTGTGCCGATACCTCGATGTTTGTTAAACTACACTATTCGTTTATATGAAATTCCTAGTTTGATTGACATTTTGATTTCAGAGTGACAAAATTATAGAATCTTCTTACACTTCAAAGTGGTATAAACTGGACATTCCATCCCAGAAAATGCTCCTGATATTAATGGAGAGAGCCAAAAGACCATTGGAGGTTAAGGTATATAGGTATATTTCCATTTCTTTCGAATCTCTGGGTGTAGTAAGTTTTAGCAAAATACACTTTTATGTACGTATGATGATAACCAGTTACTATTTTTTACAGATATTTCGTTGGGCCTATTCAGTTTTTGCTTTAATGAAAGCTAGGTGGTAGACAACCGACGACATCATTATGATTTAAGAAAATGTAAAATTTGAAATAAATATACAATTCTGTCGTATTAGTTATTTAATTCACAAGCACGTTAGGTGCAAGGTGTATTATAGTATATAATTTACAAAAAAGTCACGTTCATTTTTGGGTAAATTGGAAAAATTCTTAAAAGAACGTATTTGATTCAAGGGGGCCATAAATATGTTTTGTATTTACTAATTCATATGTCGACCGTAAGAAACCGTCAATGCATGTTAAAAATATTTTATAGTGATTTAGAATACCGGTATCTATTATACTTAGAGGAGTGAACTCCTTAAAATAAAAGGTAAGGTTTCGAGATGTTGGCACAGTCAAATCTATTTGTGGCTACAGATACTCATTTTGTGGGAGACGCAATGGTGTAATGTTGGGATGGTTGGAGCAGCCCGAAGGAAACAGGTAGTCGTAGTACCATGCGGATTAATGTTTGATAGGTGCACCTCCAGCCTTAATTCTGCAATTCTTTCTTTTTAGCTTTTGTAAGTAAAGTGAAGAACAGATAAATAGCAGTAAAGAAAAAACATTCTACAATAAACAAATTGATCGTGTATGTGCTTATTTACAAAAAGTAATATTTTAGTTTGCAGTACATCTCAAGCTTAACATAAAAGTGTCCTTACATACAGCAGTACTTTTACTACTTCAACGATTTTAAAAGTAAGTTACGTACACTGCCGTTCAGTGAAGTTCGGTCATACAATAAAAATCTATTATATCACACTGTATACAATTATTAATACATAAAATTAGAAAAATATTAAGCATACACTCTTTTCTAAGGGATTAAAGCCATAAATTATTATGTAAAGTAGAAATGTTGCGACAACCACAATAAAGTCCCTTTTATTATTATTCCAAGAATTTCTCGGAAGTACCGATCTTTTGAAACGGGTCGTTTGGGGATTATTCACGAACAATACATTTACCGCAGTATCATTCTTGTTTATTTATCACAGGCGTAAAGATATAAATTTGCTTCATTTTACTGTTGAACGTGTGTTGGTGTGCATCTGTCGTTTTTGCGCGAAAGTTTTAAGAAAATTTACTTCAAAATGGCACGTGGCAAGCCTACCAGTGTAGAAAAACGTTCAAGCATGATTACGCTGTTTGAAGAAGATCTTCGGGGCGACAAATTGCTGAAAAAATAAATATGAGAAGTTCAACAGTAAATGACATCATAAAGCGATATCGGACAACTGGAACTATAGAAAATCGTGTTCGTCCTGGAGCATCTAGGAAAACAACAAAAGCTGAAGATTTGAGAATTGTATTATTAAGCAAACGCAATAGAAAATTAACAGCGCCACAAATAGCAGCCGAAGTCAATCGCGGCCGTGAAGAACAAGTTTCGGCGAGTACGGTGAAACATCGACTTCAACAAGCGGACCTTCATGGACGCATTGCCATTCGAAAACCCTTATTACGTCGGGGCAACAGAGCAAAACGGCTACAATGGGCCCGTTCCCATCTATATTGGTCGTTAGATGATTGGAAACACGTGTTTTGGAGTGACGAGTCAAAGTTTGAGGTTTCTGGGCAAAATGGACGGGTTTATGTCCGAAGATCTAAAACCGAAAAGTGATCCCGAACTGCATTGTGCCTACTGTGAAGCAAGGCCGTAGTTCTGTGTTAGTGTGGGGATGTTTCTCCTTTGCTGGGACGGGAGATTTATGCAGAGTGCAGGGTGTAATGAGAAAGGAAAATTATTTTGCAATACTCCAGAATCATGCAGTGCCATAAGGAACGCGTGTAATAGGCCGTAACTTTACATTCATGCATGACAACGACCCAAAACACACTGCGTTAGTGTGTAAGAACTATTTAAAGGAGCAAGAAGAACAGCGCACCCTGAAGGTAATGGCATGGCCCCCACAAAGCCCAGATTTGAACCATATAGAGTTGTTGTGAGATGAACTGGACAGGAGGATCCGAGAAATATGCCCAACTTCACAAGAACATTTACGGAATATTCTGCAACATGAATGGATTAATTTTCCACAATCCATTTTAATAAAACTTATCGAATGCCTAGAATAGTTCGAGCGGTGATTAACAGCAAAGGAGGTTTTTTCGATGACAAAAAAATATAATGTTCAGTATGTTATATTAGGCCAGAATAACTTTTTATTTATTTATTTTTATCTTTTTTACCTGTACATACAATAAAATTGCATTTTGTTTTTAGTTTCGTTTGTTTCTGTAACCTTTTCATGTTTTTTACTAACCGACCGAACTTCTCTGAACGGCAGTGTATATATTTTTATACTTTTTGTGGTAGATATGTACATCATCTACTGAAATCTAATCTTTCAATTGAACTTGATAACATACACAATCTTTATATGCAATTCTTTGTACATAATATATAATACGTCTAACATACTTTCAAAGATGATGTTTCAAGAGTATCTACTGAAAGGGTGAACTGTTGTCCTTTGCAGATACCTTATTCACAGCATATTCTGTATGTGTTTTCAAATTTAAATTTTTGTTAATAATTATTCCATACTCAGATAGTAATGGTTTCTCAAGAAGTGTCCGTAACTTACGTAACTTCTTTGAATTGACAAACTTAGATATTAAAACCCATTGAATATGTGCGGATTGATGTTTCATGTAACATGAACCTAGTGCAACTGTTTGTTTTCTTTGGCCTGTCTACGCTCTCTTCCGAGAAGTCCACTTCGTAACTTGAAATATTCATATCTTCCTTATGATAACCGCCACGACCAATGTTGTTCACCCGAATGCGACGCTTTACCGGTTTATATAGCTGAATTCACTCTTGCTGGTTTCTATTACAGGTACAAAATAACTGGATTTGGCATAAAATAATATGTTTCCGGTAATATAATCGTCGTCAAATTCGCTAGGGAACACTCACTTTAAGATTGCACATACCACCAAAGTCCACCGAAATTTAGAATCAACTCTGCAATTTTAAATCAGTTATACAAATTAAACTAAATGTAATTTTATTTTAAGAATAAATACTTTTAAGTCGAAAGTGTATTGTAGTTGCCCGTGGTTAAAAATTAAAGAATGCTATCAAGAGCTTAGATAAGGAGGCTTTTTGGCTCAAGCTGTTGTAGAAAATAGATATATTTGGAAGTGTTTATGCTCAAAAGTGGTTTAATTTGTGAATTTAGTGCTTTAAAAAATAGTTGGAAGTTCAATTGATCGGGCAATTTGAAAGAGCGAGCGGTTTATTAGTATTCAGTCAAAGTGAAAGGGTTCGTTTTGCCATTGATTAGTCGTTGGCAACATTTTATAATTTTCCTAAGTTTCTTTATTTAAACTGTCAATAAACTATCAAATCGATATTCAAAAATTTTAATAGAAATAATCGTATTTTCCTATTAACTTTGGGTCTACTGAAAATTTCCGATGCTAAAACAATTACTAATACGTATTTGTCAATTATTTTGGCACTTTTGCAATGTTCGGTAAAGATGCTGTTGAAAATAGAATTGCTTTTATTTAATTTGTCCAGCTCAAATACTGCAATATTTGGAATCCTGTTTACACCTACAGCTGTTCTAGCTTTCCGGAATTGTAAGATTGCGTCTATTTTGAGAATTTTCTAATGACGTAATAAACTACATACAGCATCTTCCAAAAATATTTCGGTATATAGAGCATAATCGATAATAGCGGAACACACACCCACTTTGTTGTTCGAAATGGAATTATTACGTTTTTGGATATTCTATCTAGGAATAAACCAATATAATCCGATTTTTTATATGCCTATTTGTAATAGATTTCGCATATTTACAACATTGTTCATAAGTGTCTGATTGTATATGTATTTTTTTCTTTTAAAGCGTCCGAAATGCATTGTAAGCGTTGATAACTTATTAATGACTGTATAAATAATGTAACCACTGGAAGAAGAAAACGAAATGTATTCGATAAAACGTCATAGGAATTAAACACAATTAACGAAATTCGATAATTGATTTTAGTAGGATGCATACAAATACTGTACTCCAGTTTTCGTAGAACAATCAAAGCACCAAGATGACTATGAACTGTTCAGCTCCAATAGAGAAAACAAAGAGGATGCTATCGCAAGGCGGTTTATGGCCGATACGTAAAGTTACAGTATGCGAAATAGCGAAATTGACTTACTCTCTGCTATCATGTATTTTCCTCTTTATATTTGCGCCGTATAACACCGTCAACGCTATCCAATCGAACGATATGGAACTATTAAACTTAATGCTGTGTGTACTAATTCCGTCTGTAAACTATGTAGCGGAAGGATATACAATAATGATGAATAAAGTATGCCTTCAAGGGATAATACAAGATTTGCACTCGGAAGCCTTCAACAGGCACTCCGAACGATCGAATACGTACATTCAATCCATATACAACATTTCGAACGTATTATTAAGGTACTTTATATTCACTCTAACTTTATATATGATAATTAGGAGTGTACTGCCTATAATAATAAATGTTACCATCGTAATACCACCTCCATTTGATATGGGAAAATATGACACAGTGTACAGGATTGTCCACCTATTCGCTACTGCCAATGTGTCCTTTAATACGATCGCTTTTGATGTATTTTATTTGACTCTGATAGGGTTGTGTACTGCACAGTTGGATATCTTAAAAGATCGTTTGCAGAATGCATTCGAAGAGGCTGAAAAATCGTATGAAAACTGTAAGGAGATAGATTTAACCGTAACTAGCTTTTTAAAGGAATGTGTTATATTGCATCAAACGATTATTCAGTAAGTATTGTTTTATTCCCTTTTTTATGACTATGACACGCGTTTCACGCGAATGTGTGAATAACTGAATTTGCGCTTTATTGTACAAAGGAACTCTAAATGCAGTCGCTACTCACTTGGGCCTTTTACGAAGTACTTACCCAACTAACATTTTGTAGTTTCTTTTTTGCAAAGGAGGTTTTTATATTGTTTTAATTTATTTTAACATTATTTTGTATAATTATAGCTCTATTCCTATACGTAAATCACAAATCATAAATGTTCCACGAAATTTTACTAGAATGTATCTTCCTGATTAACTGATAATTACATCTCTTTTAAATGACTCTTAGACTATGTCCCTTTCTGCTTTAACACTAACAATGTTAGCTAGCTTCACAGAGTTTGTAACCTTACATAAAATGTAAATTATGTATGTATATATGTGTAGGTATTCTCCATCATAAGCGTCTTTATAAAAGACAAAGGAAATGAAAGAAGTCGATGGCGGCACCACATATGTTTATTTTTGTTGTTATGCTAATATGCTTTGGAAGAAGCGCCATAACAATTGTCGAAATCTCTTCTAGGGCGTAAATTACTCTTATTTATTATTATATCCTGCAATAAAAACAAGCTAGAAGATGACAGAAAAAGATTTCGCAAATAGTTTGTTTTGTAACGTTTGGAATATTTAAATAAAAATATAAAAACGGTTTGTTCCTTATTAATTTATAATACTCTCTATGAATAGTTTCGGCGAACGCTTTCATCAGGACGATTTTTGGAATAGGTTATGCAGAATTCTTAGGATAAGATGATAAGGAGGTTCCCTTTCCTGTTCTTGAAGAAAACAGACACTAATTTTTAGAAAATTATCTATAATTAGAAGAAAATATACAAATGCAAAGACTACATCAAAAATTTTACTTGCAATAAATTTATATTCTTGCGGACACTTAAAAGTTTTGCAAAATTCTGAAATCCCAGTAGTAGTTATTGTAACTAGTTTCCAACCAAACAATACAGAAAAAGAATATCGACTACTTAGGGTTTATACGTAGGGTCTATAAGTGATATTCATTGATTGAGTTACAACTTTGGATCTATTTTATTGGCACCTGTCTTAAGGTAAAAAATGTCTGAGCTCTCAGGTGCTCTCTGGACTAAAACTTCTTTATAGAAAGCTCATCAAGTAATGCTTTCAAATTTGGTACTATTCTAAAGCAACTGAAGATACTCGACCCATATTTGTTATGGTTGCCAAATTTCGCTCTTGCCCAGCAGGCACATAATAAATATAATTTCGGTAACAGAAGGCCACAACATCAAGCTGTTTACTCTCTCCTTTTCTTTCTAGGTACGTCCACAAATTGAACGTTCTTCTTTCATTTCCACTGTTTGTGCAATACACATGTGGTTGTATTATATTATGTAATGCTGTACTGCAACTTAGCACATTGGTAAGTTTGCCCAAACATATCTATGTTAGTGAAGTTATATTATTTAACATTATGATATAGCAGATATTACGATGCAAGAGAAGTATGTACGTCTTAAGTAATGATGATATATATCTCTCCCATAGTAGGTGTCCTACTAAGTAAATTTATTTTTTAATACCAACCATAGATACTTGCTTTATTGATTAAAGATTAATGCAATGATTGGAATAATTTACTAAACAATGGTGACACCATTAGATTAGATTAATATGAAATACTATGGCGTTTTGGATTAGAATTAGTGTTTTAGATATTTTAGGTCTATTCCCACAAATCACGACTCCGACTCCATTCTCTGTCTTTGAGCCGTCTATGTACCAGATGGATTCGACCTTTATAGGCGGGCCTTTCTTCCACTCTTCTTCATCTGGTATTACCGTTTTATAGCACTGGTCAAAGCTGTATTTGGGATTAATGGGGTCATTAAAATGCTAGTTATTGGCCCCGCCTTCCTTTAACAGTTTCTGATAGTTTGCACCATGCGATTTAATTATAGGAGGATGGTCATTCATTAGTCTGTAGTTTATTAACCTGGGCTCCGCTTGGATGTATATATATAGCGGTTGCAGGTTTAGGGGACTTCCAGAGCAGCTATTGTGATTTTCATGGCCCCCGTGGCACACAGACATGCTAGTCTTTGTATGCCACTTAGTCTCCTTGTTACCCCTACCTGCAATATTTTCGTCCACTACACCACGGATCCATATGTATCATTGGTCTGATAACGCTCATGTATAACAACAGCGTCATTTTTTGGGTTTAACCTCCACGTTTTTTCACAACATTCTATATCTGCTTAAGGCAATAGTAGATTTGTTGATGGTTTTTAGTGATATGAGAGTTCCATGTACGTCTTTGATCGAACCATACTCTGAGGTATTTCGCTTCTTGGCAAGTGGAATATCCATTCCTCCCAGGACGATTGGCTTTAGGCCTCGAATTATGCGCTTCTTTGGAAATACGATAATTTGTGTTTTTTGGCTGTTGACTTTAAGACTTCTCTGTTCACACCAGTTATCTACTGCATTTAAAGCATTTCGCATTCGTTCCGATACTACCCCAGGAAATTCGCCTCGTACCACTATAGCTAGATCGTCAATATATCCTAGGCAATACAGGCCTTCCTTGGATAGCTTTATTATTAGTTCGTCTACAAGAGATGCCCACAGAAGGGGTGATAATACACCTCCCTGTGGGTATCCATCTCCTGCCCGCACCCTAATGCTAGCTCCCTGTAGAGACGCCACTACTCCGCGTTCCTCCAGGACGGCCCTTATCCAGCAACAGAGCCGCGAAGGGACTCCCTTTTTCCTAATCACCTCTATAAAAGAGCTTGTGGTGGTATTATTAAATGCCCCCTCAATTTCCAGAAAGGTAGCTATTGCCATCTTTGTGTCTTCTATTGACTTAGAAATTAGTTGATTTATTCGTTTGTATGCATATTGACGATTGCTGAGTGGTTGTGTTGTCAGCACTTCGTCTCTAATATACCTGCCCATCAGCTGCTCCAACGTCTTTAGCAGAAAGGAGAACAAGCCAATCGATCTATAAGATTTCGGTGTTAGGTCAGAAACCCTTCCCACTTTGGGTATGAATATGACCATTATCGTACGCCACTGGATTGGCATATATGCCCCTGCTAAACAGTTTTTGAAAATACTACGCAGGTGAGGTACTAGCACCTCAGTTCCCACTTGTATCAACACTGGATAAATTCCATCCACCCTGGGAGATTTGCCTATTGCCCACTTAATAACATTTGGTCTGGTCATCTTTGTGGTGAACTTCCAGTCTTCTCGACCTAGCCTACTTGGTTTTTGCTCAAGGACATTGGTTCCTGTGACCCTGCTAGAATTATTGAGGCTGAAAAGTGGGCCATTATAAGTTCCCGCAAACTTTTCTCCTTAGATTCAGGATAGGTATCGTCCTTCTTTTTAATAATACCAACCTCGTCTTCAAAATAATCATCCTTTGCTAAGGTTTTGTGGATTCTAGAGCATGTGGGGTCTTTCTCGCAAAATTTCCTCCACGACATCCCCTTAGCTTTCTGGATTTCTTTGTTATACTATGTGAGTTTTACCCTGTAAACGTCCCAGTCTGTGATGAATGAAAAATAAAGACGTGGTTGTCCTTTGCCTTGTTAAACAGCCTTCTTACTTCGGCCCTTAATTTGGCAACTCCGTTTCTACCAAGTTCGTCTCTCTAGGATTTCTGTACGTAGTTTCTGACGTACGTGGTTGGTGACACCATTGATGTAGCATTAAAATAATATTCTAGTAAAAAAAGCATCAAAATTTGCTAGTCTATCTGCTTGAAATCATTTCGTAAATATAACTGCAACAAGGATTTAAATAGTAGCACTTTATTACAGGACACGTTTAGTTCCACAGCTATTTTAGGCGTATGCACATTCTTTAGTATAACTTTCGGGCAGATGGCAGCATTTCATTACATTGGAAATGATATAATTTTCAAGGTGACTATATTAAATATTTTTGAATACTCATATACTTACGTGTTAGGGTGGCTCTTAACTTTCGAGGGAAAGTTAAGGAATTTTTCGAATTAGTTTATGGGAAATTCGATTCATAATGTTTTGCTGGGTCTTCGAACAAAAAAAAAAGGTCCAGATAGAGAAGAGTATAGCGCTTCTGAATGGAATTGGTCGTGGACTATATTCCAACATCAAAGAGTTTGAGGGTGACCCAGCAACTGTCCGATTGAGTTGTTTCGTTCATTAGAATTAGGGGATGGGAGTAAAAAAATATGAACTTTTAGAAAATTACGTGTAGCTAAGGTCCACCTTAACTAAGGTCCACCTTACTATGCATGTTTGAGTAGATTTATTCTTAACTTCACGCTGTTATTCAAAGGGCCCACATTGTAACAATCCTATCTGATTTTTTATTCCACACGTAAAAAAATAGATAATAAAAGTGAGTTAGTAACCTTCGCTTTATTACAATTGTTATCTTTTCATATCTCACACTTGCTTTCTAGTATACTCACACCTCTTACTCAAAAATATGGTCGTCCCGAGATAATGAGAGGTATAATAAATTATATTAAACGGTACGATATTCCTCATCCCTAATATTATCTATTTCTTAAGTGTATTATTTAAGATTCTCGTTACGTTTAGCAATTGTAGAGGATGAGTCGCACGGAACAAACCCTAGGAGTATACTGTACAAGAGAAAATTGTTTTTTTCTCGTTTATTATCACATATGACATATTGGCTACCTGAACAATCCTTGCGAGGCCCAACATCGTTTAAAACGTTTTGTTGTTCTGATGTATGACAGTATCGGTGTATTGTGATTTGTGATTTGGCGCTTATTTTGGAGTGTGTACATTATTCTGTTCGAAAATACCGCCTGTTGATTTATGGCTTTGTAATAGGAATGCTACACCTGCTGTTGAAAAATATCGTCAACGGTTTCCACATCAGAGACATCCTGGAAAAAAAGTATTTATCAGGGTTTTCTGCGACATCGGAATGCTTTCCCACATAACATCTGAACAGGCTACTCGACAGGGTTTAAGAGAAGCATAAACTACTTTGAATTTAGTTAGAAGATGCAAGAATCAGCTCATGAAGAATTGTTCATTGTCAATTAGGTAGTCCAGAAGAAAGGGTAATAAACACACTCCACGAGCAAAACCTATACTCATACCGTATTTAGCGAATACAGCACCCGTAGCAGGTAGATTATGCTAAGCGTATCGAATTTTGTCGGTGGATAAATAATAATGGTCGTGTAAAAAACAAGGAAAGCATAAATTGTTTAGAGGTTAAAGAACGCTACGATTAATGTTAATATAACAATGTTATTTGTAGTGGTATACATTCCAGTCCTTTGACAAAGGGGCAAAGGGGAGAGATAATGACTAGAAACCTATCTAAATCAACAACCGCATCTCCTACCGTGTTCTCAGCTCAACGTTATGTTCATGTGTTCAAATAGGAAGTCGTCGTACAAAAAGGTAGCACTGGCGGCAACAGCCACCCACTAAAACTCACTGATATCCTTCCGTATACCTCGGTCGTCGGAACCGAGACATTAATCCAGAAAAAACGCACAATATAACAGGGTTAGGCGAAAGCTCAACCCTTCTCAGTCAGTTTCAGGGCCGTAGCCACCAGATGTGGAGAGACATAAAAAAAGAAGAAAGAAAAGTAAAATTAAACTTATAGCAACGTTTAACGAGATTAAGCGTTAAAGTTCGGCACACCAAGTCGTAAAACTCACATCGTTTTCCAAGAGAACTGCATTCTAGTGAGCAGACAATCTTTGCTTCTTCTTCTGGCGGAATAAAGTCGCAAAATTAGCGTAAAACCGCGTACATCACTCACATTGACCTATCACGGAAGTTATCGTAAATAAAAGGTAATAAAAAATAAAGACTAAGACATCTTATGTAAAATTTCCCAAAAATGATGGCAGCCGAAAATACGATAAAAGTCTTGCAATGACCGTAAAATAAAAACTTTACGTAAATATTGCTGGAAGCGCGCGATGTGGATTGTCTAACTGCGGGAGAAAGTAAAACTGCAAACTGAAAGGAAGCGACATGCATAAGTATAATACAGGCTGGTATCCGCAAAGTGAACATTTAGCGGGTAACAATAGTTACAATATAACTTGAATAAATGCAAATCGGATAAGAATATATGCGTTTCTTACATTATTTTCACGTGTATAGAACACTCCTGAAGTTTGGTTAGTTCCCCCCGACACATCCTGTCTTTAGTTAGGTCACTATCATACAACACGCCATGTTCATATTTTTTTGGTGATATTTCCCTCAAGGGCCTAGCTACACTAGTAGAGCGTCATACAATTTATCGTTAATATTATCGTTTTACTCGAAAACTCCTTCGTCGATTTGTGAAATCTATTTATTTTTCAAAGCATTTTATTCCTTATTTGTCGGGCTGGTTTTTAGTATTGTAATTGTAATATAAATGCAAAAACCCTAACTCAAAATAAAAAGGGTCTGAATGCATCACTCGCCCGTAAGCAATTCCACACAATGCCTCCTTACCACACACACAAGGTGGCTGTCACAAGTTATTGCACTCTTCCCTTCTTTCGCGAAACAGCACCAATTCGCTGGTATTTGATCCCCTAACATCAATTTATCTTGCAGTGTATTTAGCAAATATTTAAAAATTTTAGAGTAACAAAATTATAGAAGCATCTTACACATCGAAGTGGTATAAATTCAATTCATCGTCGCAAAGAATGTTATTGATACTAATGGAAAGGGCTAAGAGACCGCTTGAAATTCAAATTTATAAATATATACCCATTTCATTGGAGTCTTTGTGTGTGGTAAGATTTTTTCTTGTTACAGGTCGTATAAATTATCTTAATTTGAGAATATTTTAGATATTTCGTTGGGCGTATTCAGTGTTTGCTTTAATGAAAGTCGGGTATAGCTAAACATCATGGTAACCAAGCAATTTTAACACAAGGAACCAATTGGTTGCAATATCCGAATGCACCGTTATACAGAAACATTGGAGGTATACATCTTCTATGCGGTTGGTATAACAAAAATAGAATGCTATTTAAAAAAATTGCGTTTCTACTGTTTGAATTTGGAAAATCCTATGTTTCAAATACGTTTTAATATCGTGTCTACATAGAGACAAGTACTTAAGGACAACATTGTAAATGTCTCAGAATGTATTAGAAATAGGTGTATGAAACTCATACTGTGTTCAATTCTGAATAAAGTAGGTGCCTCGTTCGCAATTTATTAATCACCCTGTACGTACGGAAACAAGCCATATATGATCTGTTAGTTTATCAGAATATTTTAGCTTCTTACTATTTATGTACACAATCGGCGTAATTCAAAAATTCTGAAACGCAGAGACATCCTGCAGTTTGAGTGAATTGTGTAAAGCGCTACCGAATTTAAATGAGGGCACAAATACTCGTTTACCTAATTTTTATCGGACGAGAAAGTATCACTCTGAGCAGAAGTTAACATTTTTCCTTAGTCTAAGTAAATAATAATGAATACAGTAATTTATGCAGAACATTTTTTGTTACTTTATATAAAATTAATTTGGCTTACTATATAAATTAATTTGGCACTCAATTTTTTTTCTGGAAATAATTTTTTTTTTACTCGAAGAGGAAGGAAAAAGGAAATCTGCTTATTAAGTCAAAGACTAATTAAATCAGAAATTGATGAAAGAATTATCGATCTAATCTTGAGCTGTTCGATAATTGTCAAATAAGAGGGCAAATATATGACGTAGTTATTTGTAATCATCTTTTTCTTAGCGAAACGAAGTTCGTCGTTGGTCTCCAGTTTTCCTTCGATGATGTTTTAAGTGTAATTGAGAAAAACAATAAGAGTAATGTTAATAAAACTTGGCTTGGAGTATTAGCAACAGAATTATTACTGCTTTAATGTTTATATTTAGATACTAAAATTTTGGCAGGCTCTTATTCTCATCTATAAATGCAGCTTAAACATTATCTTATCAGATGAAATTTAATGTTAGCCTATTAGAGACTGAACTCTATATTTATAGACTGCATAATTTTGAAGGCTGCTCAGCATTGAAATCTG
This sequence comes from Marronus borbonicus, assembly GCA_902655005.2. Classification (NCBI taxonomy): domain Eukaryota; kingdom Metazoa; phylum Arthropoda; class Insecta; order Coleoptera; family Scarabaeidae; genus Marronus; species Marronus borbonicus. Next base: position 18,121,911 of record LR737384.1, on the reverse strand, counting down.
GTTCTAATAGCACAAAACTGTTACAAAAAATAAAATATCAAAATCAAGACCGCATTACGTGTTTATTTGCCATCAAAGGCAGGTCAATATTCTCCCAAGCCCCGTTGTTCCGACAACTAGTTAATTTGATAATTCGGA
>LR737384.1:17899619-18076773 GCA_902655005.2 Marronus borbonicus | reverse complement strand
TTCTTATCCATTCTAGTTGAGTGTTACTTAAGTTATAATTTTCCCCAGAATAGCTTATAATTTGGGCGTAGAAAAAACAAAATAGCATATTGCATTTAAGAATGTACTTGTACGTATACGTTTGAGATTGGCCCCATTCCTAGACTGCATGTGTGAGTAAACTTATTAAGCGTCATGATTAAAGTGTTAGTCTTCCCGATAGGCCCTGGGAAGTGAAATTGTGAGATTGATCTTAACATTAAGGCACACAAGGGGCTATGATCTCGCGATGGCAATTATCGAAAAGTATATATATATATGTATAAGGTAACAGGTAATTTTTTCGTGTTATTTGGTTTTATGTATTTTACATAATAACAAAGATAGTCTTTTAACGTGATTGTGTTACAAAAGAAAGCAAAATGCAAAAACCGTGATCTTTTGTAAGGATGAAGTTACTTTTTACGTCTGTACTTACCTATTATACATAAAACAAAGAATAATAAAATTACCACATATTTTATGCGGAGTGTGAATAACGATTTCTTCACTCACATATTCTTTGACCTCCACTGTATAGACTAATAATAAATTTGAAAATAATTTATTTAGTTATCACTTGTGAATAAAACACTGTTTGCTGTACGATGAATAATATATTTTCCTGGTAAATTATATAACTTTTATGTATCACGAACCATAATATCGAATTAAAGGTTAGCAGCTTACTAAGTTGGACCAGTTGCAGGCTGTTATAGACAGATCAAAGTATAAGCCAGGTTGGCAATTAAAACGATATTCGATATAACTGTTTCCGTTCACAACACATTGGTAGAAAACACTGCAGTCATTCGGATCCCTTGCAAACCCAGGAGCAGTACAAATAGAACCTGGTACAATAGGAGGAGTAGTGGGTGTTGAAGGCCCATCACCCGAACCTGGGTTGGAAGTTGAACCTGTGTCCCCGGATGAATTTTCGTCTTTCGGTGTAGTTGTTGGTGGAAGTGGGGGGTCTACAACAGGCTGAAGTAGTTGTACAGGTTAGTAAAATCGCTGTGGAATTACACATTATATTTACCAATTCTAATGTCCGTCCTATTGTTTTCAATATGATATTCTTTTCACCACATGCGCCGTTAAAGTCGTCTGTTTCGATAGACCAGACCATAATGCCGCCCAATCCTTTCGATTTTACATATTCCGTCTAAAACGCAGAAAAACGTGAATTTCTTCATATATATATATATATATATATCACCCGTAATTACCTTCAAAATTATGGATTCCGCATTATCGTACGAAATCCATTGGTTTCCTTTGTATGCATATGGAACTAATGCTTCGTTGTCCCATTTTTTCGTCCAGCCACCTTGAGCAAGTAGTAGACATATCTATTACAAAGAAACAGCGAAAGTCATGTATGTACAAAAAGATAATTGCAAAAGGCATTATTACCTCATTATAGCCAAGTATACCAGATTCTTGCGTACAAGATCCGGCATTACCACCATTAGAAGCGGCACAACCTACACAATTATTGTTCTCATTGGTTAGTCTGAAAGTGCGTCCGTAAATGGGTAATCCAATAATCAGTTTTGCTGGATCGCCCCCTTTTGTATTCCAGGTGTTAACACATTCGTTCTAGAAATATGTTTCAAAGAATTATTGTGTTCGTAAAATAAAATCAACAGTAGATACCCACCACATTGTAATCGGTGGATGCATTTGCAGACCGGTACAGCGGTGAATTGTGACCAGTTACTGGATCCCATGCTCCATGCATATCGTACGTCATCACATGAATTAAATCTAAATCTCTAAAAACGTGTACAATTAAGCAACTTGCTGATTTCGTTGGCATTTTATATTTGAGATATTAACTATAAGCTTTATCCGTACTTTAACAACAATTTAAGGTTCAGATATTTCAATAAACTGACTACAAAATATATAAGCCTGGAAGGTTTGCATTGTAATGACCAAGTTCCTGCATTATTTCGGTCAATAATTATTCTCAACGGTATCTATCATGCAAAGGGATATTAGAAACACAATGGACTAAACTAAGCCCGACAGCTATTATGTTTGTTAAATATCTGCCAGAAGAAACAATAATTCCCTGTTATGGATTTATAAACAAGTATCGTTTTTGCTTGTTCCAAAATTCACAAATAAAGCTAAGTTTTTTAAATAATTTTCTTGATATTTGTTTAAAATGTAATTTTGAAGCCTACAAATGTTACATTTTAAAAACCGGTTGCATTGGCCGTAATATTTTTCGCAGTATATAACTCCTCTCTTTTTAATTATTTCTAATAAGGCCATTTTGATAATTAAATAATTCGTGAATTAACCTATGCGATGTCGATCTATGCAACTAGAATTAATAGGAGAATATTGTACTTTAAAAAATTACAAAAATAATTTAGAACATGCAAAATTGTTGTTTATTTTTCATAATTCTGGCAATACTGTGTATATCTCAGTTAGACCTAATATTATTACGACCATAATTCTCACAATTCATGCAATTGGTCACGTTCTAATGTGGAACAAATTTCAAGATTTAAAAGATAATAACATATTCTTCAGACGAGCTTTTAGATTCAATTCTAACTGACCGACTAACTTGTTTGGTGTTTAATAGTAAATTATTATTTAGAGCTCTTAGTAATTGATGTAGACTCAGAACTGTGCCAAGTTAACTTAAGTCACCAGAATGAATCTAATTTAATAGCAATTGTATCGTATACTTATTTGTTAACTTGATTTTGATAAGTGCTTATTTATAATACCTTGATATTGCGGGTACGTTGTACGATAAGTCAACTGACGGCGAGCAAGCTGCGACTGCAGCTGTTAACATATAACGTCCATTAAAGGCTGCTTTCATCTCCTTTATCAAGGTGGAGAAATTTTCCTGAAAGAGGAAAGTGAATTAAGCGTACAAAATGAAGACGAAAATATCATTCATTATCAAAACTTATTTAGCATTAAAGTTTGAATTGAAATAACTAGAATACTATTACAGCAGTTAGTTCAGCTGACTATTCTCCATTAAAATAATTTCTTAATCATTTAAAAATGCTCTAAATAATGACGACGTACCACATCTGCGGGGACACCTCCTCTTTGATTCGGGTACTCCCAATCTAAATCAAAACCATCGAATCCGTAGGTTTCCATCATAGTTATAACGCTTTTGGTAAATGTCTGTCTACAAGAAGATTGGGCAACCATGCTAGAATACTTAGAGGAACCTTCATTCCATCCTCCAATAGCTAGTAACGCCTTCAAACCGTTATTTTGACGGCGCAGTCCAGTAAACTTCGTAAGTGCTTCTGTAAATCAACTGCTTTGTAGAAGTGCGGTATTTTTGTATGATATATCGACTCACGTAAATCTACATCGAGCCAACTATCTAGAAGGCGAACGGAGCATCCATTAAGTCCCACAAAGGCATAAACTATATGAGTGCATAGAGCGGGGTCAATCATATCAACGGTGTATTTGCAGGTTCCAGGTCTGTAATTTGCCCAGGATCCATGATAACACACTAACTTGTCTGAAACATGACCCATTTCATGAAACAGATTGATTCATGTACAGGTGTAATTTCACTGTTTTGCGAGTAATTCTAATAAAGATATCAGCTGCATATTTTTTTATTTTTATTTTCACATTTTTCGCATTTGGGTAGTTACAGGAGCGCTTGGGAAAGTTCTTCAAGTGGTTTGGGTAAATAACAAGTATAATAGACAACCTTAATTACTATTCATAAAATTTGAAAATATGGAAAAAATGAAAGTCGTCAAACATGAGGTACAAAATTGTAGCGCATGAGGATTACTACAATTTGCAATTTTTACCTTTGAGAGAGAATTGAATTTGTGTTTTATTTCTTTCGTTGATTGAAACTATTGCTTTTATGACCTTCATTTACTTTAAATTACGTTTTCAAGGCATTTTATTATTTTCTGAATGATTTTAGCAATAAACAAATTAAAAATTAAAAAACACTACTGTTTTAATTGAAAGAATGTAAGTGCGATTTGTATAGAAATAAGAGTTAATACCTAACATAATGATAACGTTGATAATTATGTAAGTGTATAAGCAAATGACAAATATTTCTCTAAAATGCTGATTCTTTCGAAATGACTGACCGTGGTCTACATCTAAACCAAAATCTTATGCGCAAGCTGCTTCCTAGCTTAAGAGGCAAAGCCCTTGTAGCGATGACCAATTCGTTGTGTGATGTCGTTGTGTGATGTCGTTGTCTCGATAAGAAAAATTAATTTCGACAAGCTGCTCGTCGTCCTGAGCTCCCTACTGCCGTCACTTTTAAAATGTAAATTACTGAATGAATCGATGCCCCAAAAAACCAGCTTCTTTTGTTAGAACGTACTGGAACGCGAATGGCCAAAAGAAACAAGCGTCTAGACTTTATCCTGTCGCATCAGCTAGATATTTGTCTGCCAAATTAAACCACACCAACACAGCGATTCTCGTACGCACAAGCATTAAGCAATTCACCGAAATAGAGCTAGATCTCAAAATATGGAAGCGACACGCATCGCTGATGTTCTGGTCATGGCGTATTGAAACTCATTGCATCTCCCAGCCTCCTGGACGACTACTTCTGGATACCGTTTCAGATACCTTTGCTGGCAGCACTTCCATCATCATGATCGGCGAAATAATGCCAAGTATGCGTTTCGACATTCTAAACTATCCGTCTATCCATATAATGGTAGTGTTGGACATCGTAGCGATGCAGGACGCGTGCCTCCCCCATCGTCTTGAGGTTTGCAACGAGTTGTGTTCAGATCATAAGCTCGTCCTCTAGTACTTTAGTAACGATGTCCTACCCCCAAATTATGGAAGGAAGACAATTTCGTAACCGCCTTTCCGGGCACATTTGGCTTACACAATGGAGCCGATCACTATGATGGACAACCCTGCCCAATTGGAATTCGTGCGAAACAGTCTAGGCTACGGCACGAGCACTGTAAGAGTGAATGCCAACAAACGATTTTTATTCATGGATATAAGAACAACCATCGAACGAAAGAAACGACTTAGAAAACACTAGCAAAGAACATTGCATCCTACGGATAAGAAAGAATATGATATGAGCGAGCGGAGCCACCTTTATGAGAGTCGCTAGTAATAACTGATAAAGAGGGCGTCGGGTTTTGCGCCATTGTTATGGAAGACTGTACGAATGTTAAAAAGGGAACCCGCGATGGCATGGCATATATTCTTGAGGATAAACTCACTGGAAGAACAGTGTAGTCCGTTCTGTAATAACATGTCGAGATTATATTACGTTGCCTAAGAGGTCCTGATGAAGCTATGCTGGTGGAATATATGTCGTTAAAACCGGTTTCGCCGCGTGTAGTAAAGGCAATTATTTCACCGCTACGTACTAGTAAGGCTCCTGGTTGGGACAGCATTGCCAATTTCCTCCCTACTAAGGTTATTGAATTATTTGCAACGTCATTTTATATTTACTGTCGGGTACGGAAGTCAATCATTACTGTCCGGACTGAAGGGAGGTAAGTGTCATTTACCTCAGTTGGCCCCGACAACGGAATGCAATGTTTTTTTTTGCATCCCTAGAAACGTAAATACATTAATATATCAATACAAGTAACCGTACATAACATAATACGAAAAATATTGTACGCTACTGGAGCCACGAGTACCCTTGCGTTCTTCGGATCTTTTTAACGTAGACAACTATTTGGGATATTTTTAAGCAATTTTCAGTAGATAAACGTAACAGTTAAGCATTATCTACTGCGTTTGAGATAGTATTGCTTATCATGATCCCGACTAATTTTAAGTTACGCCAGTGAAATTATTTACAGCAAGAGTTTAGTAGTCTATTCAACGGTAATGTTTTAATTACTTTTGACTTGTTGGTGGTGAAGCAAACGGGAAAATCATGGCTTTCTAAAACAAGTGTAAAAAATTACTAAATATTGTTGGTGCGGAGTGTGCCGATATCGTTCACGTCTATCATACTATCAAACAGTGTTCAGTACTATCGTTATTGGCGTAAAAGGAATACAGCAACGTTTAATAGTAATATGACATGTCCTGTGGATCTTGGAGGAGACTAGAAATATCAGGACTAGACGTAGAAAGGAACTGAATTAATAGAAAAGAAGGGTCTAATCGAGAAGATGACCCAGTTAAATAATCGCATTTTAGTTGATCAGCAACTAATTTTTCGGAATGTCATTTTATAATAATTTAAATCCTCTTTACACAATTTCATCTTGAACACCACATCTAGAGTGCACCTAATTTGAGAATGCGTCGGAATTTAATTTTTGAACCAGATAAAACGATTAACAAGCGAAAATGTTTGCAAAATTTTATGTGAAAATACAATTTTGTCTATGTAAATATTAATAAACAAACCTACGAACAAACAATAACTACTTACACTCTACATTCAACACACGTAACTACAAAAATTATAAATAATACACCTTGGGATATAATAAACCAAACGCTTTTTTATGCACTTACAGTATGTGAGAATGTAAGAACGAATTTGTTGTGTACCACACCGACCTCGTCTTTGACAGAAAACATATCTGTGTTTTATTAGTAGATTTTTTGTTTATTTACATCGAAGAGAGAAAGATAAATAAGGAACTTGGAAATATTGTACCGCTAAACATGTGAAATACAATAAACTGACAAAATATCATGTACAACCCGAAAACTCAAAGAATCGTTGTAAAGAGAAAAAGTGAAAATTTGAAGAGAAAAATTGTTTGTTGTAACGAGTTTTATGAAACAATAACCAATTCGGCCAAGAAAAAAGGTCGTAAACATATCGACATTGTTACACATACTTTTTGGCAGTCGAAACAGTCGAACTTAGAAATAATGGAATATAGTACTACTGGAAGTATTTTTCAGTTGAGAAGAGCTCTTTGAATTTTCGGGTTCGGGATCATCATTACACCCATAACAAGATATAATATAATTTAATACTTATTGTACAAATGCCGCTTTGTACGTAAAATACATGCAAACGTAATCAAGTTTCAGTTTCCTTAAGCCTAGCAAGTTAAGTGCATTCTAGAAACGAGAAGACTGGAAATGTATTGTATGAAAAAGAAAGAACAAGCAGATAAAACAAAATTGGCGAAACATGCAATAATATCAAAACAGATTAATTTTGAGAAAAAAATGTGTAATTAAAGAGTTTTGTAGAAGAAAAAAGATGAGTGGATTAACAACTTGCGGAAGCAAAGAATTATTATTTAGCATCATCTAACGGCATTTAATCGCAAAGTCGCAATACCTACTCCTTTAGATACTGAAAACATGCAAAGCCAAATTAGAAACATGAAATTTTAGTCACCCAACAAGTTACAATTTTTCACTTAAAACTATGACGGATATACCTAATACGAAATTGTGAACAGAGTACTAAGACACAGTCGAGCAAAAGTACTGACTGCGCACGTTAGGATAACGGCTAGAAGACACTGGGAATTGCAGCCGATTGAAATAAAAGATTCCTTTTTATGAATCCAAAAGAGTTCTTGCATACTTTATTTGTTCCTCATCAGAGAAGAACAACTGAAACAACATTTTCCACTTAGACTTATGAGGGCTAAATAAAGTATGCGAAAACTTGGAATTATAGAAGACAGTTTTTAATTCGATCTGCTGTAATCCCCAGTATTATTTTTCCGTCTATTGTAACCGTTACCTTAAAACATAGTAATACCCTGCAATGAAATTAACTCAATTACTAACAACTGCAGAAAAAAAACAATCTAAAATTTAATGGAGTTAGGAAGCTTAAAATTCAAGGTTTCTAGAAAGTGAAGGAAGTATTTAATGTAATGCCTTATGACAGGAAAGCGTCCCGCGTTATGAAAAATACTGCAAACTTTATAGTTACCGGTTGCAGCAAATGCAGTGGCAAGCACTGTAACCAACACAATGTAGCCCTTCCACATGTTACACACAGTTTACCGTCTTGTAGCTTGCAGACCACCAAACCAATCAACTCTGAAGAAACCTGAGCATCGCTTCCTTATATACGGTTCCTTATTATTTACATAACATTGAAGATATATCCCAAGCTTAAACCTCACTAGATAAGGCACCTAAACATATCAGGCTTTAGATCTGTAAATAAAAGAATATTTGATAAACTGTAAAAACTAAATACGTTTTTATCAAATTTAACAATATCTGTAAGTGAGTTTGATATTTATGTAGTTCCCAAAATTGGGAGTCATGTACATACGTGCGTGGGACCAGGGTCTTACGATACCAAACAATTCGGCAATGGTATTAAGTAAGATAAGACGTATTCTGACGGCCACGCGTTTTAACAAATTATAACAAATAATGAAACGCAAATAGCCAAGTAAAATTTGTTATATAGTAGCTATATTCTACTATTTAGAAGTTTGGTTGCCGCTGAAATAATTACCACTATTAAAGCCATTTTCAATGCTACTGGATACATTGTCTCTGTACACTAAATTCTATACTGATAAAAGCAAATATGCATAACAGTGTTAATTACAGGGTCATAAAATTAACTTAATACTTCGGGAGGATTTAGGCGAAACTCATTATATGAAGCAAATCGCTTCATCTAATTTTACAAGAATTAAATTACTAATAATAAGTTTCTTGTATGTGGAAACCATGTATTGTAAAAAGAGCTACCAGTAGTAGAAGTTAATCTTCCAAGCATTTTCATTTGTTTAACTTTGCCTGAGTTATATATAGTCTTTAGTTATAAATAACCACTTCTTCTGGAGTACTATACCATGGATGGCAGTCTAAATCAATGCGATAAATCAGAAGCGCTAATTTGCAAAATATGAAGCATTCGATGTGGGAAAGCGTTTCGAAAGCAATCAGCCGTTATTGTGTGTAGAAGTTTTGGAGTCTTTGTAGCCGCAACGTGGTATTGCATTAGAAACCATGTGATTCCGATAGGACAGGACAATTACTTACAACATACAAATTTTCATGAATGAACTACGCGAGGCGTTTGCAGGCTGAATTATTTCGACGCTTACGATTAGTTTCTTTGAGAATAAGTCAAGGGTAGAATGTATCAGGATCAATGCGCGACAATGGAAGAATTCTATCTAGTAGTGCGAGATTGTCCGTTTGTTCCCTAAGGAGGTGTTGCCAATGAGAGAACTCAAATGAAATAAGGAAGATGCTTTGATATATAAGTTTTTTGGTGCCATATATAACAATATTCTATCAAAAATATTGTTATATTGGTTGCTTTTGTTATTTTGTATAGAACACTCTGTATTTATTTGTGCTTGTGGTTATTTCTAGATGGAGTAACCACTAATTGGTTACTGGAGTAAAAACTAATGCAATATGAATTCCATAAGCCTGTTTCTAAGAGGTTCTGAAGTATTTATAATAATGCCTTCAATCAATAGGTTCAACGGTACGCTTACGCCACCGATACATAAACACAAATTTTATAAAAAGTGTTTTTCCTATCAAATAGCCTACATTATGAATAATTTGCCTTTATTAATTCGTCACTGTTCTTCACTTAATATATTTAAATAGCATTATTCAAATTATTTACTTCAGCAATAGATTGGTTGGAGATTTGATTTTGGTCGTTGGTACGTTTTGATGTCGGTGGTGTGGTGTATGGTTGGTGGTGTGAAAGCTTCGTTTCTGTAGCATAAATTTTTCCTCGCGAGGTGTTGGAGTGTGCGTGCGTCTTGTCCTTATTTTGTTTTTGATTTCCAGTTGAGGGTGGGTGAGTAGCTAATACTTCGTGTACATTTGTTGTTGTTGCAAACTCAATGGGTTAAGTTGAAAAGCAGACGCCAGTCTGAACTTCGCCTAATATATGTGTGTTGTTGTATTATTATATTCAATAAAGACAATTCATTATTATTATTATTATTAATCACCTTTTCCAGAGATACATAGCTATTTTCTTCCAGAAGTACATTTCAGCGTACATTGTTGCGATATTGAATTGCTTACTAGGCTCTATATAGACATACATTCGAAATACAGTATTCAATGTTGAACACCAAACTTTGTTGTGATGATGTATATGTCCAATATCGAAAATAAAACAGCTATTTAAAGTTAAACGCAAAGCCTGGGCATTTTTTTTTTCTATTATCAGTATGGCGGCGGCCTAACGGGCTGTAAACGCTTTTGTGGCTTATCATAACCTCAAGGGCCTCTGAAGCCTCTTTAGTGTATAAAGTGCCGTTAAAAGTGAAGCGCAGTTAACTGTACCCCAACTGCGAATGGTAATGGAAAATTTGTTGATTCCAGCGGGACTCAAACGCGTAGCACCTAACGCCATCCGATCAAGTACAGGCCTTCTTACCACTGGACCACCGCCGTTAAATATATTTGGATATTCGCAACCAAATTGTTTCTGGTATTACTATTGCTTAGTTACTTAAATTGCCGTTCCTAACCTTTTCCGGTTTAAATTATTTTGTTAGTGAAACATTGTTTGTATTTTTTTCTACAATTATCAGAGACAAAATAAATGGTTATAGACATTTACTTTAGGAATAATTTTAATTGGAATCACCATGATAAAAATAAACAGAAGTCTGTTAAGTGATTCTAACAATTGAATTAAGAATTCAAGGCTAGATAGCCACTTGTAAATTAAAATAATAATAAAAAAATAGTTAAAACATATGATTTATGTATAAAGTTGAAGATAATGTAACCATTCCGGAGTGCAACAGTTATTATGCTAAGAAAGGTGCAGAACAGTTTTTATAAGGTATTGCGTATATACCGAAGGAAGGAATTTCGGGCATTCACTGTAGATAGGCAAACAAGTAAACAGATATTAATTATTGCAAGTAGAGTTACAATGAAAGCTATTAAGTTTGTCCATTGTTTATTACAGTTTATCGCTTTTTCTAGATCTTCAATTTTAATTTCAACTCTACGGTAATAGCCTGCGTCACATACTGTTACCCTGCATTGTTTCCCTGTTTTCCCGTTTTCGCTAAAAAAGTGGATTCGCACTAAATACTTTTTTATCTTTAAGTCAGTGACGTGAATGTTTCCAGTAGCACCAAAGTTCAGCTATTTAACAAATGTTTTCGGTTGTGGTCATCGTCGGTCAGAAGAGCGCAGCTTACACATGCTGTTATTTGCAACACATAATTTCTTTCGCTTCTTTCTAATGTTATTATATAACTCTTTTAGGCTTAAAGCTGCATCACTATGTTTTCTTTTACAGTACGGTACTAACTGCATGTCGAGTTCTTATTATGAATATTTATAGTAATGTTTGAAGTAAACAGTACATGAAATAAAAATTATAACATTCAGGTGTCCCAATTGTTATTTGACATAAATAGATAATAGTTGTCAAAATATTTAAGTGTATATTCATTGCAGATGATTTAATTTATATACAAGAAGATTAAATGTTTTTTACAAGAAAAATTACACCATCAGCCTAACGTAATTGTCTACTTATGTGTTTAAGAAAAGTGAATGAAAAATTTTTCCCAAAATCCTATACACTTTATCTATGCAGTAAACAAACTCAATGCCAAAGATTGTAAATTTATACTTCAAAAAGTATATAAGTATGTAACCAGTATGCGAACTAAGATTATTTTAGATTAGGAATTAAATATAAATATCGAAAAACGAAAGTTAATAATAAAGGAACTTAATCGATTACCTAGCAATAGCGTCGCTGCGCTGGGTTAATCGAAATAAACGTGCGCGTTATTTAGAATGAAAAACAATAAGAGAATGAATTTGTATAACGGATCTTCCGCAACACTATTGTTAAAACGATGGCGTAATCTAGAAAAATCGAAATTTTTACGTAATAAAATAAAAAATGTTTAATTGCATTTGACTTAGCTTTATTGTAGCTGCTTGTTTAGTTTCAAAATATTGTTACAAGATGTAAAGCATTAAGCAGACATGTTATGTGCAGCAAATTCGGTTGAACAGCTTTGATTAATTGACCTGTGCCGCGGCAGCATCGGTAACGATCATTAACACTTGTTTTGGTGAAATTTCAAAATTGTCTAGTGTTCTAGCTAATACATTATGAACAGTTTCGGTAGTACATTTTTGCTGTCTTTTACAGGTTAGCAAATGGGGGTGTGGCGGTCCTTTCAAGGTCATTGTCCGTTAGCCATAACCGTTCATTTTAGTTTTCACATAACTCTCAATCTTCTCGTACACTGACGGCAAATACCTACGTAGCGTCTTCGGACTTGGTAGTTCCCACGTTGGATTGTATTTCTTCCAAAACTGACGAAACATTGTTTGTCCAATTTTTGAAAACGATATACTACATGCACATAACATCATCGTTAAATCACATAGAAATTTGCTAGAAGTTTGCTAATTGCTGTAAATACGTGTTTACTCTCCCAGCAAACAGACAAACTGATGCATTTCCACGCATTTTCAACATTTTTAATGATTTCCGTTCAATTCCGACACTTCAATTTCGCAATGCGATATGTATTATACACAGCAGACAGCATAGAAGGAAGGAAGGTGTATGACATGTAATGAAGCAGCTGTATATCCCGCCAACCTCTCGCGGTTTAACACCACTGGTAGGCAAGAGAGAATGTTGCCTTCTAGTCATCATATTTAGAACCACAATTAATTAACATATGTTTCACGCTCTAATAATTTTTTTTGTGTGTTCGGCACAATTACTCAAAATTTCTGGCGTACAAGTACTTGAGCTTCTTTCCCACATATTTAGACTCTTTGGTCTCCATATCCATCTCCGGTAATATGTTTAGTGCAAAAGCGTTTTCATGCACAGAAATCATTTCAGTCGTATTGAAATCACAATGATATGGGGGAATCCACTAGCCCTCGTCTCCATGTGCCCCCCGGAGCTCATCAACCACACATACTTTCTTCTTTTCGCAATAAGAGTTCGCTCTTGTTCGCGGCTTCATGGAAGGGAATTTTGTTGCTATTCAACCACTTAATAACAGCTGTTTTTATCCAATAATGTGGAGATTTCTCGAGCAAAGCGCTATGATAAGGTAGATTGTCCATATGGTTCTTAGAAGTTAGAAATCAGTTATCCTTCAAACTTATTAGAAACGGTTTAAAATTACATATATACATAATTAATTAATCAAATACAAGAATTAAGATAAACGCCAAAGACATCAAAAATAGTGCTATCGTTCTACGAAAGGTACCTTAGATTAAATCTGTGGTCTATGCCAAGAAGATCTGGAGACGGGAGAACGTATTCTATGCAAATATGTTGCTATCAATCACACACGACACTAACATTTCAGTAGGCCATTTCTTACATCTTCTGAATTGAAGGAAGGAGATCCTAGAGGTCTAGTAAAAGCCTCCATATATTTTAACACACATACAGGGGCATTTTGTTACAACAGATCTATTAAGGTCACTGTGACTAAAGGCATCTGTGCCATTGCCCGACTATAATAATAATAGTAATAATCAGAACACTTGTACCTATTTGCACAATTGAGCTTCATACTGCAAGCGATCATAAAGTTTATTCGGAATTGTCCAGATTTTGTTTCTTCCAGTTTCTTTAACCGGTTGACATTCTAATTTCTTTCAAAATCTTTCTTCTTTTTTTTGGGAGGATTCCGGAATATGCTCTTTATTCAATTTTCAAACATAGTTTGAACATTCACCTATAATACATTTTATCCTATTTTTTTCCATATTTAAATCAATTTAAATTTTACTATAAATTATTAATTAATTAAATAAATAAAAATAAATTAAAAATAAATTTAATTTACTATATTGAAAGAAAATGAAAAGAACGAGTCTTGGTAAGGATACAAATAAAATTAACTCAAAATGTATTACCTTATTATATTGACAAACTATTTGGTTTTGTATTGCATTGAACTGTATGGCAGAAGTATTGAAATTATTTTGAATGAGGGTGATCTAACTTTACAATCTCTCGTCTCAGTTAAGTACTTTCTTGTAGTTATTGTACAATGCGTTTGTGCTATCACCATTCTTATTCTGTTCGCCCACCTATGGTCCACGCATTGATGCTGCTGATCAACATCGAATATAAATGGTACAAAACTCTCATTTGCGATTTGCATATGGAAATACGTATTTCTCATACCTTCAACTATTGCAAATGGCTAAATATGAAAAACCGTGTTTTATTGAGAGCATTATGCATGTACCATGAAATCATCAGTACCAGGGCTCCTCCATAGCTCTACAGCAAAATAACATTTCGGACCGACATTCAGGTCGCGAGCGCTAATTAGACCGCCACTGCACTGCTCGTCTCTGTTCGAGCGCTTCTTTTCATTCAACATATATAGGGCACACGGATTCAATGGCCTGTCGTCTTCCACATTTAAAAAGTACATACGGCAGCTCATATTTGATAAGCAGCGACATGGTACGTCATTTTTGTAACCGCCTTTGTAATCAGGTAGTTCTGTTCGATCACCCACACAGAATTTACCTTAAGTTAATTATAGGCACTTAGGATTTATGTGTACGCATGTTCACTGTGACTCCTAAGGTGGAGATGGAAGAATGGTTGAAAGCAAATCTAGCCTTGCGATTTTGTTCCTTGTACATACATATACATAAATACAAACTGTTCTTGCTAATATATTTCGATATGCACTATTTTATAAATGTAGGGAACGAAATATACATTATTATTATTATTGGTTATAAACATTTATCGATTTGTGCCACAACTTCTTAAGAAATTTAATTAATGATATTTGGGAATGGAAAGGTGTAGGTTAAGATAAAGCAGAATTTCACTGCGTTATAAATATATTTGTTTTCAGTATTACATTCGGGTCAAAAAATCCATTATGCCAGCAGGTAACATCGTAATTTAGCAGTTCACTGCATAACAATAGTTGCAGGCCGAGATAGACGGGTCGAAGCACAAACCAGCAGCGCATGTAAATTTGAATGGAGTACCTCCGACACATTGATAGAAGACGCCGCAATTTGTAGAATCTCTACAGAAACTCGTGGTAGGTGTGCAACAACCATTGCCACTAGTTGGAGGTCCTTGCGTAGTGGTGGTAGTTGTGGAGCTGCTTGGGTTGCCTGAATCTGAACCTCCAGAGCCGCCAGAGCTAGGCTGTAATCAGATTCTATGGTTCTGTGCGAGTTTAAAATTTACAGGACATTTTACCAAATTTAGTGTAGTTCTAATTGTGTTCAAGAGCGGATTTTTCCTACCACATAGTCCGTTGAAGTCATCTGTTTCCAAGGACCAAATCATAATACCGCCTAAGCCTTTAGCTTTAGCATATTCGACCTGAAAATATTGCAAGTTTGTATTACAAGGAGGGAATACGTTAAAGGAAGATATGTTACCTTTACTGCAACCGATTGCTCGTTATCATAACCAATCCATTGATTTCCATTGTATGCATAAGGTATTTGCTGTTCGTTATTCCAAACTACAGTCCAGCCACTTTCACGTATCCTTTGACAAATCTAAGTAAAAGAAAATAATTCGAGTGGTTATTGCATAACATAATAAGCCACATATTCGTAGAAAATTATATCTTTTGCTCTCTTTCTTCATAAAAGTACAAATGAAACCAACTAGTCTACCCAGTGTTTAGAAATATTTCAAGCTGAATTCAGAGTGTTATTCGCTTACAGAGCTTTTGGAAGCTTTATTATTAGGGCAAGTACATCATCACGTCATCATTCACCTCATTGTATCCAAGGTATCCCATTTCTTGCGTGCACGGTCCAGAATTACCACCGCCAGAAGCTGCAGCACCAAGTCCCTTGTTGCTACCGCTTAGAGTAAATGTGCGTCCATATGTTCCAATGCCAAGAATAATTTTCTTCGGATCTGCGCCCCTTTCTATCCAACCAGAAATGGCGGCATTCTAAAAAGCGAGGAAATTGAAAACTGTATATGACAAAAAATACTTCCGTTGGAATACATACAACATTAAGTGTTCTTGCGGTACCAGTTTCGCTTGGAAGTGGGTACAAAGGAGCGTTATGCCCTGTTACTGGATCCCAAGCTCCATGTAGGTCATAGGTCATTACGTTAATAAAATCTAAATACCTGAAAGTAAGTACTGAATTGGTCTAATTCACTTGTAATGTTTGTAATTACATGTTCGCCTCCTTTTTGACGCTGAAATGCATTTAATTTAGGAAAATTTTTTACTAAGCATATATCATTCGTTTCTAAATTTCCTAAATTTCCCGTTTTGGGAGGTGAAAGCTACCTTCGGACCACTAAATGAACTGGAAATACTATATTCATAGTTGTAAAGTTTTGCTAAAGCAATCGATCTAGGAATGTTAAAATTAATAATTAAAAAATCGATTTAAGCGGTAAGATATCTAAATGTGCTTTTGTTGTATTTAGCAACCCATGATTTTTCACTTGCAAGAAGCATTGGCATGATTTTATTATCACCAAGTAAAATTTGAAAATTACTCGAAAATAGTTGGAGAATTTGGCCTGGCAATTATTCAATAGCAAGGTGATCATATAGCAGGAGCGAGGTTAGCTACGCAGCATACCAAATCTTATGATATTTGCATCGATAGTTGGGAGAATATCCATAATTTAAAATTAAGACGGCTTTGTAGCTGCTTTATGAGTATTAAGTGATACCGTCGATTTTTTTTTACATTTATTACGACGTTTCCAAAGAACGACGCCTTGTCGATATTTTTATTTTTAAATGTGAGATATTTTCTTTAAAGGACACTGAATCCTGGAGTAATTCTGCCAGCTTCGCAAAGGGGAAGCAACAATCCAGATTTGCGGCAAACTCGAATTTATTCCCTTTACATAGTGTAATTGCTCTGCTTCCAGTATTTTCGCAAGAACTACCATTATTGGAATAATCGCAGCGTAATTATTCGAATTAATTCTTTTGTATATTTTTAAAGAGTGTTGCTTTGATCAATCGCCCGAGAAAAAATCTATAAACCTACAAAGTTTCGTTAGATTCGTTAGATTTCCAGGAAATCTGTGATCGGCCACTTAAGACGTTATTCCATTTGTGAAAATTACCATCCGTTTCGTTCAGCAACGGCAGTTTTTCCACAGCATAATGAAAACGGTTCAATACACAACCATTCGATTTAATGATTTTTGCATGAACTTACTTAGACAATTGAGGAACTTCATAAGATAGATCGACAGAAGCTGAAGCGGCTGCAACAGCGGCAGTTAATAGATAACCATACTTCGCAAATGCCGCTCTAAATTCGGCTAGCATTATGGAGAAGTTAGCCTAGAGGAGAAGGAGTAACGTGAATTTTATTTTTACAATACCCTAATGTTTTGCTGTTACTTTATCGCTAGCAGCGCCTCCTCTTTGTGCGGGATACTCCCAATCCAAATCGAAGCCGTCGAATCCATACTTTTGCATGAAGGCTATAGAGTTCGCGATAAATCTTGCTCTTAAAGTTGGATTCCTTACTACCTGAGTGAAAGCCATAGAACCTTCGTTCCACCCTCCTATAGCGACCAGCGACTTCAACTTGCTATTTTTGCTTTTTAAATTGGCGAATTTTCTAAGAGCGCCTATCGATTATATATAGCGATATAGAATGTTGCAGAAATTATGCTTATGTGAGTATGGGTTACCTAAGCCATCGTCTTCTTCCAGCCAAGAATCCATTATGCGAATGGATCCGTCGTTGTTCATTCCCACAAACCCATAGATTACATGCGTACATAAGCTGGTGTCGATATTGTCGATGGTGTATTTACAATTTCCTGTCCTATAATTTGCCCAACTTCCAAGGTAACAAACGAATTTATCTGAAACATCAAACAGTGTTAGCAACGAATAATTAAAGGCTCTCAAAAGTTTTTCACACACAAAATAAATTGTTTGCTAAGAGTTTTTGTCATTTCACAAGCTTTATATATTAATTCACTACAAACCAAATTCAACTCTACACCAAATACGAACAATATCGAACGAAATCTACAAAACAAGGCAAATTACCTGTCGCCCCAAGTGCCGCAGCGGTAACTGCGACTAATACAACTAAACTCTTCCACATTATCGAATCCTTTAGTTTTCTACAAGCACTTATGTATTTCTACGAAACTTATGAATCTCTCAGTAAATGACTTACCTTTTATACCATGATTTTTTATTATTTTAAGATTATATTTTATTTTTTAAAAGATAAATTTTAAATATGTAATTAAATTTTTATTTAATTGCACCGAACGCGAGGTATACTATGCAAATAAAAAAATTCGTTAATTATTCCTATAGATATGATTACATCGTGCTACAATTAAAAGGTTTAAACGTAAGATAAATAGGTGCCTAATACTAAAGACGTAGTGCCGTTTGTTGAATAAACAACATAAACGTATTATTTAGATCAGTTATTAGTATTTCCTCAAATAAAGGTATTTATTCATAATATTGAACTAACTATGAATTTAAAAAAAGGTTTATATGCTATTCATATAACTGTTATTCTGTATAGTTTTACGACATAGGAATAGATTTTGTGTGGTCGGGGTGGTTTATTGTTTAAGATACAAATTATGGCTGTACCTAAAGATATATTTGTATATTCGAGAAAGTACATACACTCCGGCGAAACGACCAATTGCTTTCAGAGTAACACTGCAGAGTTCAATCTTTTTCAATATTTGTCAATTAGTTGTTTACTCTTCCAAATCAACTCACCTAAAGTGTTGTAACATATTTCCTGCCGCTAGTTACGCTAGGAATCAATTCTAAGTTCCTTATTTGGAATTAAACATCAACATTTCTTGATACTACTTGAAAAATTAAATTAAATTGAAGTAACGTTTTTTATTCTTGTAGTAAAGTACATACAAAAGCTAAACGATTTGGTCACTTGGACATTGCTAAATGGCAAGTCAAATAGTAGGTATATATAATGAAAAGAAAAGCACGATGTGCTACCATGCTACGAATTGCCGCCTTCTGCATTAGAAACATCTTCTTCGCAGCTGCCGAAGAACCCCATAGCAGCAGTCCATGTGGAAGTCGTGACTGAACTTCATCAACATACAGTAAGCTGAGATAAGATGGTGCGTTCTGGCACCGTATACAGTGAATAACATAGCATTTGCTCGATATGTAATTAACTATTTTCTGACAATGGTCGGTCCAGCCTAAGTTGGCTTCAAAAGTAATACCTAGAAACATTGCTATAACCGAGTGCCATCCATTACCAGGTTTCCAAAAATCACTTGTCTCTGTCTTGCATGTAAAGATACTCTAATCACTGAAATTGTCGAATTATATTGCTATATCGACCTCTATAGAAATAGGCAGTATTTGCCATAGAATCTGCAAGGGTACCACACTTCGACTTCGAGGCTAGGCACACCCAGGGCAATCAATAGATTCTATGTATCTTTAATTAGATACTCTCATCCAAATATGTTAGGTTGAACATCGTATATATACGCGAACTTGAATTACAGCTGCTACCTTCCATATAGGTGTACTGATGAGCTGTGATACAGCGAAACGCGTGGTAGCTGATTCATTAAATATAATCATTTAAATGCTATGTTTTTTGTTTTTTCTAAACTGACAACTTATTTTCAGAGAACCACAATATTAAAACTTCTAACAGACGGTTAAATATATTGGAAACATCGCCATCAACATCCAGCAAATCATCCGCGTAAATAGTTAACATATTTCAAACAGAAATAAAACTACATAAACTAAAAAGAAAGATAGGACCTAAAACGGATCCCCGTTGCAAACCTATTCGCACAGGTAATATTGGCGAGCGCATACTCCGTGAACAACCGTTAGGAATAGCATACACCAACTATACAAGCAGCATTCTATCATCACAACCAGCTAGCAGCAGAACCTCTATTCCCACATTCATATAACTTTTTCATTATAATGTCATACTGCACACAATAATTTGCGAGTGGCTATCATTCGTGTGTTTGGAGTTTATTTAGTTGATATATTATCGTATTAATTAATCTTTCATTTGCTGAAGGTACTTTTCCAGATGTTCTGAAAACTGTTTCCGTAATACCGATCCACAAAAGGGACGAAATGAAAACTATAGCGAACTATACACCAATTATATTGACATCAAGTATCTTGAAAATTTTGGAGTATTGTAAATTGGGAGAAATTGGTATCGTTAGTGAATGTAAACATGCTTTTGGAAAAGAGAACTCTACTACGAGTCTACTACTAGTTTTATTAGATTTTTATAAGCAGATATTGGAGTATATAGAATATAAAGGAACAGTGGTTGGTATATTTTGGGATTTAACAACAGCGTGCGACTGTGAATAGGTGTGGAACAGACATGTTGAAATTAGAGCTTTTTCTCACATTCACTCACATGGTTGAAAATGAGGATCGACGCATTAAACTTGTGTGGTGCGGAGTGTGCCGACACTTTGGTGTTGTTTGCCATACTACTCCACAATCCTTGCTATCATTATTAACAAATATTATATGTTTTATTTATTTTAACAGGCGGTGCACATCCATAGAACTTTCAGAACGAATAATGCATCGCGATAAAAATAACCATGAACGGAAGTTAAATTGGCATAATTGCCAACAGAAAATTTTAAATTTTGTTAGTGCATTGGAAATGACTTGCGCTTCGCTGACAGACTGTGTTTGCTTGCTTACATCGGTGAATGTATGTATTATGTAACCCGCATTCTATTCGTTTTTGCAGCTTTTCAATCATGCTAAAACATGTTATTTTCATAAGTTTATTATCCCGAAAATGTTAAAAACTTCAAGCAGGGGATGATAGTGGTGGACTTTTGCTGTCTTTAGATACTGTTGGAAAGGTAATATTTCTCACATTTTTTGATGAGTACTGTAATTAACTTTGTTATATCCCTTACAGCGATCATTGCAGCGAACATCTACAGCATTTGGTGTAAGAGCTACTGTGGGTGGGATTTCTTCTGGTGTTTGAAAGAGAAGACAACTTAGCAAACCTAAGCAAAATCGGAAATACTAAGAGACAGTAAGTTTATCTAAGTATCTTAATTATGTGTTCTTTAATGAATATGTATTTCATATAATTGCTGAGCAGCATCAGCATATACATAGTTTTTGTGGGAGGTGAAATATCTCGTACATTGTGTAAAAACTAGTTACTGGATTTTATTATACGGTAACAGCATCAAACGGTTTATTAGATTGTTTTTACCGTTGCTTATAATTTTATAGAATTAAATTTGCACCAGTATATAGGCCAACTTGCAAGAAATATGGTCATAAAGTCCCGCGTTCGCCACTATTTCATTGTATTTTCAATTTGATAAGAACATATGGGGGACATATTGATACGTTATTATACTGCTCGGTTTCGTGGAAGACTATAAGAAAGTTATAATGAATATGAGTCAAGAAGTAATATTAGCGCGAAGATAATTGCTATAAAAATGCTGATGCGCACGGTATGAAAACGGCGTCGATTGAGATTGAAAAGATTGAGTGGCATGTTACGCATATTTCGGTAAACGACAAAACGAGGCTAGAGATGCTCGAAGCTCTTTGCAGCAACCAACCTATTTACATTCCGTTTCGTAAATGGGAATTACATGAGCTGCCATCGTTACGTACTACGAAAACCGATATATAGCCTGTGGAAACGAGCACTAACCTAGAGAAACCTCGATACCTCGATAAATCGGAGGGATAATTGTAAGGAAGATGCTACGGCATTCGATCATCCCGCGACTACTAATATTAAACTATATTTAAACTCGGAGAGCTATCCGTACAATACGATGGATCTTAATATGGGCAAAAAGCAATATGCGGTGACATATCGCAACTACGCAATGTTTCAAGAAAGCTATTACGGTAGGCCCGGCCAACCGCTATTGGATTATAACACATTCCGCACATTGCCGTTCTACGTAATCGATTGTTCAAAACAAGATGAGTTAATAAAGAATTTGGAACCGATCATAAGCCCAGTTTTGTTGTCCGAACATAGAGAAAAAGTATACAATCAACGGTTCGAACCTTTTTTACGCCGAAAGAGATGAGAATCATGGACGGATTGCGAACTCTGCACGTACTCTTCAAGCCTCCATTTCGACGCCTACCAGTCCATAAGCAGATGGAGATCAAGTGGTTGGAGCGTAATTATTTAAATATTAAATATAAGGACGTTTATGTTCATTTAAAAGACATTAATCGAATACTATCTAGCGTTTGTATGAACTATACGAAGGTGTACGTTAAAGTGCAGGTTAAAGCAGGTTTCTTAAAAACGTATTTAGATTTAGATGTAATCTTAGGTGTAAAGGTATATTAGACGATTCTATATAAAATAGAGATCAGTATTAATATGGATGAACTAGAAACAATATTGAAGATCTTTGTTGAAATAATAAATAAGTTGAAGGAAGAAATCGAATTATATTCCATAACAAGAAAGTTTAGAAAATTAGCATTTAACGATGACCGCCGAAGTCTACGAAAAACTAGCTGGCGTTACACTCGAATACATTAATAGACAACATAGTGTTCGCGATCGTGAAATTATTACCTACCTTCCAGTAGTTATAATAAAGAAGCACGTAATACCTCGTCGGTTAGAAGAATGGTGGCCGCATTTATCCGCGGACAAACAGCTATTATTACATGAATATCTACCATGCTATTATCACTATAACCGGCCAGATCAAGAAAGTCATATTGATGGACTTTCGCCACCGAAAAAGCGGTGTTTTTATTTTATTGTGTTTAAAATAATTTCGTTTATATGTATCAACAAAACACATTTTTAGAATTTAAATATTCTTATTAATCATAACGAACATTCTAAATTACCTTTATCAGTCCAATTATTATGCGTGTTATCTAATCCTAACCACAACATACACTTTAACGCCTTTCCTCCGTAAAATTTTTTTAAC
Organism: Marronus borbonicus; assembly: GCA_902655005.2. Classification (NCBI taxonomy): domain Eukaryota; kingdom Metazoa; phylum Arthropoda; class Insecta; order Coleoptera; family Scarabaeidae; genus Marronus; species Marronus borbonicus. Next base: position 18,053,828 of record LR737384.1, on the reverse strand, counting down.
CAGATAAATGTCTTTCTAGTGGTATATTTGCCAGTTATTCTGGTAAAACATATATTCTCTACAATGACTATTACTATTCCGAGTTTAACGAATGTTCTTTCAAGCAAGCGCAATACGGAATTATAAGAGAGAAATTCCACGGTATACCCTCGGATGTAGATAATGCTGTTCGTTTTACCAATGGTAATTTATTCTTTTTTAAAGGCAATACGTTTTATGAATATAATGAATTCAGCGGTAAGTTGATGAGAGCTGGGGAATTTGATTTAAGCGTGTTTGGAATAAATTGTCCTACTACATCGATATTGAAACAAATTAAAGACCTTTTCTCAAAGTTAACGTACAAACTGCTGTAAAGTTTAAAAATATTTTAGTTTCGTGTTTAAGTGTAGTTGATCGAGTTCTGTTGTACTTCTGCGGCTTCTTCATCAACATCCTTCCCGTCGTGGCAACCATCCTATTACTTTGACAACATGTTGCGGGCCTACGAAGAGGACATTAAGCGCGAACAGAGGCTAATAAACGAAGTATGTTACACCCTAAATAGAACAACGTTTGTCGCTGTTGGACTAAGTCCTGCCCGAGGCTTCATACCTGTTGTGAAACTTATGCATACACAGAAATGTATTACATTCACAGATTACGAATGGAAACAGTTAATAAACAAACACTATCATCATATTCAAGAGCACCTGGTGAAGAAAAAGAAAAGTGTTCTCGCAAATAATAACGATAATGATGATGATGTGAAACAAAAGAAAGTTGAATGTGGAATATTTCAAATTGAATTTGTTGTTGCTTCGTGTTGTAACTGTACCTCGCAGTCTGTAAAAATTATAACGCGAAATGTTGAAGTTAGTTTGGACTCAAAATGAATAGAATGAATAGAACGGCTCTCCTTACTGGATTTTCCCACATATTATAACAGCTTAATAGCATTTTGCGTGAGTGAAAATAGTGAGCAGCAGCTGATTGAGGAATACATGCGCTATTACTTAAAGTACTACTCCGAGGACTAGAATGGTGTTCTCGAATACACAGAACAAAATGAGTGTATGTTGGAAATACTAACATTTGAACTGGAACGGTTTAAACGCGATGCTGGAATGTTTACAGCATCCTTGATAAATGATAACCCAAATACCTTGTAATTTTGTATTAAATAAAAAGTTGTATAAAATTGATATTTATTATTTTTTACTTATTATTAATAGCTTTCCTAGCTCCACGTATACTTTTGCAAAGGTGAAAGTTCCGTTGTGTATGAGGGAGAGGAAAATGAATCTGATATCTAAATGCAAGCGATGACTACGTCACAATATCGCAATCCCTGTTAAAGAGAGGGCGGTGGGCGAGTTCTAGTTCTACAAGTACTACCGAACGATCCTTTATTTGTCACGTCGCTAATATTGTAATCTAATGTAATGAAAAAGCTATCTTACCCTCCTCGTTTCCCATACATCAAAGGGTCACTAAAGACACTCTATGTATAAGTGAAATTATTTCTTTTAGTTTTAATTAATAGCTTTTTATTGATTTCTCTATTTAACATTATTTTAACATTTAAAACACATTATTATTTTTTTGGTAATGGGAACGTGTTATTTCTACTTGCTGTATATCTTACAGGGAAATTTGATTCCAAATTTCGAGTTACAAATTGCTAATTAATTCCCTAAACCCAGGTACCATTAGTAATACAAATGTAACCACTAACCTGGTGCAGCGAACGCTGCTGCTGCAAATGCAGTCAATAAAAGCAGACCTTTCCACATTCTCTGATCTCGATATTGCAGCCAGCTATAGTTTGGTACTAGCACAAACACCAGGAAATCTAAAAGCAATAGTTGTGAATGTTCTTTTATACAATTTTTTTTTATGTAAACATTATATGTGTTGCTTATCTATGTAATCCTGCAATTAAATATAACAACCAAAAGCCAGCTAATGCTTTGTAGTGAAGGTGAAGTAAACATTAAATTATACATTTCACACGCTGTGATTTGTTTACACTAAATTTACCTATTCCGTTGTAATTAAATTTTTTGTATTTAGATAAGTATTTTAGTGTATCAGCTTTAATTTAAAGCATTCTTTGTGGTTTATTTACAGTTTGAACAACATTAAATGTAAAAAATATCCATTGACCACAATGATAGAAAGAGTCATTTCTATATTACTGATCAATAACTTGGAGTATATTCTTGATGAAACATGTGTTGAAAGCAGTACAAGAGGCGAAGAAATGTATTTGAACTGCTTTTAGCGATAAATGAAATTTTTCGTTTCTGTTGTTTTATAAAAAATTCGTCTTCTACTTTGCTATTTAAAGAGACATAAACGTTGGAAACCTAAATCAAGTGAAAAGCTGACTATGTAATATTAAAATTTGCTGTGTGTACCTGTCTCTCTAGCGAACTCCAGAAGTTTACTAAGCAAAGGCTTTCTCAAACCGCCAAGCAGGAAAATCTGATTCTACAGACAATGGAACAGTGACAAAATATATCATCAATTGTCTCTTCCTCCTCTAACATGGATATTTTCCCTAGGATAAATCCTGTTTGGTATAGGTGTTTTCCTAATTATGTATGATTAGGAACAACTGCAGTTAGAACCACAGCAGACTATTTGTTTAGTTAGCTTTCGCATGGGACAGATGGGGCTCAGGTCTGAAGAGTCGGCCTAGCGACTAATTTTGGCAACATAATTGGTTTTCGTTCTAGCAGTTTTACTCAACATCAGCTTGGCTACCTCGTCCCGTCCGGGCATACAAGGGGGATAACTGTATAGGGTTTTTCCTAAGCGTTAAAGTTGTTTCTGCAGTCAGCTATGATTCTGAAGGAAAGTTTCCTTGCTTTTCATTTTAGCATTTCTGCTTGAAAAAGTGCTGGGAAAGAGTGTTTATAAGTACATGCTAGAGAGTCCATGGAGATCCTTAAACATCCTAAGCATCTCAATAAAGAACAGATTACTCTCTCACAGACCTATAGAAGGCCGTCATCTATAATGACCGACCCTCGACTGACTGAGCCAGATATCCAGCCAATCAGCGATAGGCACCGGCCACTGCCGATATAAAAGTGTGGTGTTCCCTTGGTACCCCCCGCAGTTTATTTTTAGTCAGGTCATGGTTTACGTGTTGAGTGGTTTACATGTTGAATTACCATGCCAACTATGGCCTATTACCTTTCCTTCTCCTAAAGGAGCCGCACCGTGATTAACTGCTTCCCATTCAGTTAGCTTCGCCTGTAGCGTGGTTTACACCCTGAGTTACTGTGCTAACTGTGGCCTACCACCCTTGCTTCTTCTAAGAAAGCCCCATGTGATTGTGGGTGAAAGGTCGATTTTTCGATTACCTACTATGATACAGAACACAGTAATTTCTCTGAATGAAAAACCACATTCGCACAAGCCAACAATTCGACCTCTATCCTACATCCACTTAACTTACGCATCATTAACTCTGAAAGTATGTAAATGCTAAGGTATTTATACTTACCATGCTTTCTCAAAACGAAAGGTTGGGAAGGCGTAATGGATTTCAGAAATGAGTAGTAAACATTAATAACGGACTTTTCGGGACAAGCGGACTCATCCTGCCAAATGAGCTTAGCGGGCCAAACGGGCTTGACGGATGATTAACGAGCCGAAAGGGCTTGCATCCGAAGCATTTCAGCCCGACCTGATCCGTTCGCACCTCTAGTTTTGATGTTATTGATCAATAATGCCTCTGTCTCCCCCATTACTTCAAAAGGAAAATCAGGAAATTAATATTGAAATCCCCAAGACATCCAAGACATATAGACAACTTCAAAAGTTACCAAAGCAGTTTGCGACTGCTCCATATTTGCAGGTGAAAACTATTTGATCTCATATAATATCTACTACTTACTAAACTAGAACGTAAATAGAAATTAATGGTAATGACACTAACTGTGAACTCGAGAAGTGCTCGAACCTAGTGTTTCCGTCCCAACCACGTTCTGAATAATATAAGTTTGATCTCGACTCGATCTCACCCTAGTATCGATATTTGCAGATATTAAGTACTATGCAAGAAATGAAATCTCGAAGATTACTTCATTTAGCAATTTACTAATTAATTAGTTTCAGCAATTACCGTTCAAATATTGATTTGAATGTTAATTGCCATTTCTAGGAGGATAGGGTTAATTTGAAAAAAGATATATAAAGCAATACGTCACATTTTTGTATATATATCTGAATGACTTGTAGAAAGACTAATTCTTTAACGATTTACGAGATGATATGGTCTACATTTTATACGTAGGTACAAACCCCGTGCATAAAAATAGCAGTACCTACAAGTATATGATAAAAGTGAGATTATTATATAATATATGCACGCACGTTTGTTATCTTAGTTTTTACAGTATACATAGATAAAGATCATTAATAACCCTTTATTTTTTCAGAACATCGTATTGCACAATACTTTGCTTGTGCATAACAATAGCGAATGCTAACATAAATAAAAATAATATAGGATAATTACAATAAAAGCCAGAAATTTTTATATTCAATATTTATTTCTTGCTTCTTTTGACTTATTTTTTTAAGAAAAACTTTCTTCTGTTCCTTTTGGTTTTATTTTAATGCAACACTTTGTTGGTAACTTTATCAAGAAGGATTTTAGGTGTATTTTTACAGTAATCGACTAACGTCCTATTATTTTGAATTCATTTGCAGTCCCACGAACTGTTTTTCCAATTAGCAGCACATTTCTAACCGCTGGCTATCAACATTGAATTAGGCAAAGCTTTGCTTTGTTTCGAATGAAAAGTATAATATTGTAGAAATGTATAACATTATACGGCAATTGGAGTTGGCTGTCACTTGTAATAATCAACCCCAGCCATTTTGTAACAAACAACCCGCCCTGCTATTTTGTAAGCATGACGTAATTTCTCGTGTATTTATATGCTATATAGGATGCAAATGTTATAAAAATTGCACAAAATGTTTCTCTGGCAACCAAATACTAGAGGTAGCGCTGCCAACAGACGCTGGGTACCGTTTGCTACAAAATAGGAAGGTCGGCTGGTACCAGATACCTTAGCCTTTTTTAAGACTATTGGATAATGGTTAGCTAGAACCATTTCTTAAATATGTACACATTAGAAAACTTCAGCATCTTACCTATTTACTGATTTAAAGCTGTTTAGTTGAAAATGTAAATACTATAAGTTTCTGACGAAAAGAAAAATCACCATTCCAAACAGTGGAGGGTCGTATCGGACAAAAAGAAAGTGAAAAAACTGACATCCTTGAATTTTGAATGAAAGATTTTGGCCGAAAATACATATTTTAATGGTTATACAATTCAAATTCCACCAAACAAGTAATTCTTACGGAAGAAACAAGAAAGAGAAAGGAATCATTAATTCTATTTTTGAGGTTTATCCATATAGTACTAGGTACGGCTGCTCTCTTCAACATTGACGCAATCTCTATGTGACCACCCTTCACAAATCTTACATTGTATCCAATCTCCGTTAAAAGATTCTCCATAAACGATACAGCTTGTACTGCAGTTGTCAAAATTAAGATTCCTGGCTGCTGTATTTAGTTTAGAAGTGAATACCTTCGTCTTTGGTGTTTATCCGTCAAACCATACATTGTCATAAATTCTTGAATATTGTCTATAATTCACTTGGGAACATAAGGAACGGCGGAATGTGATTTCCCACCGTAGAAGCAGCGGTAGCTAAAATTGCGATTGCGTAGAAAAAAAAACCATTGGAATTGCTGGTGTGTGCTAAGCTGGTTGCTCCTGCGCTTGTAATAGACAAAATCCGTCTCTTAATAACAGAAGAAATCCAATTTGCATTAGCAATTTTTTTTTAATTTCTCAACACTTTGGAATTCTATTTGAGTTTGCACGGGCGACTTTGTAAGCTAGTCTTCAAACCTCCATAGGAGGCAGTCCGAAATAAACATCGGAAACTTTTAAAACATACTAAAGCAGCTTTCTTAATTAAACTTCTCAATTTTTAATAAGATTTGTGGGGCAGTGTAGTATTTTTACAATTTACTTCCTCGGGTATATTTCTTACAGTGATCGGTCACGCTTCCATCATTTTGAATTCATTCGCAGACCCACGGAACTGTTTTTCCGTCTAGCAGCACATTTTTAACGGCTGGCTATTAACACTATATTAAGTAAGACTTTGCCTCGTTTCATTTTCTACTCGAAGTTGCGAACCATGATTTTTTGAAAGAAACCGAGAAAAGTATTATATTGTACATATGTATAACATTATACTGCGTTTGGCTGCCATTTACTTGCATTCTATTTTGTGGAGGTAGATATAGCGTTAATTTCGGCAATTTTAATTGATTAGAATATCTAGGTTTAGATATTCTCATCAGTACTTGCTACATGCCATTTTATATATATCTGACATTCCTACAATCGATCATCTGTGCTCGCAAAGCTCTGCTGATGACGCGTAAACGGCGGAATACGTCCACCGATGGCGGTGCTAGTAGTTTCTAATTAATTATTCATTTAGATCTAAAGTATGTTTGATTGTTCAAAACATAGTCAAGAAATTTGTACTTCTAGCTTTACTTCAAATTAAGCACTTAAGCACGTACTTTGTTTGATAAAAGCAAACTACTGCTATTTTATTGCATTAGCATCAGCTTTTTGAATTATAACATTCGCGGAGATATTTTAATATAATGAAAAAAGAAGAGAGAAATATATTTTGTTTGTATTTTGTGCATTGGATTTGGTAATTCTTTAAAGCGTAGATAACAAGAGTATGCTGACAAGGCGGAAACTTACTGAAGGCGTATTCAAATAAGAATATACTATTTCATCTAAGAGTATCAACCTTTCATTAGTATTGTCTGAACTAAATACCAACGAGCATATACTACTTATGCATGGTAAGATACGTTATTCAATGTTTATTTGCAAATACAATGTTACACTCAAAGAGGCGACATTTATTAACTCTTTCAACAATTACGTAGACACATTTCTAATTGTATTACGTTATTGTTTGAGAGTCGATCCTTTTTGAATCTATATTGACAAACAGAACACATCAGAAAATGCCTAGAAACAATAACCAAAAAATATAATGCTAAGATAGCTTAGCTTCCTCCTGGTATTAATGGAATAATTCACGGCAAACGCAACAAAAGGAGAGAACAAAAAATACATCTCTGAGATAAAAACATACCCTCGAAACCACGCTCATGACGCCGGGTAGGCAGAAACATGTCCGCGTGTTGGTGTAATTTTTTCTCTCCTTTTGTTGCGTTTGCCGTGAATTATTCCATCAATACCATGAGGAAGCTAAGCTATCTTAGCATCATATTTTTTGGCTATATTGACAAGTTCAACGATATACAGGTGTACCACCTTTGGGATATTAATTTTTCTTTTTAATTTTACAAACACAGAGTTTAACTTAAACATCAATATCTTTTGTAATAAATAATCGATTTTATAATTCTTTAAAATAACCCGGAAATAAGCGAATTTGAGTATAAGAAGTAAAACATGTTTTACACGCATTTTTTTAAGTAGAATGCAGGTATTCCTAATTATAGGGGCTGCCATTTTAATTGACTATGTTGGTGTTAGACTACGTTTTTGGAAAACTCCGTACAATATTTTTGATATGTATTCGCAGCAGCAAAGAATGTTGACAGTAAAAATTTAAAAACAGGTTTACGTAGGTAATACCGACCAGAAGTTGTTGACTTTTGAATTAATCTGTGTATTTGTCAAAGTTCTCAGAGAAAAATTCATATCTCAACGGTAACTAGGGGGGCATGAATAAAAATATCAAGTTTTTACATTTAGAATAGGTTGACCTAAAATTCCACGCAGAAACAAATGCAAATATTTTTTATATTCCGTGATCTTAAGTAATATCTACGTACATATTGTAGTTACATTCCAGGAAAATCGTATTATGCTAATTAAATTTAAGCTTCTTAATTCACTGTGACGTTAAACGTTACCTTTATCATCGCTTAACTTTATTGTCATACACAATTTAAAATTAAAAAAACAATGCTCTCCTCTAACAAACCCCTATATATACTATTTCATATACTTTTTTTGTAATTGAAAGTTATTAATAATTTAATATTGCACTGTGCATGAATAACGGACGAAAAATCGATAAATTATGGCAATCTCATAAGAAAAATAAACGTTTTCATAGAATCTGTACAACAAAATATATACATAAATCTCGTAAGTTAGTGTATTTAAAAATACTAGTTGTGTGCATACAGAAGTACGTTAATGCTAATTAACAGTATCTAGCGCTTATTAAAGAAAATACTTAATACGATCCTCGTGCTATCCAAAGATAAATGAGCAACGGAAATAGTCAAATTGCTGATAACAGAATACTTCTAACAAAACCAGTAAGGTAATAACGAATTTCTATAACGTTATAAGCACGAGCATTTCGCTTCTTCCCATCAGGAGCATAATACACTTCTGCGACTTTAAATTGAACTTATACCGTTTAGTAATGTGTACAGATAAGTGTGGAGAATTCTACTCACTTGAGAAACCGGGAATATCAAGACTTGGAAGTGATGTGATTGCGAAGAGTACATAACTTTCAAAAATAATTATTCATAAGGTAAATACCATTCTGCACAATAACACAAAAGTTAAAACACTGAAGCCATGGTATCTCGTGAACGAAGCTATTGAAAATATAGTTAAGGGTGTAATAGAACCTTTAAAGGTCGAGATGCAAAAAACTAAACACCCAATAGACTATTGCAAGATGAAAGCATTTCGCTGAAATCTATCAGGCGTTTCAATTGTCTCAATAGCGATACTACGACATTACTAAATACAGTTGGCCCCTCAGAACACGGTACCCTATTTTACTTCTATTTGTGTTAATGAGAATAATATAATCTCTAAAAAATAAAGAAGAAGATCGCATGCAAAAAAAAAACATAAATAAAAATGATTTAGAGCTGCCCTTAGAAAAAAAAAATAGTTCTATAACTATGAAGAAAATCGGCCTTATAAAGGAAATGTAAGGAATTCCAACACCTTTGCTGATGTCGTAGAAGTACAGGGACTATCAAGAAGTTCCCAGCGCTCGGAGCTACTGTAAGCATCCGTAATTATAGCAAAAGAAAAGAAAATAGCGAAGTACAAAATTAATTTCAAGAAATTAAGTTAAATTAAATCATCATAGCCTGAGAAGAATGACGACAGGGGTCGTCTTCTACAGATATATACATACATATGTATATACGGATATAACGTTTACAACCTGTGAAGATACTGGCTTCTAAAATGTAAAAGGTGCAGTGTGAAAAAATTAATTTCGGATTTCACTTAAAGTTTCTGTTGTGAGTAATCAGTTGAATGATGCAAAGATCGCTGGTTTGACCGCTTGATGTTAAAGACAACCGTTTTTTACTCTATGTTGTGACGAACACAAAAGTGAAAATTTCCAGCTTAAGAAGTATTGTTAAAATTTATCATCAAAATGTACGATGCCTCAGTACCTTTCACTATGAATTTTAAGCAGGTTCGGTTATAAACAGAACACATCAGAAAATGCCTAGAGACAATAACCAAAAAATAATGCTAAGATAGCTTAGCTTCCTCATGGTATTGATGGAATAATTCACGGTTCGGTTAATACGTCGATTCATCCTGTCTTCTTGATGGAGCATTGGCTAACGGAGGATCATGGTTTTATAGAAATACTTCCAAATATGGTGGAAGTACCATTTCAGTGTCGGCAATTTTAGAGCAATTTGCATGTGTTGTTGCATGTATCAGCTGTAACTAATATAGACAATTTTTTCGGACAGTCCGGGACCAGTATCTTGGATTAGCCTATAAATTCTTAAACTTTCTAAACCTTTATATAAGAAAGGAGAACAGTCTCCTTTGATTTAGAGAATTATCGCGCTGTAAGTTTGCTTAGTACATTTTCGAAGATCTTTGAATATTTAATTTTAAATAGGTTAATAAAAAAATACTTTTAATCTCTTCTTTCAACATGGTTTCCCTTAGTAAAACCAACGAAATAGGTTCTTTTCATGCATCCTTTTATGCAATAGTAAAAATTAGATATACGATATGAGAATTTACTCACCTATCGATTATTTTAACATTGTTCCTGTAGAGAATCTTGGTGATACGATCGGTGACACCTTGAATGTAGGGCCGACATGCTTCTTTACGGAGATAAGGGTCTGATAAGGGGAATTGTTATTGATAAGGGTTAGTGTAGCGGTTAATTTTAGTTTGAAAATTTTTTTTCTTCTTTTTCCATCTTTTAATATGATTTCTAGAATAAATAATTATTCTAGGAGACATATTCCAACTCTGATCCACAATAACGATCAGACCTTCGACAATATGCTTCAATTCTTGAGGAAACGAATTGGGTTCAGATATGGGATGAATATTTTTGAGTTGGACTCCGTGTGCATAGGATACTGAACGCCTAATCACATTTAACGCTATCTTCCGTCGTACAAATTGTAATGCGATTCTTTGTCATTTCATTTTAACCCAAAATTGAACTTTTCCCTAAATGATAACAGTATTGTAAAGAATTTCTTGTACGAATTGATACTGTGTACTTTTGTAAATTTTGTTGATGAAATCTGATCTAATCTTTATCTATTTATTATTATTTTGTTGTTGCTCTTGCGTTTTTTTTCGATTAGAACACAGAGCTTACGAAAAGATAAGTAGGTTGTATACTGATGTTCTTCCTTTATTCCGTTTAAATATGAAATTATAAGCTACTACAAATGGTTTAGTTCCCATATGGAACATTAATCTTTTGCAAATACTTATGATTCTATTCAACGTTTTATAACGAACATGCGCTAAATATTTATATCTTAAAAACCATATTCAGAGATTTTGTAATTTACGATAATAATATAACTTTATACAGTTTACTAGATACATTGGGTATTATATTTTTATGGATAGAAGGCATGCATCACAATCAACAATTGCTGATAATGTCAAATTAAGTTGCATGTCACAACAGCTTTTATAGCAGCTAAAATATTGTTTGTTTATAGTTTGTCTATTGTATATTTCGTAAAAAAATGCATTAGTTGGCTTGGATATATGGAACAGGATCGATACCGACGCGGCTACTTCAGACAATAACATAGAACACGTCAAGACATAGGATTGGAACAAAAGTGAAAAATAGATTCTATTAAAGTTGACGACAATGAATAACAATAGTATTTTAAATAAATCAATATCTTAAATACATAGCAACTATGCTATTGACTAGCAGAAAATCCATGTTGTTCTGTTAGTAGAAATCGTTCTGTCATTGATCCCATTTATTAGCAGTAATCAGTACTAAGGGACAATACAAATTAATTGTATTTAGCTTTTATTAAAGCAAACACCGAGTATGACCACCGCACGATCTAAAATTAAAAGCTATAGAAGTAACAAAAGCAATTAAGGTTTCTAAAACTCACCACGCCTAGTGAAGCTAGCGAAATGAAAACAAATTTGTATAATGTTATAACCAAAGGCCTTTTACTTCTTTCCATCAACAGCACAATGTATTTTTGAGAAATCAAGTCCAGTTCGTACCATTTGGAAAGGTAACACGATTCTGTTATTTTATCACTCTAAAATTTATATTTGCTGTAATTAGGAAGGAGAAACATTAAAGAGCTTACCTTAAAGAGGATTTCGTTTCCAAGCCAGTGGTAAACTGCTATTTGGGCAAATACCACACCTGAATAGCCGCATAAGCCTATAATGTTAGTTGTGTCTGGATTGCCCTTAAATGAATGGAATTAATTCAATGATACTAAAAACTATTTCGTAATTATATAGTTACCAGTATGGTTAGTTGCAGTATAGTGTTGCAGATGACAAAACATCCAATTCCATATTGAATTATTAAGGGAAATGATAGCAGAATATCTAGTTTCTTGATGAACCTGATTGAGAAAACAATTTCTAAGTACTGCCTTTCTTTTTACTGCAAATTTGGTTATCGTCAACCGCTCTTCCATAGTGATAGAATCAAATATGAATATAAAAAAATAACCCGTCTAGATAGAAGTAGAAAACTCATTAGATCTTCTAAATAAAATAAACAACATAAATGTAAGATAAACCTTAGTATCGTCTGACGTTAGTTTACTCCTTTTCAACGTGTCGAACCCAGGAACCATACCCGAGTTCTTAAAACTAAATAACATTGAACGAAATTGCTAAGCAAAAAAACTTCTTTCGCTTCTACGGAACTCAGTTTCGAAGAGTATGAGCAATTGGAAGGTATGGCGATAGGTAATCCGCTGCTCCCTGTCGTAGTCAACTTGTTCAAGAACATATTTGAAAGAGTTTAGGTACGCAAACAACACTCGCGCCGTTTCTAACTCTGAGAAAAGTATCTAGAATTTTCTCGTAACACGTAACTCAACATTTTAGGCAACAGAAGATATCCAATACAAGAAAAAAGACAACCAATTTACGTTCATATATCCCAAGCCACCAAAAGGTAAACTGGCCAAAGAAGGAGCAATATACTTTTCATTGGTCCTAACTCCTTTTGTGGTTTCCAATAAAGCTAAATAAAACAAGCAATAACGGTATAGGGGAACAATCAAAAAGCCTCGCACTGGGAAAGTGTTCTAAGGCAAAAATCATATTAGGCTCTCCAAAGACAGCAAAAATAGCACCTTCGTTTAGCAAAGCGAATCTTACTGCAAGATCTTGAACAGGTCATGCAACACTAAATTATCACTTAATTAACTAGGAAAAGCTGAAAGTCAAATCGTCTGTGCCAGTACTCAGCAACTGGTGTGCCGCGGCAAACTTGTGTGCCACTTGAGACCACTCTAAGTGTGCCGCGATGGAATACCTACAACTCCCTATATATTCCAATGTAACAACCTACATGAATAGAGGGAATAAAACAACGATTTCAATTAACATTATTTAATACAGTTTAAAAAGTAATTGAATTTATATCGCTTATTTTGTGCAAAAATTTCAATTATATATAAGTATTAAGTACCAAATGAAGATGCATCGAAATGATAGCCAGTTCTTTGCAATTTTTCACTACGGTGTTCCGCAAAAATACTGTGAATGGTTTAGGTATGCCGAGGTTGCAGAGCACTGCTCTATGCCAAGAAGCTCAGGAAACAGCAGAACGCATTCTAAGCAAATATATTGCAAACATTTCAGTGGGCCATTTCTTGCATCTCCTGTACTGAAGGTGAGTGGTACTAAGGTTTAATAGAAGTCTCCAACCACTCTAACACACACAAGCGCATTTTGTTACTAGGGTCGTAGTGACCAAAAGCATCTATGCTATGGCGCGACTATAATGATAATAGTAAATACGTTCATATATGTAGATAGTTTCGTAATTAGAAATAACAAAAAAATGAAGGCAGCCATATACAGAAAAGGAGTCAACACTGATAAATATATAATAACTGATTCTACAACGTAAAATGGCCGCGATTAATTTTTAAAGCAAGGGATTATTGGAATTTTGTTTGAATGAAAATAGATTTTATAAGGAACTTAAATTTGCAAAAAATGTAACAAGTGGTTATTTCTCCACAAGTGTTAATCGTATTCATAAAAAAGTTAAGTATAGGCATTACATGAGAAATTACACAACCTTTATTCTGGCACAAACCTGCGATAAGAAGTTTATGAAGCCATTTTTCACAGAATACCTACGGCCCACCAAATAAAGTTTCTGGGGAACAAGATATAAACGTACGCTCTATTTCGAAACGTACTCAGAAATTTCCTAGGCAATCCAGAATACAACCCGAACACGAAAGACAGATCGGTAGCTTACAAAATTGCATGCAGAGACTTTGATAAAGTCGCAAACAGCGCAACACACAAACGAAATCGGGCAAAATATATTAGAGAATCTTAAACCATTGCGCTTATGGAGAGGCCATTTATAGCAAAAATTACAAAAATCTGTTAAACTAACAGGAATGCCATCTATACAACTCCGTATTGGTAGATTTATTACGGTAAAACTTATACATAGATCAAATCATAACATTTCATCGTTATTTCCTTGAAAATTGTAGTTACTCTGCCCAATTATATTTATGGTCATTAGTAGTGTTGCGGCGAAAAATATGAAATATGAATATAGAATTGCAATTTATACTTTTGAAATATTATTCTGCTTTTGGTAAAGAAAATGTAACGTTAGGAAAACTTCTTTTAATAATTATTAAAAATTCGTGTCAGAAACGTTCACGCTATATTTTTACTTACTTGTTACAACTTTCATAGGCCATAAATCGCATTTTTCCAGCAACCATCTAGGTTTCAATAAAGGCGCAACACAGTCGATGTGTGTCATTTTATTGAGGTTGAGTAGGCAAGAAGGATAATTTAAAGAAGATGACTTATATTTATTCTGTGGCGTACAGATATAATCGTTTGGCAATTAATATTAAAAAAAAGAGAGTGTATAAACAGAAGAGAACAAGAATTTGTTACTCTCTTCTAAGAAATAATTAATCTAGTGAACTAGTAAATTGGTCGCTGTAAATCGATTGGTTTAGATGTGTGTCAATTACGCTTTGTCAATACTAAGTAGGTCCTCATGTACTTTATGTTACTGGAATCTATACCTGTGAATTAAAGAAATTCAGAGCAACCCCTAAAATTATATTTTAAACTAAAACATTGAAACACAACATTTTACGTGCCATATGATTTGCGAATGATAAAGTTATGCATACTGCTTTATCGTCTAAAGTGAAAAGAAAATGTAAAAGTTTACTGTTAAAAGTTCAGTTCTCTGTGGGACTTACCGCCAAAATACGTATGCTTTGACAAGCACTGTTTCATGTCTTTCCATATATCAGAAACCTTGTATTTTTGTAATTTGTAGTAAATTTACCAAGCATGTTTCGTTTTGTAGTTACTTTTTCCAGTACTTACATTAGAAACTTCAGAATTCGCATAATTTTCTCGTTATACCACGTACTGTTGTCATATGTACGTCTGTTTTCCACTTACATTGTGCATCGGTTATATGCATAATATTGCGGGGCAATTGCAGACATAATAGTAGGTATTTACAAGAATTTTCCGCATTTAATTCTTTGATTGCGGTGCCTAGTACTGTGTATTTTATTTCGCTGTATTCCGCTGTGTAAAAACGCAAATCAATAGATGAATCAACATAATTTTAATACGTAATAGAGTTAATTAGTAATTATAGTTAAAATGAAGAATAGAGTGCTAATAAAACTGACGTTATAAAATAGTATTATTATCCCAATTAACGTCCGTTCGATCGGAATCATGTAAACGTAACGGCTCGAGATACGGATTTAGTTAAATAGAATGAATTATTCAATTAGGATATTATATAAAGAAGTCAGTAGTTATTTTTACATTTACAAAATTTCATCGTCTTTGAAAAAAAGGCAATGCTGTACTATATTTTGTTGATCGATACGTTGCTTTTGGCCACGCAGTTTTCTTTTATGCAAAGTTTGAGTATGTTCTTCACTTCGTCTTTCTGATCAGACTTTTTTTGTAAAACATTGAGTTGGATATGGGGTAATTAAACTTCCTTCTCTTCTTTATGAACAGTATAACAGTATACGCTGCAAGCCATATGTTTAGAATCATCCTTAATGTCATAAAGATATTGCAATAGTTTTCATAATTATTATAAAAATGAAATAAAAACTAAACTAAAACTACGGCAGGTACAAGGTAAATTTGCAACTTATCTAAGTTTTTGATTGTTTTATTTTTGATCTTGTGTTTATTCAACTTAACGGAGATAAGATTGTTAGTTTTTCCGATTACATGATTTCCACGTGCATCGGAGAGAATGCAATGTTTCCACGTGATATGCGTGGATCAATTTTACACCCACCATGGAGCGAACAGCAAACTGCTGTGAATCTTATCATCTTTAAATCTAGTGAATGCAAAAATTTCAAAACTAACATTATGTGGTACGTAATGCACCACCGCTGAAATGTGAGGGATCGTTTGACCAAAAGTACATCCAGTAAAGTACTTGAATGGGTGACCGGCCGCTTGAGTGTATATGCAACCGTGGTTCGATTTAGAGGAGCGTAATGGACCTACATGGCCTAAACACGTTGTGGAGTTCGACTGCATATTTGCAGAAAAAAATATTAATATAATCTTAAGGGAAGAAGAAAATATCTAATTTATGTTGGCCTAACATTTATACTATTTGCGATAATAGTTCATAGAATAAATTTAAGTGCATTTGATGGCTTAAAATATTTTAATTTGCATTTAATTGCAAGGTACTGTGAAACGTTGTAAACATCTACGAGAAAACCAAAAATAAAAAAAAATAAAAAAAGAAAGGAGCTAGGTCCAGCTATGCCTAGTGTAATAATAACATTATTTAAAGCAAATCATTCTTTACGGATAATTATGAAAAAATTTAAATTAACGTTAACAGATATCAAAAAACTGGATCAATGAATGCCCCCATTATAATTCGTTGAGGTTGTTACAAAGTAAAGGGTATACTTAAAGAATTTTAGGAAAGCGAAATAATTGTAAGTAGGAGTTGGATGTTTGGCTTTGGGGTTATTTACAAAAAGTAGTATTTAGAACACTACCAGAGCAATTGCGAAGCAAATTACAGTAATTTAACCCCAAATTTTGTATAATGCGTATTCATCACTTGCAGTAAATAGTGTTGAATATATGAAATTCTATTATTCGATAAATTTAGTTGGTATTGATACTTGTTGTTGACTTATTTTATTAAGGTTGTCCTACAAGTTGAAATATATTACTTACTTTATGATTTATGACTTATTTTATGATGGCAAAAAGGCACACTATTTACACAAAAAATGTTTTTCTATTCTTCTAGACTTTGTTTTAATAAATTTTGCCAAGTAGGAATGTAATCGTAACGTATTTATAAGAAATATAATATCTTTCATTGGTTTGAAAAAATCAAATCCTACTTTGTTAATGTATTGATTTTACGAATTTCTTTAAATAACTCTTTGCTATTTAATAAAATTGCATTTTTCCTAGTTGAATGTGTCCATGTTGAAATTAGATTTTTGAAACGCCCTGAACTTCTTTTGTATGTATTTATAGCCACAAATAGCTATTTATGTAATTAGTAAGCAATTTTAAACGGATTTAGAAAACTAATTTCTCATAGTTGGTTTCTACCTTAGCAGCACAGCTGGTTGGCTGACGGTTCGCCTTCAGTTGGTGCAACGTCGTACGATCGGTGCAGTATCCGTAACGGTTAGCCATGGTCGATAAGATATACAAAATCAATGCTACTTTTCTAACGTTGGGTATCGATTGACTCTAGGTCAGTAAAATCAGTTAAGCGTTGATCGACAATCGGGAAACGCTGGGCAGTAAACACTTGGCTGGCATAAGCAAGTCGATGTTGAACCAATTCAGTTGGTGCAGCGTCGGTTGAATATCACTTGCCAAGTGTTGTAAACGTGACGGTAAGTATGCAAGAACGTTGTGAGCCAATGTTCATCCAGAGGTGTAAAATGTTCACACTTTGACGTAATGGCGACATGGCTGTTAACGTCGAGCCAAGCGATCCGTGTACTTCACGGGCGTCGGTGGGGGGTGGTCGTTCGGGTATGCGATTCGTAATATATGCGCAAACCAACTTATTGCAATAGTAACGCATCCACTACGTGTTTGGCGCCCATACGTTTAGGCATCTGAAAAATTTCAAAATTCAAAAAGAAAATTTCTATTTAAGTTTTACCCCACAAATTTTGCACCCAACGTGGAGCCAAATTTCAACTTAGGAAACGAATTCGAATATATATTCTTATGATTAACACTGATAGAATAATAACCACGCCAATATCTATTAATAACTTTATTATTGAATATGTATTTTCAAGTTGTAAGGTTGCCATTTTAATTATTCAGGTACCTTTTTCTTCTAAACAAATTTAATTTTAATATCTTGAACATGCCGTGTATCATGGAGGGAAGTATCCGCTCGTCATCATTTAAAATTTCTAAATTTCCAGGAATCACAATAGTTTACGTAGAGCTTTTTTCTATTACTGATTAAAATGTAACAGATAATTTGAAAGCTATTGTTCAATATTTTACATTTGTTCCTTTTATAAACAACTCCTTGAAATTGTTAGGTAAAATTTAAGAAGATTTGGAAATTTTTCAAAAAACTTAAAAAGAAATTTTCTTTTTGAATTTTGAAGCTCTTCAAATGCCTAAACATACAGGCGCCAAACACATACTGGATGCGTTACTACTGCAATAAGATCGCTTGCGCATATATTACGAATCACACACCCTAACGACTACCCTCACATAGACGCAAGTGAAGCGCACGGAAAGCGGCGAACTTTACTCATGACATGCTTTATATATTTTCTATTTAATAATAAAACATTAAAGTTGGTATGGAAAGTATGGAAATGGATCATTCTTCATCCTTCATATTCATAACATCTTTCGATCAAAATGTCAAAATAGTTATATATGTATTATAGTGCTTTCAGAGATACGCCTTATTGTCTCATTGGACATCCTCGTGAGTGATCTTATATATTGACTATGCTCTACCGTTTGTAAGGAGCAGAAAACAAATACTTTTGACAATTCCAAAACCTACTTGGAAACTGCATTGTGATATTGAAGCTCGAAAAGGAGACTAAGAATCAGAAGACACATCCTAATTTTGCAGAGAACTAAGGAAATCGAGACCGGCAATAAGAGGGTTATTACAAGACAAGAAAATTTCTTTGATGTACCTTCTATGTGAAATCTGTCTGACAACTCTTTTAATGCTACAGAATGATTCATTGTATTCTAATCTCAATCTCCATCTGGAGCATTGCTTGGAACAGTCTGCATGTGAGTCTTGAAGCAGTAATTAATGTTACCTTCAACGACATTATACAAAAAGCTATAGAAAGGAGCCACATGTCAAGACTGATGTAAGCAAGATAAAGTATTTGATTTTGTATGTATTTGCTACAAATAACCAAAATTAAATTCAAAGCATTAAATAGGGAAATTCGCTAGATTTACTTATCAATTGAAATGGCGTTTAGCATAGTTTTTTCATCTTGCCTTAAGTGTAAGTGTTTATCACTACGTGTTGATTTAGATTTAGAAACTAATTATTAACACTTAATAAAATACGTTGAAATGAACTGAAAATGAAAGTGTCTTTACCATGAGTTTACACCAGCTAACATTTGCTGCCATTGGATATCACTCATATCTATTTTACAATGGTACTTAAGAACAAGCAAAGTTTTATAAATGTCTTCCATGGTTTGTCGTTGTCTTCCCTTATGATGCAATATCTGCAAGTCCAAAAACAATCAGCATCAGTTTCACTTAGTTTCAACTTTCCCATAACGTTCAAACTCTTCAATGGCTCCATCAAGCTGGTTGCCAGCGGGGTTGAATACTATTCGTAACAGAACTAAATATAAAATATGAAGTAAATTGTAAAACGCTTTAGAATATTGCAAAACATCATTATCTAACTACTCGTGCATCTTGACTTGAACAAGGATTAAAGTGCAGTGAAAAATAAATGGTAACGGTGAAAAAGCTCCTGTTTCAATTATCTAAATTATTAAACCTAAGTGAATTTTTGAGATGGTAACACATAAGAAATTATAACAGTCTGGTTTTGGAGTTAAGATGCTAGTATATGGCGAGCTGATAAGGTGTTAATAATACCTATAGCACTATATGAACAGTTGCCAATTTTCAACATGTCCAAAATGGGCATCTTATTCTTTGGCCTTTGATGTCTTTTAACATGTATAGCAATAGCTTCTTCAAAGTAGGGACGCAAATGTAACGTGTACTGTAATTGTGTACCATGTAACCATTCAGTAATATCTTTTACCTTATATAAATTAATACTTATTCCATTTTGTTTTAGATAATAAAAGCAACAGTTCGCATTTATTTAATACATGTTTAAGAATTTATTGAAGTACCAAGTTTCTGATAGTTGCTTGAAAATGACCAGCGAACCCAGCATGGAGTACGTATTTTGGAAGTCCTAGCTTGGATTAATTCCCAAGTAATTTCTTCTTTGGAACAATTAGGGACTGTAATTTACGGAAACTTAGAAAAGATACCTTTTAGAATAATCATTCTAAATAATTCCAATGAAAAAGTAAAAGTAAAAGTCTGAAAATAGTAATGATGATAATATGCTTTATTTACCTAACAGGCTTCTCTAATTGTCTGTTGCCTACAGGTGCCAGTTTCATTCAATTTATAAGTATAAATGGCATCAATGGACACTATTTTATTTGAAAGAAGATTATTTGAGAACTTAGCACAGATAGAATATCTGTTTGAAAAAGATAATATATTATGACGTATTAATAAACCTTCTTATTATGTACCCCTCTCCCGAAAGGTTCCATCAATCTTGAAAGAAAGAAATTTCAAAAACTTTTACACGACGTACACGGTCCAACGGAATAGAGTCACAGACAGAAGCTTACTTAATAGATATAAGGATTTTAGCGACGCTATGCTATCTAGGAATGATTTTTTTACTTAAATAAACGCGTACTTAACAAAGTTCAAAATTTAAACTTAAACATTTTTATTAGGATGATACAAATGAAACGGCTTGGTATATTGTGTTAATTGTACTGTAATGTTACAACGAAACGTTTACGAGGTTATGTCATCAGCGCTAGCCTCACATTTCTTCTTGCTATTTCACATCCCTATCAAGTATAAAATCACTAACATTCGATTTTTGTTTTAAATTAGCACCATTAGCAGAATAAGAAGTGGTACGATCCGAAAGAGCACGTGTGAAAATAATCACAGTACGTTTATCGATATTTATGTTAAGCTGAAAGGAATAATAATAATAATAATAATTTAACAAATATATACAAGTTCCGCTGGAATTTACTTGTATCCTCAACGAATGAAATGGCTAAGATGAATAAACAGGAAATAAGTAATCGCAATACACTAATAGGATAAGCAAATAAAATCGGGTATCTTACAGAAGGAAATAATTATTAAACGGTAAATATACTGTTTTAACAGATTTTATAACGACCACAAGGTCAGTGATGAAAACGGCAAAAATCATGATAACAAGAAAAGAAACATCGAGCGTAAATCCATACCCTCTTATGTTAGTTTTTGGGATAATTGATAAAATTTCAGATTTTTGCGAATTTTTCCGATTTTTCTAACGATATCTTGAACGCCTTACACCATAGAGAGATGATTTTAATTTTAGTAGATTCAGTACTTATTGGAGTTTCCGACAAATACATTGGAAACATTTTCGCTATACTTTGCACCTGCAATGGTAATGGTAATCATGGTAATGATGGTAATCGAAATCGTATCCTACTTGTTATCGTGTTTAATTCATCTGATTTCATTTTTTAATTGGTGTATCCTGTGTATTTTTCCACAATCTGATAAAGAAGCTGTTCTAGAATTTTTTTATAGATATTTCTCTGTACTCAAAATGGGCTGTTTTTAGCAAAATGAATATGAAGCCGTTTAGATACGTTTTTTGCAAAGTATAAAGTGCTGCGACGAAGTACTATAAACTCTTATCTTTCTAAAGATATTCGTTAAAAGTAATCTGTTTAGCTACACCATTTCAACATACTACATTCCTTCATATAAGCAGTAATGCGATTCCTTGTATTTTCATATTAATCCAAAACTTGACTTTTGATACTGTGTATTTTTGTAAATTTTCTTGATAAAATTTAATCTAACCTCTACCTACTTATTATTCTTTTTGTTTGTTGATCTTGCCTTTTGGATAGATTGCAGACATATATCACACTGTTCTTGCTTTATTTTCGTTAAACATGAAATTATAAACTATACGACAAATAATGTTTATTTTCCAAACAAAGACGAACTGCATATCTACCTATATTTTAAAAAAGATATAAGAATACAGAAATTTTGTAATTTACTTTTATTAATTATTAATTTAAATTCGACTTTATAGAGTCTGTCCGAGGTTACTAGCCACATAAAATAATATATCTTTATGCACAGAGAACAGATGGTAATGTAAAAATAAGTTGCATGATATAAATAAAAAATAATGGCTTTTCTACTTCTCTCAGTAACAGCAAAAATATTGTTTGTTTATAGTTAACAAACCATAAACACAGCGAAAAACGAAGTACATAACAGTATACTTCGTAAGTAAAAAATTTTTAGTTACCTTGGATACATGGCTACCAACTTCAGACAGACTAAATATAATTTACATGTAATAACATAGAACACTTCAATAAGTAGAATTGGAACAAAATTGAAAAACAACCATCTAATATTTTAAATAAATAGCCAGTATGCTATTGGCTAGCAGAAAATCCATGTTGTTCTGTTAGTAGAAATCGTTCTGTCATTGATCCCATTTATTAGCAGTAATCAGTACTAAGGGACAATACAAATTAATTGTATTTAGCTTTTATTAAAGCAAACACCGAGTATGACCACCGCACGATCTAAAATTAAAAGCTATAGAAGTAGCGAAAGCAATTAAGGTTTCTAAAACTCACCACGCCTAGTGAAGCTAGCGAAATGAAAACAAATTTGTATAACGTTATAACCAAAGGCCTTTTACTTCTTTCCATCAACAGCACAATGTATTTTTGAGAAATCAAATCCAGTTCGTACCATTTGGAAAGGTAACAAGATTCTATTATTTTATCACTCTAAAATTTACATTTGCTCTAATTACGGAGGAGAAACTTTAAAGTGTTTACCTTAAAGAGGATTTCGTTTCCAAGCCAGTGATAAACTGTTATTTGGGCAAACACTACACCTGAATAGCCGCATAAGCCTATAATGTTAGTTGTGTCTGGATTGCCCTTAAATGAATGAAATTAATTCAATGATACTAAAAACTATTACGTAATTATATAGTTACCAGTATGGTTAGTTGCAGTATAGTGTTGCAGATGACAAAACATCCAATTCCATATTGAATTATTAAGGGAAATGAAAGCAGAATATCTAGTTTCTTGACGAACCTAAATGCGAAAACAATTTTTAAGTACTTTTCTTTTTAACTACAAATTTAATTATCATCAACCGCTCTTTCCACTTTCATATTGGTAGAATCAGATATGAATACAAAAAAGTTACGCGTCAAAGTAGAAGTAGAAAACTCACTAGACATTGTAAATAAAGTAAACAACATAAAGTGGAGAGATTTTAGTATAGTTTGATGTTTGTTCACTCTTTCACAATATGTCGAACCCAGAAACCATATCGATTATTTGACTTAACAACATTTTTGATGTGAAAATTGCTGAGTACAAAGGATTAACTTGTCTCTGATTGTACCAAACTCAGTTTCAAGAAGACGAAAAAAAGAAATCCGCTGTTTTCTTTCATAGTCACCTTGTTCAAGAACAAATTTGAAACAGTTTTGAAAAAGGACATGAAATATTTTCCTAGAGTCTGGTTTAGATGCGTAAACAATAATCTCGAGGTTTCTGACACTAAAAAGTTCTATCCAAAGTTTCCTCGTAACACATATCTCAAGGTTTGAAGCAGTAGAAGAAAAGTGAACCACCTTACGTTCATATATTCCAAGTCACTAAGGGATTCAAAGAAATGAAAATGCCGGTAAAGTGGCTAAAGAAATAGCGAATATGCATTTCATTGGTCTTAACCCCTTTCGTAATCTTCAAAAGAGGTAAATAAAACAAGCAGTGTTGACATGGGAGGACAATTAAAAGGCCTCGTATTGAGAAAGTTTTTCAAGAGAAAAGTAGACGAGAGCACTCATATTAGGCTCACCAAAGACAGCAAAAATAGCGCTATTGTTCGGCACAGTGAATTTTAGATCACTGATAGCATTTTTGACAGGTCATGCGAATCTAAATTATCACCTATTTGAACTGAGAAATGATAGAGATTAAATCTGTCGTCTATGGCAAGAGGATCTGGAAACAATGGAACGCATTTTATGCAAATGTGCAAATGTATTGCCATTAGACGCACACTACGCTAGCATTTTAGTAGGCCATTTGACTGAAGGAAGAATATACTGGAGTAGTACTAACGTTTATTAAATGCCTCCAACTATTCTAACACACACAAGGACAAAGGCATCTATGCAACAACCTGGCTATAATAATAAATACGTTAAATACACGTGTTATAATAAATATAATATAATAATATAAATAAATAAATACACGTGTTTCAAATTACATGGGTACACCGCAGTAGTATAAAACTTTTACCAGTGATAGAAACCATTACGATTACAATTAAGTGTCTCAAGTAGTCATAATAACGCATTCCAAATACGAAGTTTAGCTGAAATTTTTAATTTTGTAATCTTTCTACATCTTTGACTAAATTAATTGAAAAAATTTCTTATCTCAAATATCAACAATTTTAAATTATTTTAGTTGTGCAACGCACAATTAAAACAACTTAAAATTGTTTGAAACATCAGCTGTCAACAGGATTTACTTAATTTTGTTGTTTAATTAATAATGAATGAGCAACGATTAAATATTTCTGAAAAGGTAGAAATTATTCGACTTGTCGGTGATAACGTACGTTCAAGCCGAGAGGCTGCATTTAACTAGTATAGGGCAATTGCAGACTTCAATCGTCCTTTCAACGCTATGGAAAACGACAGTAAGTCAAGACAATTAATTAACAAAAGGCACCCTGATGATGCAGTAATATTAGCAACATATGGTAATAATCCTCGCACAGGTTTACGAGATATACGTATACTAAAATTTGGAGAGGTCACTGACATAAAATCAAACCCTACAAGCCAAAATTCTTGCACACTCTTGAAGAAGAAGATTTACATAGAGGAATGGAGTATTTGAAAGTATGTTGACTGATGAAGCTACGTTCACTGCTAACGGTGTAAAACTGCACATACTGGTCAGCAAAGAACTCACGTTTTGTAGTTAATTGTAAAAGACAATATTTACAAAGAGTTAATGTCTGGGCTGCTATTTTAAATATAAAAATCATCGGCCCCCTTTTCTTTCTTAAGTTTCTTTAAATATCGAATTAATGGATCCGATTGATGATTTGTTCATTGCAAGGCGAGAACTCTATTTGTAGTCTGATGGAGCCAAAATTCATAACGCAAGAATAGTACGAACATGGTTAGGCGTGAATTCTTCTTTACGATAGATAGGGCGTAATAGTCTTTCAATCGAATGGACATCCAGGCAACCTTTAAAAATATTATATATGCACCAGACCTTGAAACAGAGAGGATGCGAGAGGATCCGACAAGTCTGCCGCGAAATTTCTCTGAAAATGTTATGACATGTTGTAATGAATAACAGAAGACAAGTAGATAAACGTGTTCTGCTTTAGGGCGATTTGGTTGAAAAGTCTCCTATTTAACAAGCGTTAGAAAATTATAATTTAATGTTTAATGTAGTATTTCCAATTGTTTTGATTCTGCGCTGCACACTTGATATTTGAGATGAGAGTTCTTCCAATAAATGAAGAAAAATGTACAAAAAATACAAAATTAAAACTTTTCAGAAAAACTTCGTATTTGGAGTATCTTAGTGACCAGCAACAACTTTTTTAACAATACAAACAGCAGTTTTTACTTTGATCATACTTGTCAGAATTTAGACATCAAAAAAATTAATTCTTACAAAAATATTAATCGCAGTACCCTCTAGCACTGGTAAAAGTTTTGTACTAATTGCATTATTGGTAAATAATTTGTTTCAGTGTCTTCATGTAAAATGAAATACATTGTAGATAGTGTTGTAATTAGAAATAACAAAGGAAGATGAAAACAGGCATCCATAGATAAGAAATCAACACTAGTAGGATTCATAATGAATAATCCGACGACACAAAATGGGCGTAATTTATTTATAAATCAAGAGATTAATGAAATTTCCTTTGGATGAAAATAGATTTGATAAGGAGTTGGAATTTACAAAAAATGAAACAATTTGTAGCGGCTACTCCTCCACAGATGTTGATTGCACCCCCAGAAAAGTTCAATACAGGCAACATATGAGAAATTTCACAACCTTCTTTCTGGAAGAAAACTACAATAAGATATTTATGAAACTTCCTTTTCACAAACTATCGGAGGTCTATGTAAGAAAACTGAATTGTCAAGTGTAGCACAATACACAATCAAAGCTGGACTATATTATGTTAGAAATCCCTAAACCAAAACATGTTACTTCGCCGGGAGAATAATATGTTTTTAGAAAAAAAAGAAGAGCATAAATCTACTAAGCCGAGGAGCAGGCCTTCTAAGCAATTCAGTATTTGTGGATTTATTACGGTAAAACGGCTACGTACATAGGCAATGGCTAAATGAAATTATTACATTTCATCATTATTTCCCTTGAAAATTGTAACTACTCTACTTATTTATATTTATTATCATTAGTTGTGTTAAACTAAAAAAACGCACATAAACTACAGAATTTTGCTTGGATTAACAATAGGAGAATACAATTTAAAAATATAGAATTGTAGTTTCTATTTTAGAGGTACTGTCATACATCTTTTATATCTAATCTTATTAAAAAAAATGTAACGTGAGAAGGAGAACATTTTCTTAAATATTTTGTTCATATTTTATTTAGACTTACTTGTTAATAGTTTCATGTAAAATAATGCAGTCCCTTAAAATCTGCCGCACCAAATGGTTTATATTAGCGAAACGTGTCCTATAAGCAATATCTTCATAAAGCAGTTTCGCATTCTCAAGAACGTTACATAACTTTTCTTCTAATATATTCAGCTGTGCACCTCCAAGAGCCATTAAGGACATGTAGAATACGTCGAATGCTGTCGAAATACTACCTATGTAAGCTACAGCAAAAAGATGAGCAACATTATACAAATTTTCAAATTTTCCTGTATGAAACGAAGCCGGAATCATGGGCCTAACATTTGTAAAAAAAGGTAGCACGCCGAATGTTGAGACAAATGTTGTGATCACGAAAGCGAAATACCAAATCAGTAAATTGGAAATTCTGTATATGAACTGTATGTGTCTATTCAACTTCTTACTGTGACAATTAAAAGCGTCGCATCTCAGATCCTTTAAAATTGATTCCAAACAGCTTCGATTCACAAACAGTGTTACAACTTTAGAGCAATAGTTAAGTAGTGGCAATAGAACGCATGTCATCCAGTTCAATAAATTGATATTATTTGTTTCGATAGCGTTGACGATATTGTGAAAAATTATGCCCAAAACAACAATGTGTAATACAAAATTAAAGAGATATTTAGCGACAGTCGTTCTTGTTATAACTTTCGTAGGCCATAAACCACTTATCTCCAGAAGCCATCTGGGTTTCAATAAAGACGCAACACAGGTGACGTGTGTCATTTTACTGAAGTCGAATAAGCAAAATAGGTTAACTTAAAGAAAGCAGTTCGTATTTACTCTCTGACGCACATATATAATTGACTGATAATTAATTAAAGAAATCTAGTACATGAAATGACGGGGACAAGACTGTCTACAATTAGTAAATTGGCCACTGTAAAAGATGTATGTAAAATCCAGTCTGGCATTAATTGGTTCATATTACCTTTGAATTTAAGAAATTCGAAATTCAGAAAATTCATTTAAAGAGCAAATTTTTTCGCAAATCTGTTGCCGCTAGGAAAATCACATTTATAATAGAGCAAATCAGTTAGAGCACTCCATCTTGTGTACAATATAATTTCTCAATAAACAAAGTTAGACATACTGCTTTCTCGTCAGTGTGGAAACAAAAGTAAAAGATTACTTTTCAGTGTTCAATTCTTTACTTACTGCCAAAATACATACGTTTTAGAAAACGCTTATTCATGCTTCTCCGTACATTAAATATCTTGGAATTCATAGCAAATTTGCCAAGCATACTTCGTCTTCTTTCAGGAACTTTCAGAAGTTTAAGAGGATTATAATCTATTCTAGGATAGCAATTCTTACACTTGCATCATTTTATCGTTATCCGTCCAGTATTTTTGTCATACTTCTGTTTTTTATATTATGCGTCGATTTTATACCTAATATTGCGGGACAATTGCAGAGGTAATAGTATGAATTTACCAGAATTCTCTGCATTTAATTCTTTGATTACGGTGCATAATATAATGTATTTTATTTCATTGCATTCGATTTCAGAAATGCGAGGTAATTAACCAAAATCAATAATTGATTAACATCATTTTAGTGCGTAATAGAATCAATTGGTGGTGGTATTAAATATTAAAATGCGGTATTAAAATTGTACTAATAACATTGACGTTGTAAAATTGCATATTATTGTGACTATTATACACAGTTTTTTGCAATGCCCCTTTGCCTGTTGTAATATTACGTACGAACACATTAACTTAAAACATACTGACTGTCCCAGTTAGTTGAGTTCACGTAAAAGGTAACACATGGAGATACGAGATTTAGTTAAAAGCGAGGCATTTCTAAACTTACGAAATTCTACCAAAAGAGTAATATCGGATTATGTTTTCAACAATTCTTTCATCGTAATTTATACGACACTTTTGTCAGCATCCTCTGAAGGCAGTTCTATTTATATAAAACTAGAACATTTTACAAGTTTTAGGTCGGCTAGTAAAAACTAAATAACTAATACGAAATGGGCGACTGAACAGATATGAATATTAAATCAAGTAGTATGGGACCAATAAAAATAAAATTACCGAAGAATTTACAGAAGATATATAAGGCAATTCTGTGGTGCGTTCGCATATCATAAAGAAACAGCGGAGTGCAAATTTCCACGTTGTAATTGCTTAAAATGAATTACTCAGGCATGTTTCTAAATATTTAGAACACCTTTTCACTCCTCCTCTTAATGTTTCAAAGATAGTGGACAGCAAAGCCGTGGCTTACCGTCCGTTAAACTATTTTGCTTGGGTACATGGTAAAAGTAAAGTTGTTGTATACAAAGGTTCTAAGGATATGGAAGACTTCGTGCAGTATAATTTGCAACGTAATTATGATGAAAGTAAGTGGATCACGATTACGTTAAAATATAATATTCGCAACTACACTACGTATTCAGTAATTTTTCTTTGCTATAGCATGAGTGATGGCGAGGAGCAGGGATCCGCTCTAAACGTATTTACTTGTGGGTTCTCAAGATGTCTTTGTTACGGGAGCATAATGTGATGCACGCCCAAACGCGCGAGGTAGTTTTTAATGTGTACAATTATTTTTCTAAAAGTAAAAGAACATCAGTAAATACAGGTGAAATAAAACAGTTAGCGTCTGAAGCAAGTAGTGTATCAGTGCGAACAATAGAAAGAATTGTTCAGGGAGGACATATGGCGACAAATCCAGGTGAAGTAAAATTTAGAAGTCCCGGTAAGAAGAGACTGAGGCAAAAAGATGTCAGTAGCTTACCAGAATACCAATTAAGAGTAGTACGGGATATGATATATGACCTCAATCAATTAACCGGATTTGCGATTTAAGTTAAATGCGTACAGAATAACGGAGTAATAATATACGAGTATTACGAATTTATTACTTAGAAAAAATCAAATATTATCGCGATCAGAATCGATTCATTATTTGCATAGATGAGACATGCATTTATAGTGGTCATACATCTTCAAAAACGTGGAGCGATGAAAGTACGAAACATTTCCAAAAAATTTAGGTTCGTAATAGCACATACCGGTGAAAATATGGGTTTTATTCCTAATTCCTTATTGATATTCAAGTCCTGCATAAAAACCAATGATTATCATTCAGAAATGAATACAGAAAATTATGGCAGATGGTTAGAAGAAAAACTTATGTCAAATTTGCCTATGAATTCTGTTATTGTGATAGATAATGCGTCGTATCATAACGCGGAAAACGGTCACGCTACAACGAGTACTAGTAAGAAAGCTGAGATAATTCGTTAACGCAAAAAAATATTCACTGCAGTACTACAATGTTAAAGCTAAAGCTGTATCAAATAATTAAACAAAATAAACATCAATATGTAAGTTACAAGTTCCATGAAATTTTAGCGCGCAAGGTACACACAGTTTTGAAGCTTCCGCCATATCATCCCTATAAAACTGACTTCGGTTACGGTGAATAGTAATGTCGCGGCCAAAAATGTCGCTTTTAAGATGGAAGATGTACGTAAATTAACAGAAGAAGAATATCAAAAAATATCACAACAAGATTGGAAACAACGCTGCAAACACATTGTCGATATCGAAAATAAATATTTACAATTAGAAACTGTAGCTGATGAAACGACCGAAAACTTAATTATTAATGTAAATAATGGTAGTAGTAGTGACGAGGACGATTTTAGTGTGTAAAAGATTTAAATTTAATTTATTTACTTAACGGTAAAATTTTCATAATTATTTTATTTTTATATATTGTATGCTATGATGTTTAAGTTTAATAAACCGATTTCCTCCTTTGTTATAATCATCTTTAATATTTCTTTTTATTTAAAACACACAATTAAGGGGATTCTATGCACCGTGACTGTTGTTGGGATTTGTTAAATGCTTATTTGGTCATTAAAATCTTCTCATAAGAATTATATTTTGTTGCGATAACGTTCATATCTTCCATGAATAAGTTATAAACAGTAAACATATTACCTGCAGAATTCCTGTTCTTATTAGTGTTGCATTATTGAGTATTAACCGTTAGGCCAATAGTATAATTTTACGTAGAGCCAATGGTAAATCCGTTATACCTACCTATTGCTGTGCGATCTTACTCCTACCGCTCGCCAACACTCGTGGCGACTGCAATCTGCAATTATTTGTTTTTCAAGAATACTCTAGATCAATCTTTATAAAGTACATTTTGCCAATTCTCTTTGTTATTGTTTAAGATATATCTACCTACACCCACGTGAATGTGAGAGGGAAAAGATAAAATTAGCTATTCAAAAAACTGTTAGGCATATCACAAGAAATATTTAATTTAATGAATTGGAATTGGTTCTAAAGAAGAAGAACAAAAAATTAGACTACATATCTGAATGCTGCATAAATGTGTAATCAATAGAGTAGGCAAATTCGAGTGCGCACCATCGGCGTAGTTAACAAATGGACTCTTGCATGCGAAGGGAGTCAGTATGCAGAGATATTATCGCGAAGGGTGCCGGTCCAGTGCTAGATACAAAAAATCTTTGAAACAACGTAACGCATCTGTAGGCGAACCTTCACAAATTTGTCCAAGTGTGGCAAAATCTGAATCTTTGTCTAAAACACTTTCAAACTTAATTAGAACACACGCATTTTTTACGTCTTCTACCGAACAAAGCAGTGCGTGTACATCTTTCACAATTTGCAGTGATTTCTCTAACGAGAGTGAAAGATTTTCTAATTTTCCTATTGCTTACACTATTCCGATGTAACTGCTGTGAATAGTTTGTAAATTACTTTTAACCTATCTTCAATTTTTTTCTGACTTGTTTTGATAGCTGCACATTCTTTCGAATTGAATAATAGAACCATCTTTGTAGTCTCAAAATATTTATGATAGTAAAATGCCGCTTGTAACCATGTTCCCCAACGTGTAAGGGCCGGTTGTGGTGGTTCAGGAGTATGAGAACAGTCTGTGAAATTCGCGAATACGTTTTGGGGATTTCAGAAATACTGCTTTTGTACTCGCAATTAGCGCATCCGCTTGTGGATAACATCTACGAATTGTTTCTGCCACAAGATGTACAGCATTAATTTTTACATACGTAATATGTAAAAAGTTGTCACACTGTTCCTTAAGAGACCGGCCTACAGACAGCATGGCTGCGGCACCATCTATCATAAACATTAAGATTTGATCTCTGGATATTTCAAATTTTTTCAATGTGCTTTAACCACTTTTGAAATTACTTGGGTAGTACATTCTTCTATTCGTCTAGAAGCTAACAAAATTGAAGATGACGATTGATGTGGTTCTATTTTGCGTACCATTACATTAAGTACAGATCTTTTTTTTGCAATCAGTTGTTTCATTCACGCACAAGGACACCTTTTTATTTTTCACTTCGGCCTTAATTTTATTTTCTAAATGTACACACACAGATGGTAAATAATTTCGTAACGTGGTCCTGCAGAAATTTACAACCATCTTCAATAAAAATCCAGATTGCAGAAAATGCGATTATCATATATCGCATCATATATCACATAAGTGACACACCTGATAGTGAAATACGCTAATATTACTTCACTAGATGTAGAACAGTCGTTTTTCAAATACACGCACATATTTTCATCACGTTGCAAAGGGCTAAATTAATCTACAGCGGAAACAATAATTCTATGCCAATTCTTTACGGTATGATAGACCTTCGTCTGCATCCAGGCATCAATAGAGAAACGTAAGCACATTTATTATTTTTTTTCTTACTGCCTTCTCTGCGAGGGAGTACTCAAGTGAACCAGTATACATATATCAACTTTGCATACTATTGTATATAAGTACGTACATATTTCTTAACTTCACGCCTCCTTTGTAAATTACATTTTTACCATACGCATTTTACAACACAGTCGACAATTTTTACTTCGTGCTTTTATGTTGATTTCTAAATTATTTATTCAAGAACTTGTTTTTTTGCCAAAATGCTATCTTCCGTCTGGTTGTTTAACTATCTTTGTACAGCGTCCCAATAACTTCCATACTTAAATGTTTGATTTTTTGCTGCCTTGTTGCAGAAATTATGAAATTTAATGATTTAATTACATTTTGTTTATGTGTGTTTTTTGACTAAATTGTTACTACAACATAAATTCTTGAAAACACTGCTGCTTTTCATTATTTCCTTCAAGCCACTTTTTCTGAAGCATAAAAAGAAATCATGTGTAATATATAAATCATTAAAATCCCAGATTGAAATAAAAATTGTAAATTACATGAATCGTGTAAATGTAATATATAATCGAGAGCAATAATTCATGTTACAAAGACTTCAAAGAATGTATAAAAAGTGGCTACTTTTTATACATTCTTTGAAGTTTGATAACAAACTTTACAAGATTTACAATTTCAAGGAAACGTTTATTTGAAATAACACATTTTACATCACTTTACAATATCTGTCATAATTTAAGAATAATAGGTATTTATAAATACACGCTCATTTCATTCATAAATTTATTAATAATGTTTAATAAAACATATTGAATACAGATACGCGAAGGCAAATATCTTTGTTCCAGGTTTAACTAAGAATAAGTACTGCAAGCATATACCTGTTAACATGTGCTGCAATTGGATATTGGGCATATCCGTTTTATAGCAGTATTTATAAACAAGTACACACAGTTTTGCAAGTGTCTTCCACGGTTTATCGTTGTCTTCTTTTATGATGCAATATCCGCTAGTCCGAAAGTAATTAGCATATATTGCACTAAGTAACCAGTTTCCTATGGCCCCCAAAATCTTCAGTGATTTGGGACAAATTCCATTAAACTGTTTGCCAATGAGGTTGAATGCCGATGAAGGTTGGTCCAAAATTATCAACAGAACATCTACCACTACTCGCGAAAGGATGAAATATAAAATAAGAAGTAAGTTGTTGATCACTTTGGAATACCACAAAATATAGCAAAACATCGCTATCTGACTACACGTGCGTCTTGGTTTGAACAAGGTCTGAAGTGTACTGAGAGGTAAAAGGTAACGGTACAAAAGCTCTTCCTGTGTCGATCATCTAAATTATTAAATGTAAGTAAATTTTTCAGGTAATTGCATGATAAACCGTAAAAAATTATAGCAATCAGGTTTTGAAATTGAGATGTACTGTGTGGCGAGCCGACAAGCCATTAATAATACATACCAATGCAGAAGAACAATTGGAATTGTCAACATCTTGGCATTTCCAAAATGGCCATCTACTTCTTTGGCTTCCTGTCTTTTAGCATGTTTAACATTGGATACTTCAAAATAGGGAAGTAAATCTGACGTGTACTGTAATTGTGGCAAATCATAACATAGTAACCGTACACAAACAACGAATAATTTCCTAAAATGGCTCTTAAGAGCTGTGTATATATAATAATACCAAGCTGTATGTTGCACAAAGAAGAAAGAGGCGCTTACCAATGAAGCTAATAACATGTATCAAGTACCAGTAGGCTACTCCAACTTTTTGGTCTAAATAGTTTAAGTGTAATAAAGGCGAAGAGATTTTGGTATTAATGTATTAATAATTTTACTCGAGACAATTCATGTTTAGACAATTTTTTCTCAAATATTGATGGAATTTTGATTACTTCAGATCTTACAATGGCTTTTACATCAGACCATTTTGGTCTCCTTCTAGGGTTTTGCAATAATTCATACAAATCTGTTTACGTATAAGTTACACTCCTTACACTCCTATCACTGAGTGGGGTTTGTTTCAGCTTTACAATACTTTGCTAGAGACTGATTGACCTTTTATAAATGACACATTGGCACATATTTGAATTTAGATATAAAAACAAATATGTTCTTGGAAACTATCACACGATCTATAGATCTATGCTTTGCAATAAAAACCAAACTAAATCAAAGTCATAATTCTCATAAAAATATTATTTGGTTTAACAATTACTTACACCATTTACGTGAAAATTTAAACTTTTCTAAAGCATTAAATACAAGATACCCCAACTTAATCACTAATGATTATATTTCTTATATAATCATTAGTGATTAACTTTACACAACAATTATAGACGTGAATTAAGAAAAGCTAAAGTAGCTGCATTTGATAATTATATAACCGATCATAAATACAGCTCTCGTGCATTGTGGAATGTCGTTAAAAATAAAAGCTCACTAGAACACAATAAATCTATCTTTCTGAATGCTAATGCTTTTAATAGTTATTTTGTAAATATTGCTGAAAATATCTTAAATGACTTGTCGCCAACAAACACCGGTTTCAACGAATATCTGCACAAGTCTATACCATCTAACGTATCATTTTCATTTCACAAGGTGTCATTTTTGGAGATTGGGTGTATTATCGATAGTTTAAACAACTCTTCCAGCAAGGACGCGTATAATATTAACTCAAAAATAATCAAAACTCTAAAAAACATAATAATTTATTCATTAACTAATTTAATAAACCAGTGTATTGAGGCCGCTTATCACCCTAAAGCTTTGAAGTTATCAGTGGTTGCGCCTATTTTCAAAAAGGGTGATCTTAGCGATATCAATAACTATCGTCCTATATCTATTACACCAGTGTTTTCAAAAATATTTGAGAAAGTTTTAAAATATCAAATAACTAATTATTACAATAGTAATTTTTTATTCACTAATTGTCAATATGGCTTTAGGAGCAATTGTTCAACTACTCTTGCCATCAGTAACCTATCAAATTCAGTTTTAAATAACTTCGAGGATAAATATCACACTTATGCCATATTTTCTGACCTTACGAAGGCATTTGATTGTATTAGCCATTCTATTTTAGATAGAAAATAGCACATTATAAACTTATTACGTCATTCCTCAGTGATAGATTGCAGTTCGTAAACTTCAATAATGATTCTTCAGACATTCTTACTATTAAGCATGGAGTACCTCAAGGGTCTGTTCTTGGTCCCTGCTTATTTTTAATTTATATGAACGATTTAGAATATTGTGATCACAATACAAATTTTATCCTTTTTGCAGACGATACAACGACTATTAATTATAGTCGATCTTTAGATGACCTTAAAAAAGAAACTGATAGTATGAATATAAACATCAAAAATTGGTTTTCTGCAAACAAGCTTAGCGTTAATTTAGAGAAAACACAGACACTATTATTTACATTACGACCTTTCGAAGATGTTTTACAAAATGATCCTGTTAAATTTCTAAGTGTTTATCCGGATGAAACTCTCACTTGGGAAAGTCATGTTAATGCCTTATCCAAAAAACCTTCATCAACAATTTAGTTGATATGATCTTTAAGTTCCAAATTAACAGTTAATTCTCTAAAACGTGTTTACTATGGTCTGTTCCAATCAAGTATGCCATATGCCATATTGAACTGGGCCCATTCGTCTCATTCTAATAAAATATTTGCGCTACAACGTAGATGTATAAGACTAATATCTAGTATGGGATATGTGGATGACTGCAGAGACTCGTTCAGATCTTTGGGAATTCTCACAACTCCATACTTGTACATTTTTGAATGCGTTACTTACGTAAAATCCACCTTAAATAAAGATACACCTAATTCTATGATTGACGATCATTACACCAGACATAATGATCATTTACGATCAAATTTTCATAGGTTGGCAAAAAGCAGACACGGAGTAAGCTACTATACTATTAAGTATTATAATATTATCCAAACTGTGTTAGGGATTTACCGATTTCTTCATTTAAATGGACAATTAAAAAATATTTACTTTCTCGAGCTTTCTATTCGGTCGATGAGTATCTGAGTAGTAATAGCTATGATGTGATTGTGTAATATCACTAATAAAGATTATTATTATTATTAAGTTAATTTTAGGGGAGCTAGGAATACCGCATAAACTGAAGTATAAACAACTTCCTTTATAGCATTTGCAATCCGCTAAAAGTTTTTAGAATGTATAAGCTTTTACTGGCTTGTTTCTTTTCTGTAAAAAAACACATTGTATATAGAAACTGCAGTTATCTAGTTATACTTTTCTTCAAACTGATATAAGCCCTTGAATATGCTCAGTTTTACAAACAAAACTTTGGCGTCCACTGTTGGGGCTATATGATGAGTATTGGAAATTGATGTATTCAATAATGATAAGTGCATGAAATCAAATGGAAAATACAAAAGAAACCTTGAAATAAATATAAAAATTAGTCAGTAAACTATTCAGAGCAAGCTCCATTTAAATATTTCCGGTTCTACAAGTACAGCCGTTTATTAAGTTGGGATTCGAGGTAGTTAATGCCTGATATACCGAACCTTCATTCAAACTGTGTTTGATCAAATACGAAATTTATCTATAGTTCTATATATTACGCTTGCCGGCGCTCATAGCATGGAATTAGTGTGCACTTTTGGATCATGTGTAGCAAAAGCACTAGGAACTCTAGGAATGCCACTAAAAGAAACAGATATTCGCAGTCTACGTTCTTGTAGAGAAGAACTTGGCGCAGCGCATGTCCCTTCTTTGCATTAGTAATAACATTCCACGAAGGGAATCTAACAAACTCAGCAAAGAGTTTTTGGCAGTTAGTAATCACAAAATCGTTTCGAAATTCGCCTTACAAGTCCAAGACACTTATATGCTTCCCTATAAACTTGATCAATATTACATTTAGAACTGCGCATGAAAAATTACTCCTGGGTCCCTGACGGTCGATCTTATTCGCAAGATGTTGCTATCACTGCAATAATCTGCACAAAGCAGTAAAGTTTTCGTCGTGTATGTTGCTACTCGACATTTCTCTACATTTATTTAGATTTAGTACACCATTCCCTAATGTAATTTAGGCTTACCCGTATCCGTAACTAAAGAAATTATGAACAAAAATCACAATATTTATACTTATTTTCCCAAATAAAATATTTGAAAAGATAATATTAGCAGATCATAATTTTTACCTGTTCTTGTTTGCAGATGCTTCGTTAAGCATAATCTTTTACAAATGCAATCAGAACCAAGTACATTCCTGACCAAACTTACATTTAATGCATCAGTTGTATATATGAGTCAACTTTTCGAAAAGCTTCATTGTATGAATGCTATCAATATTAGTTCGTGTTCGTATTTCAGTGTTGCCAGATCTGCTGATTTTCACAAATTTCCCCAGATGCACTGATATTCAACATAACACTCCTGATTTTGGTCCGGTTTTTCGTTAAGGAAACAAAATACATTGATACTTCCGGTTATATCCTGCAAAGCAGAAATAAAGAAAATAGACATAATCAAAAGCATATTTATGGATTTCAAATATGCTAAAGGGAGAAATTAATAAAAAGGTATATGATTGAAATTAAAAAGAGATATCTTCACTTATATATGCAGACTCTTTTTGGTGAGACAGAGACTACGAGGATGAGATTCATTTGGATTATAATATTAGCGATGCGATTGTTTGACAGTAATTGTAGAACTTTTGACTTATTTTACACTAAAACAAAAATATTTTGTAAAAAGGTAAAAATAATATTAACTATGAATTCAACCAGGTGTGAAACAGTGGAATAGAAGGAGACTATTCGCACAAACGATCACGTACCGTTGTATATAACTATCTTTTTCTAGCGTGTACACGACTCACGCGAAAATTTTGCGGAATCTGCAAAGTTGTAATTGTAACTCGAGTACCGTACCCGGGAGCACCTTTCGATTCTTGGAAACATAAATCCATCAATATTTTCTCTGGTAACATATGTATGTACATAAGTTCCGAAAAGATATTGTTGAAATGTAATAGCTACAAAATATCTTTGTTATTAAATTTGTTTAGGCTTCCTATACAAAAATTTCCATTACTTTATGTTCCTGGCAGTCAGTAACTGAGAGGATGTGACCGTGGGCGTAAATTTTCGACTGGTTGGTCAACCAAATCGGAAAGAAACCACTTATTCATTATTCTTCGCTATCCTTCCGCACAAATTTTATATTAATTTATATTATTATAAATCAAAAGATTTACGGGCGAGGCTTCTATCTACTATTACCATATATGTACCCAGTATTTGATTTGGAAGTACACTTTTACAGTATGGTTAATATTTCATCGCTTTCAATCCCAGTAAACTTCTTTTTAAATTACGCGAACGATATAAATTGCCGGAAGTACCAACTTATATCGTTTGCGCTTACGGTACAATCGTATAACATTTACAAAATTCGTCTTCAAATAATGGCGACACTGAGTAATTGAGTTTTGTCGTGTACGTAAGAGAAACTACCCTGAAATTTACTGTTTACTTTTTTAATTGTCTTTTATTGTATTAATGATATGAATTTCAAGTTCATTTTGTGTGTGTATTTTTCTTCGCTTTTAGAAACTAACCTAATAACTTAAGAAAACGATATCTCCTGTTCTTCCTCTTATTTCTCTCGATTTTCTCTCCTTTAACTCTTAAATTTTAGAAATTCCATTTGGCAACGCTATTCGAATCTAATACCTCCTACAACCATGATAATCCATGTACTGTAACGCATTTATTTCTCTAAACATATACAGTGGTATGCAAAACTTTAAAAGTATTCCAATAAAATCAGAGTAAATAAAGTAAAAACAATAATGTAAATATTGTCATAGGCTCTACCCAATACAAAAGACTTTACTTAATTATCAAAAGTGGAAACGGTAACCCCAAAACCTCTCTTTGCTATAATATGGCCTACTGTTACTCCCCATTCCCACTTATTATGTCTTCCAAATGAATAACATATTTTTGTTCTAATATTGTTCAATGCCAAAGATTTTCAAGATTCGTTTGTCCAGCTGGAGAAACATGGAGAAGAATAAAATATTAACGCAAATAACCATTGTGGGAATAAAAGACATAAAGCCTAATAATAAAATTCTCCTCCAATCAGAGCAGCAGTTATTCGTCTATAAAAGCAAGGTAGAAATACTGTTGTCAGTACCGTTGAAATTCTTGTTGAAGGTAGTAACCGTTTTAAAGTTGTAGTGAATGTTGGGGTAAGTGGTTTCGCAAATCGTTTCTAAATTACTTTTGTAATCAAGTCAATGATTACGATGGACCAAACTTTTGCCAAAGTAGAAAAAATTACAAAAACATACGAATATTGGTATTTCTTGTATAATAAACATTCTTGCTGTTGCTTGACATAAGTGTTTACTACTGTGTCATAGTTCGTAAACGAGTGCAAAACTTCAATCCTGAAACCGGTTTCTAGGAAAAGTTTATTGAAAATTGTGTATGCTGAAAGATGCGAGGTGCGACGGAAAAAATCTTTCTCATATAGAACTTGCCCATATGAAGTGTTTTATTATAATAGCAGTGATAATAATCATTTATTAATTTAAAAACATTAAACCTCCGAAAGATGCTATTTCCAATGAAAAAATTATTCTTACAATTAACTTCTTGAGTCCCACTGTATCGTGGTGTTTACTTATTGCAATTATATTCCAAATTACTTTGCAACTTATTAAGAACTTTTAATGACGTGGAATAAATACTATTACAATGGATCCATACAATGCATACAGCTGGTATTGTATACCGAATGTTGACGGTCAAGTGCAAACGTAAGGATTCAACATGTAATTTAGTTTATAGTTTGTCTGCTGTCTTATTCACTTTATAGCAAAGGCTATAGAATACAGAGCCATTCTGAATTAATTATTGTATACAAAACTATTTCTTCATTTTTTTATTAAGTTTTTTGTTTCTTCACAATTTTAAACAGAAGTTTTTTTTTTAATCTTAATGTTAATTAATAGCGATAGCCGCGATTTCTTCCCTATTTTTCATAAGCCATTTATAAATATAAAAAGAGAATTATTGTAACAAAATAACTTGGAAAATAATTAATATATTAATACAAATTTCTCAGCAAGGTAGTAACCAAGCGTTTTGCCTAATGAAGCCCTTGCATTAGCTATAGCTGTCTGTCAGTAATTAAATTACATTATTGCATTACTGCTTCACTTTACGAACCTAAATTCCTGTGTCTTTTAAAATTTCACTTCTGAAAACAGAAATATCCGCCGGGCGCCCATCCTACTTGAGTTTAGACGAACTACATCTTCCAACGCAGAACCAGCATCATTCTGCAGAAGTTCCAAAAAAGCTATCTCAAATCAATTTGAGCGCTTCGATTCTGTTGTTAAAAGTTCCAGTCCAAATATTAATTTTTGGGGCTATTGGTTGTTTGTGCAAACATGAAATCGAGGATTTTCTTTGGTTCATTATTTAAAGTAAAGATGCGCTCGTAGAAGTTCTCGATGGGTGTGAAATTTGTGGGATTCATAACCAGGTTTCTTCAAAATATTGAAAACTGTTGATTAGTGCAAACCACACTCAGACGCAATATATCTGACCATACAAGGAATTTTAATTTATCGTGGCCTGCACCATTTCTTATTTCACTTCGTTATGACGTTTTCTATTATTATTATTGCTCTCTCGGTTGCCTTCGTTCACAGTTACGCTAGCCGTATTCTCAAATTTATTAACAAGTTTCAACATTGTTGATGTTTTCATATTTCATGGAAGATAATGTTTTTATTCTTCTCTGACTAATACTAGCATAATTTCTAATAATGAAGTCACGTTCTTCCTTCGCATAAATATTCATTACTATTACTTTTTGACACAAATTTTTAACAGAATGGATAAAATATTTTTGATTTTATTTCATTCAAAGTCATAGCAAAGAACTAAACTTAAAATTGTGAAGGAACCAAAAACTTAATACGAAACATAGAAATAGTTTTGTATGTAATATTGAATACTGAATAGGACGGCGGGTAATTGCATAAAACTACATTACATGTTAAATTCCTATGTTCGCACCTGACCATTTACACCTGGTATATGGTTCCAACAGCAAATAATAAATGATTCTAACAACGTATATTTTAAATATTCTTTCTTTGATACGATATTTAACATTGTTGCACTGATTAGACCTTATCATACCAATAAATTCTGTAAATTACCCTTACATCTTTGCTTAATATGATTAACATATACAGCAAAGACAATTGGACCAAGATACCTCCTTGCAGAATTGCACATTACTTTTTGCAATATCCAATCATGCAAATACGTCGAACACAGAATATATCTTAATGAAAAATT
Source organism: Marronus borbonicus (assembly GCA_902655005.2). NCBI lineage: Eukaryota > Metazoa > Arthropoda > Insecta > Coleoptera > Scarabaeidae > Marronus > Marronus borbonicus. The sequence continues at coordinate 18,011,996 of LR737384.1, read as the reverse complement.
ACAATTATTCGAATATTACAAATGTAATGCTTAATCATGTTACTATACGTTGTATTAGGTATAAAGGCAAATATTGAACGTGATAACAATTTATAATCAAAGTGCACATAAATTGCTGTTAAAGCTTTGCGTAGAGAGATTTCCTGGAAAATTTTGAGACAAAAACGTAAATGCGAAAATGTCAAATTCGGTTTCATGAGCCATTGCAAGGAAGTATCAGGTTAGTGAAAGTTCAACATGTTAGTCTTTGGCGTAAACGCCAATTTAGTGTAATAACTTATATGGCTTGTATCATTCATAAATATATGCATTGGGTCGTTCCATGGTATTAGGGAACACACCATCGAACATGCAGAAACATTTAAAAACCAATGCAAACCTTTCAAACAAGCGAAAAATTCCGATGTAAAACGTTTTTCACTTATTTTGTTACAGTTAATCTTGTAAAATTCTCACTGTTAACTGGTGCGTATGTGCGTATATGACACACAAATTTGCTAGAAAGAAGTTCATCAAATCCACACATTTAAAGAAACCGCTTTTTTATATATTGAAACCTAAATAATAAAACATATTATGCGGTAATGGTCTACTCCCATCTTGAATCCTTTAAAATCTCATACTAGCCCATTAAACAAAGTGTTATTTGCAATATGTTATTGTTTAATGCTATAAAATATATTGTAGCATTGAACGATAACGCATTGCAACTAACGCTGCATTGGTGCATTACTATCAAATATAACCAGTGATTTTCCGTAAATAAGCCAAGGCTTAGTGAAAGTTTTTGTTTCATTAAAGTTAAACTGTATACTGTAATGTTATTAAAACCATGAGGTTAGCTGTCATCAGCGCCGTAGTCGCTTCTTCTTTGCTAACTTCACATTGTACACCTATCCGGTATGAGGGTCCATCTGTTGGTGGGAAGCCCGATCCCTAGGGAAAGAATCCTGTTTTGAGCCGAATATTTAAGGGGCGTAAAAACAATAAAATTAATATTAAAATTAATATAAGTCCAGCCAACGACAAGCGTGGGGAAGACCTATATTAACTACTTATATATATCATTTTATTATTCGAAAAACAACGATTCGAAATTTAACGTTGTAGTGTTGCATGTGTTCAAATATGTCTTCCCAGAGCACAGAAACCCAGCAGCAGTTGCGTCCTTACGTCACACTACAGCAAAATCGTTCGTTTCGGAATCCAATTCAAATAATCGTATATTTTAAATTGTCAAGAATTATCATAGGTATCTATGAAAACAAAACCGTTGGCAAGGAAACTAACAATAATTATTTATTATTTGGAACTTTATGTCGAGATATCATTCAGACATAATATATTGAGAAGTTGCTCCAATTTTTCCTAGTTTCGATCTACTATTTAAAAGCGGCTCTAAAGTGCATTTGAAGAATATTATGTTTATGTAGAAGAAGGCTACAACATTTAAGGTTAGCGGTCATTTCATTTGACGTTTCCGTTTTGAAACTGTCCTCAAACAAAAACTTTCATTTGCCGAAAGAGTGTCTAAAGACATTCCCGGATTCACGACCCCCAATTTTAGTAAATTTCTGACATTTGTAAATATTTCGAAAATTTCTCTAAATTAACTTATCAAAAACATTACAATACATATATTTATAACTGCAATGAGCAAATCTGAATTTGTCAATGGCCTGTCTATAAGCCTTGAGATTTCTTCCATTCCATTGTTTGGTAACTACTTTTACTATAACGCCACGCCACAGTTGATTTCTGGGCTTTATTAGCAACACAGGCTAGTTCACCTGCGTTAAGGTTCCCCCTAATGACCAACGCGTTTTAGTATTCAGACCAATGTCAACTTAGTCCGATAATTTAGTCAACTTAGCGCGTTCACGCGCAGTACCACGCCAATTTGGACTTTGTTGCATGGTTGTGTGAAGTCCACTAGCTTAGCACAGCTTGGCAATCTGATTAGATGGCGATGGATCAATAATTGACCTATTGCTTGTCTATTTCTTCAATACACCACAGTACTGACGTTATTTCGACTGAGTAACTTAACCATACTCAATCCAATTTCATTGATCTGCTACTGATTTTAATCTCTGTCTTTAAACTGTCTGTATGTCATATACAGAAAACAATTTTTCTAGTGCCTGTGTAACTTCGACCCTCTGGAACACGACCCCTACACTCCAGTCGAATATTGAACTTAGAGACTGCCAGACGCAGCATCTTTTTATTTGGACGTGAGGAAGTTAAAAGATTGGTTGATTGAGTTGGAACTTTTATTGTTGATTTCTAATTCAGCGTTGCTAATTCTTGCGTATTTCGATTCACTAAAGTTACGTATTTATTAAACTTGGAAATCATAGATCTTATTATTAGTGCCAAAGTTTTCTTCTGGGTGCAACGAATTTACTATATACCAAATATCCATATAAATAAGGTACGCATCTAATCAGGTCATTTATTCTTACACGGCATAGATATCGAAAACTTGTGCATTTATCCTACAAAGCACCCTGTAATTGCCAAAACAAGTTAGGGTAGGATTCCGCATTTTTGAATTACAATTCGTGATATTACCTAGGCTAATGGTAAAAGTTTGGTCATACGTACTGACAATAGTATTGTAAGATTATAACATATTTCACCAGAGAATGGAATTAACAAAAGCGAAATTAAATTGCATCGATATGCTCCTTCCCATCGAAAAATTATTACGTACATCTGGTGTTTGGCCCGTAAGAGAATTTAAAATGAATTATTTGCTAAGAACGGCAATTAGTTGGATAATTTCGTACGTACTGTTAGGAATGATGTTCGCTGAGGTTGTGCACGTTATGGGTGACGTTAGAAGAGTCAGCGAAGTAGCTTGCACGCTAACACCGATTACCGTTTACTGCTTCAAAATGACTGCATTGGTGTATTACAGAAAGAATTTTTTCAACATTTTGCAAACACTCAATTCAGAGCTTTTCAACAGTTACGATGACGCTATGTGCAAACCTTTGGCAAAAATGATAAGAAGTACGAACAGAGCAAAGAAAATCTTCCAGATGTTGACTTTGTGTGTTTTGATATTCTTCACAATATTTCCTATTGTCGATGAGAAAGATTTGCCAATACCATTCAGCTTTGACGTAAGGAGCTATAAGTATGTAGTCCATGTTTTCCAAATTGGTGCGTTATCGCTCTGTGCCTGGAATTCAACTAGTATAGATCTACTATTTGTGTGCCTTATGGGAATAGCCGCAGCTATAATTGACACACTGCGAAGAAATATTGTTAACGTAGTATCAGATGCTGAAAAGTTAAACAGCGAAAGTTTCCGAAACCGCAGCAGCAGCGTACGTCTAAATAAGAATATATTCAAGCTCCTGAGGAGATGTACCATGTTACATATTGCTATTTTAAGGTAAGTGCAGTTCTCCTTTTGCTTAAATGTTTGACATCCAATAAATTACATTAGCATTTGAATCTTAATTTTTGCAAACGAGCAATAAAATATTTTTATTTTGACGTCAAGATTTTCAAATTAAATTCGTATTACCGACTGAGCGTATAAGGCGTCCAAATTATCCTTCGTTAAAGAAGTCACAGTATTTCGCAAATGTCATGTGAATTACCTCAAAAATTAAGTAAGAATAGAGAATATTGAGGAAGGCTGATATGAAGTGAAGAGAAGCATCCAAGCATTTAGTAATGTACAGAATGTTCAAGATAAAAAACTTGTATGCAGATGAAACTGAACAACATTTTTTTCTAAATTACTCATGGAAGCAGTTATCTTCTACCCGCACGCACTTGGTGGTTTTTACTTTAGTCTCCGTTTAGCGTTCCGAGTTCGAACCGTGTCATGTCGTTTTTTAGTAAACAGAAGCACGACGTTTCGCGCACAATCATGTAGGGCTTCTCTAGGAAAGGGAAAGGTGGTGGGCAACAGGACACGGTAACTCAAAATGTTAACCAGGCCAGATGCGAAACTAACTTAGTGGGAAGCAGTTGATTAAGGTAACTCAGCATGTGAACGATGTCAGAGGTGGAAATCAACTGCCGTGCTATCTGTTGCCTACCACCTATCCCTCTCCTGAAGAAGTCCCATATGATTCTGGGCGAAATGTCGAATTTTCGTTTAATAAAAGAACGGCATGACACGGTCCGAACTCGGAACACGTTTAGCTTCAACTGACTCTGGCTGTGCAAGCCTACTTTTTTATTTCAGCGTTAACCCTAACAATATTTATTTAAGGATTCGTTAAAGAAAAAATGTCTAGTCTATGTAATCAAAGCATACAATGCAACCATTTACTTACTAATTTGCAATTCCTTTACAGATATATTGACGATGTCGAAACAATATTTTCTCTTTCACTGTTGGTCCATTATTTGACAGCGATTATATTGATTTGCAGTAGTCTACTGCAACTAACAACTTTGGTAAGTTAGAAAAATAGCTTTATCTTTCATTCTACAAACCGAATAATAAGTTAATCAATATGTTATTAATTACTGTATAGTAGCACTCTAAATAAAAACAATAACGGAATTCCCAAGGTTGCCAATAAACATTCATTTTAATAATTCTTTGCATCCTTTTTTAAGTTAGCCAGCAATATTCTAACAAATGTATGCATATTTTAAGGTAGACAGCCATTCGATGCAATTCCTGCTATCATGCTTGTTCGTGATCATTGTCCTCGTACAAACGTTTTTGTATCACTGGTTTGGCAATGAAGTTATAATTAAGGTAAGACGAAAGAGTAAACTTCATTCTATAAAACAATGTTTACGTATTATGGTGGAATTTCGATATTAAGAGCAGTTTTTTCAGAATTTACTTTTTATTTAAATAATTAAGCAGCTGATGTTGGTGCTAAAATATTGTTGAGGAAACTTAGTTTGTTTGTCGGTGATAATGTTTCCTTTTTGCAAAAATGAACCTTATTTTTTTACCAGTACAATTCGTCAAATTTCATTTTATTTTCCTTTTTGGTATAAGTTGCGACATTGTAAGTCCAGGAACCTATTTACTTTAAAAATAATTGATATTTTTCGCTATATGTTTTAGTAAATGAAAAATCGGATTAGGTGATAATCGCAAGTCCATGTCCTTTACTTAGGGCGCTTTCTGCAAGGCAATTCTAATTTACTTACCGTTAGTGCTTGTTTTAAAATTCTTCTTTGAAATCGTGCTTTCTACCTTTTAGATTAATGATCCAAATACATTTTTTTAATAAGTCCCTCTCTATCTTGCTTACCCTCCTCAGAGTAGTTTTCCAATTATTTTCAACAGTTTTAAATTAATACAGTATTTGTAATTGTTGTGTCCACTGCCAAAAAATATGTTCCTCTATTTGCCCACTTGTTTACTTGTTGTCTTCGGAGTGCCATCCAGCAGCTTGATAGTTTATTTTGATAGCCCTGACGACGATCATTTCTGATGTTATAGATGACGTGAATTTAGACTGCTGGATTCCATATGTGTGTTGTGTATCAGTTTTATGTATTTTTGCAAAATTCTTTTGAAGATGTAAATTATTGAAAATAAATTGTGACTTTGATTATCCCCGCAGAGTAATGTTAATGGTTTTTTTTTATTTCAATCAACAATTAATCATATAAATCATCAAAATGCCCTAATTCCAATAATAATCAAAAATAATTCGAATTCTGCATATGTCAAGTTAAACTTTGATATTTTTAGGAATATTGAAATTAAAATAATAAAAATTAATGAACCGAGGTGTAAATGCCTTTACCTCAGTAACTCACTGCAACATATTAGCGTGCAGGGATTTACATGGACAATTCTTGCTTTATTTTCAATTACTTACCCAATGTGCCAAAAAGTGATTGAATGTTCTATGATAAACAAGGCTAGAGCATCCGCACCACACAAGTTTAATTAAAATCCGGGACAGCTGTTTCGAGGATTTTGCTAGAGAAAAGTACGTTTACGTCATATGTCCTGGGGAGAAATCCGCGTTTAAGGGTTTTTTTTTTACTTAGCAATTTTTGTAAGCAATACATATCCTAACATCATCGGCGCTTCATTGCCATTGTTTGTTGTTTTAAATCGTTTTTGAAGTTCCAATGACGTAGTGTGCTTTTCTCAGTACTTTGAAAAGCATTCCACCCTAATATATGTTACATATCAATGCGTTACATATTATATTTTTAGAGTACTAAAATTGGAGAGGCCTGTTATGTATCAGAATGGTATAAGTGTAGCATTGAAACTCGAAAAATGCTGCTAATGTTAATGATGGGGTCTCAGAAACCACTCGGAGTTACAATACACAAATTCGCAATGGTCTCCTTAGCTTCGTTCCTCACTGTGAGTAGATGATTACCATATTGCTTGTTATTACGTAGGAAAGAAAAACATTATGAAATAAAACTGTAAAATTACCTTCCTTTTACTAACAATAGAGTAATGTTTTATGAGTTTCCATACTTACAATCGAAGTAAAAAGTTAATTTAATTATTAAGTTGCATCGGTTGCTTTGCTTATATCACTGGTATCTATCTCAGCTCTACTTAGTAATAATACTAGCTGATTATAATAGTAATAAGGTAATAATAGTAGCTGATATTGCACTTTGAACACACGAAGGGTTATTAGCAGCTATCACCCAAAAAACCACAGGATATACAGGTTACTTGTTTCAAATTTCGCGTGAAAATCTTATCCCATCTAGATGCATAGCTTGGCCAAACTTTACAAACGTAATGTATGGAACAAAACTGCAAGGAAGGGTCCTAAAGAAGTTTTTTCTTAAAGAAGTTTTTCGACCACGAATACTAATTTGTAACTAGTTTCTATAACAAGGATGCAATTATTCATTTCCATAATGACCATCAATATGCTGAAAAAGTCCTCAGACGAGTAGACAATCAAGGGATCAACTTGAAATCTTTTTCATGCAACACTTGGACTGGTATTTTCCGCGATTATTTAATAGGTTCAATGCTTTTATTAGACAGATTGTATGGATCAAATTACAGGAATTTCTTGGCAACCTATTAGTTCATGCATGATGGTGCTCCACCACATTTCAACCATGTTGTTAAGAAATACTTAAATAATAATTTTCTGAATCGTTGGATTGTCAGAAGCGAGCCAGTTGTGTGACCACAGCACAATTCGTTAGTTTCTTTTTCTATGGGGCTACCTAAAGGGTCTTGTTTACTTTAGCCCGATTCTTGCTTTAGAAGGCTTCTGCGACCGCATACAACATAGTTTTCGTGTAGTCTGGAAAGATCCCAGAATTCTTGAGCGAGTTCGACAATAAATGGTTCGATGCGGCGAAACCTGTATTGCTGCTGAAGGAGGGCATATCCAGCAATTGCTCTAACGTCTAATCACAGCACAATAATTAACCTTGTTAATAACAAAAGGTATACGATATGAAAAAGTGTTACCAATTATTTGCAATTTTGAGTTGTTTTACTCATGTTTATAGGAACCTTTGTTCCGTGTATGACGTTGGTAATGTTTGGCCAGTTCAAATATACTCCAATTCTCGGTTGCATTAAATCATTGGTTAATACTAGTTTTATTTAATTTCTGCAACTATTTAGTTTCCGTCCTTATACTAAACACTTTTTAAAATCAAAAGTCTATCTAATCGTTTTCTTTTATTACAGATAATCCGATGGTCTTACTCTTTCGCAGCTTTAATCAGAACAAGATACATATCGGAATAATTTTCAAATAGAAGCATACTACACGTGTTGTCCAGTGTCCATCTCAAATGTCAGTACTCACGTACTCCTCTCGCTCGCGCGAAGTGAAGTGCAAGCTGGGCAACTGTAATAGATAACACGCAGTTATATTTTACGATGTTTAAATATAAATATCCTGTCCTATTTAGAAGAATTATGTCTGTATTAGGGTTTTCCTAGTTTAGTATTGTCAAATATGTTTACAAATTCTATATAAATTATAATATCGCATCAAACACCTTTCATTTTTGGTCTTATAAAAAAATGTAAAATTAAGGTATCAGTCAGTTATTAGTCGTCGTTTTAGTTTTAATTTTGTTGTTAATGTTTGTATATTAAGTTTTATCCTATAAAAAAATCTAAAAAAAAGATATATTGAATATTGTAAATGAAAGAAATAATAATAACAATCACAATCAATTTTACTTCAGTAACAGTTTGCACATTATACGTATAGTAAAGAACACATAGGTATCGGCAACCTCCGCATCACACAGGTTTAATTAATTATCTAATAATGATTCCGGATTAATTAAACCTGTGTGGTGCGGAGTTTACCGACACTTATGTGTTGTTTACCATACGTATATATTATCATAATTGCTTAAGTATTAAAAAGTGTATATGTAGTGCCCGAATCAGAAAATTAATATAAAAAAGAAAAGCATTATTATCTGTAATAACAATAATTAGTGCATTTGAAGCAAAACCAATTTCTAGTAAACGGAGAATAAGCGCATTGACATGTATAGAAAAACCTTTATTAATGGTGTAATATTAACAAATATATATAAAACAAAGAAAACTCCAGAAAGTAAAAGAAAAACTGAACCTTGACAGTACAGTAACAAAAAAAAAGTAATATCAACAGGTAACAAAAACGAAATTCTAAAAATACAAATATAATTCAATCCTAAAACACATTACAACAATAAATAAATAATAATAATAACAAAGATAAATAATTCTAATAAATAAAATAATAATAATATCGTGTATAGTAACCCCTACAGGGAATTTACATCTTCCAATCGTCATGACATTGAGTTAACAAGATTAGAACACAGGTTTGGTGGCCCACAAATAAGGAATGTGTTCCCATAGCGTGTCCCTATTCCGTATGATCCCTAGACCATCATTTTCATCCCAACGGCGAACAACTGCTGCCCATAAATTTTCGATGGGGTTGAGGTCACATGATCTGGACGGCCAAGCGATCCGTTGAATTTCTTGGTGTTCTTCAAACCACCCCTGCACAATTTCTGCTCGATGTATTGAGCTGTTGTCGTGCACGAGCTACAAACCGCCATCATCAGGATATGATTATTTAAAATCTCTACATATAGTTTGTAGCTTTTTCTAATAAGAACCTAAGCTATAACAATTATAATCAGATGCGACGGTCTTGGCATCTTGAAAATCTTGTTGTTGCTTATATTTTTCGCTGCATCAGGCAGAAAACAAATGTTATAATTAAACGTTCTAAGGCAAAAAAAAACTTTATTACGAAGTAAATAAAAGAATTTTACTAATTTATGAAAACGTGTATGTAACGTGAATAAAATAAGTTACAGTTACCTGTAAATGTCATAATGAGCTCACCAGAATCGAAACTACTCAGAACATTTTCCACCAGGTAAGGTTATTCTATGGCTACGCTTCAAAATAAATAGATAAATAGCCATTTCTCATCCATCAGATTGCACTATGTTCGCGCAATTTTAAGTGGCGCCAATGATATATTTTTTCAATATAAATAAATAATTTTTTGACATCATCTATTTGATTCAAACAAATAATCTCAATAGTTTAATTTGAAAATATATCTGGTTGATTTAATTTACTTAATACGTTTGATTGATGAACTACGTCAGTTTGTAGTAAATATATCTTTCTTTCTTCTTTATTTAACTGAAATAAATATGTATTTGATTCAAAGCTCTCCATATATGTATATTGACTTATCAAATTATTTGTAGTGTAAGGTATGCTGTTACTACAAATTTAATATTACTCTTTTGGTATTATTATTCCATTGAAATGGTCACCAATTTATGAGCACATGGGCAACACCATATGTAACATTGTAGACAAACGAAAGTACATAAAAGATAAATATTTAATTAGTCTACATTTTATTGTAACATGATGCTTTTATTTTTGTAAATAAACACTGGCTCTCTTACATACCATTTGTTTCTTCCGTTACGATAAGGTGATATCGAGGCCTACATAAAAATCTCTACGTGGTCGCAAACAAAAATGGTGAAATTTATATCTTACAAATTTTTTTTCAAGTTTCTTCGAGATTACTTAGATTTTCCAGGAACCTGTAAAAGGAATCTAGATTTCGGGTAAGGTAGGGCAAACGATTAAATTTTTGCAGTGACAGACTCGTGTTTTGTTGGATCTCAGGGAAATCGCGGCGAACCCCTTCTCGTGAAACGAATAAACAGAAGTGCAACTTAGTTGCTGCAAAAAATGTAATCATTTCCCCTATCTTCTCTCGGTTAAGCCGAAATTATAGCATGATTTCAACAATATTAAGCCATCGTTTTCTTCCAGCCAAGAATCCATTATGCGAGTGGATCAGTCGTCGTTCATTCCCACAAACCCATAGAATACATGCGTACTTAAGCTAACGTCGATATTGTCGATGGCGTATTTACAATTTCCTGTCCTATGATTTGCCCAACTTCCAAGGTAACAAACGAATTTATCTGAAACATCAAACAGTGTTAGTAACAAATAATTAAAAAACTCTCAAGAATTCTTCACGCATAAAATAAATCATTTATAAAGGGTTTTTGTCATTTGCTATTATCCTATTGCTTCACAAGTTCTTTATTCTTTAAAAGTTAAGTTCAACTCTAAACCAATTGGAAACAATATCGAAGGAAATCTACAAAATAAGGCAAATTAGAAAATTTAATCTAGATATTTACCTCTGAATTACCTTATAATTTAACTCTTACTCGTGGGATTTTTCCTAATTTCTGCAGTGATTTATGAATTGGATGTAATTTTCATGTCTTACTAAGAAATTTTGAAAAAATCTCAAATTTCAGCAAAAAAAAATGTACCTTTTGCAAGGAAAATTACTAACTTTTTTAGAAAGTATTCTCATATATAGCAAAAGCTCTAGGAACTCGGAACGCCACTAGAAAGAAGCAGATATTCGCAGTGCACGTTCTTGTAAAGAAGAACTTCGCGTAGTGCATGTTCCTTCTTTGCATTAGTAATGACGTTCTGTGACGGGAGAGCAACTGAATCTAACAAAAGAGAGAAATACTCCATTGATACTGTAAGATATCAAGAACCTTCTATGAATACGATCTAACAACGATCTAACGATGCGTTATAGAACACCACACATGCGACGTAAAGGGTTTTGAAACTCGCATTACAAATTCAAGAGCCTTGTACGCTTCCCCATAAACTTGATCAATATGATATCTAAACGTTAGCTGCTCATAAAAAGTTACTCGTGAGCCCTTGACCGTCGATCTTCTTTGGAAAATGTTGCCATCACTGCAATAACCTGAACAATGCAGAATAGTTTTCTTAGTATTGCTACGTAACATTTTTCTACATGCATTTGTATTTTCTAGCTCCCTAATGAAACTTAGGTTTACCTGTAGCTTCTAAATATTCGTAACTAAAGAAGTTATGAACAAATCTCACAACATTTAATGCAAGGAAAGTAGATATACTTATTTCCTCTAATAAAATGTTTGAAAAGATAATACTACTAGGTAATAACTTACTTTCACAAATTTGCTTTGATCCACTAACATTGAGCCTCTGATTTTTGTCTGGATTTTCGTTAAGGGAAAAAACTACAGTGTGATATCTCGGGTTATGTTCTGAAAAGCATTTTGTAATTCGAAATTTCTGCAATGCTAACTGCAATCAAATTTTCCTAGAATTAATAGAGGAAATAGAAATAATTCGTTCCCATAATCAGAAAAATTATGCATTTCAAATGTTTCAATGTCTCTCGTAATCCAAAAACTCCGTACCTATCGTAAACCGAGGTACGTATGTACCGAGAAAACGATATTGTTGGAATGTAAAAAGTATTTTTACATTATTAAATATGCCTGTGCTTCCTATGCAAAAAAATCCCATTATTTCATGTTCCTGGCGGCCAGTAACTGTGAGGATGTGGCCGTTGGCTTAAATTTTTGACTGGTCAACCAATAGCAAACATTAAATATTTATCTGTGGTTGGTTATCCAAATTGAAGAGCACATCTGATTTGTAAAATGTGCTTTCGTGCATTTTGTTAAATTAAAACTTAACTCTAAAGAAATCACTTATTCATTATTCTTTGCTATCCGTCCGCATAAATTCTATATTTAATTATAAATCAAAACATTTATTTTATATCTGAGGTACATTTAAGCGGCACTTTTACATCGTTTATTAAAAAGCCAGAGTTCAATCCCAGTAAACACCTTTTTAAATTTCGCGAACGATTTAAGTTGGTGATTCCGATAATAAAAATATATAGCGCTAAGAAATTGCTCACTATAATGTTCACTTTTGCCGGAACCATGAACTTAAATCGTCTGCACTTACTGTACAACAGTATAACATTAACAAAATTCGTTTTCCAATAATGGCGACACTCAGTAACTGAATATTGGCGTGAAGGTAAAAGAAACTTCCCTAAAATTACTGTTTACTTTTTTAATTGTCTTTTATTATATTTATGCTATCAATGGAAGTTCCTTTTGTGTGTGTGTTTCCCTTCACTCTTAAAAACCAACTAAACTACTTAAAAAGACGATATCTCCTGTTTTTCCTCTTATTTCTCCTGATTTTTTTCTCCTTTATCTCCCGAATTTTAGAAATCCCGTCCAGCAACGTTATTCCAATCTAATATCTCCTATAACCGTGACAAACCGCAGTGGTATGTACAACCTTAATAACAATAAAATCAGAATAAATAAAGTAAAAACAATAACGTAAATTTCTTCAAAGGCTTTACCCAATCAAAAAGATTTTACTTAATTATCAAAGGTGGAAACGGTAACCCCAAGACCTCTCTTTGCTATAATATGGCCTACTGTTACTCCCCATTCCAACTTATTATGTCTTCCAAATGAATAACATATTTTTGTTCTAATATTGTTCAATGCCAAAGTTTTTCAAGATTCGTTTGTCCAGCTGGAGAAACATGGAGAAGAATAAAATATTAACGCAAATAACCATTGTGGGAGTAAAAGACATAAAGCCTAATAATAAAATTCTCCTCCAATCAGAGCAGCAGTTATTCGTTTATAAAAGCAAGGTAAAAATACTGTTGTCAGTACCGTTGAAGTTCTTGTTGAAGGTAGTAACCGTTTTAAAGTTGTAGTGAATGTTGGGGTAAGTGGTTTCGCAAATCGTTTCTAAATTACTTTTGTAATCAAGCCAATGATTACGATGGACCAAACTTTTGCCAAATTAGAAAAAAATTACAAAAACATACGAATATTGGCATTTCTTGTACAATAAACATTCTTGCTGTTGCTTGACGTAAGTGTTTATTACTGTGTCATAGTTCGTAAACGAGTGCAGAACTTCAATCCTGAATTCCTAGGAAAAGCTGATTGAAAATTGTGTATGCTGAAAGATGCGAGGTGCGATGGAAAAAATCTTTCTCATATAGATCTTTCCCATATGAAGTGTTTTATTATAATAGCAGTAATAATAATCATTTATTAATTTAAAAACATTATACCTCCGAAAGATGCTATTTGCAATGAAAAAATAGCTTTATTACTATAACGTATAAGTATAGTATGTATATATAAGTAATAATAATAATTATGTAATTTATAAATATTATACCCCCGAAAAATGTTATTTACAATGAAAAAATTATTCTTATAATTAGCTGCTTGAGTTCTACTGCATCGTCGCGTTTACTTATTGCAACTATATTTTAAATTACTTTGGAATTTATTAAGAACTATTAATGACGTCGAGTGAACACTGTTAAAATGGGTGCGTACAATGTATACGGAAGTATATGCGATGTTGTTGGTCAAGTGTGATTTTGCATGTAATTTAATTTGTAGATTTCCTGCTCTCTTATTCATTTAACAACAAAAATTGTTGAGCGTGAATCGTTCAAAATTAAATGTTGCACACAAAGCTGTTTTGTTTCATCACAATTTTAAACAAAAGTTTAATTTTTTGTTAATTGGTAGCAGTAGCCGTGATTTTTTCCAATTTCTTATAAGCTACTTATAAACGTAAAAAAGAATTATTCTCACAAAATAATCTGGAAAATAATTAAAGAATTACGAATAAACCACCTTCTCAGTAAGGTAGTAACCAAGCCTTTTGTCGAATGAAGCTCTTACATTAGCTAGCTGTCTCTCAGTAATTAAGGTACATTCTTGGATTGTTGCTTCCCTTAAGGAATCTAAATTCCCGTGTCTTTTAGAATTTCACTTTTAAGAGCAAAAAATATCAGCTAGATCCGGAGATCTTGCAAACCACCTCGAGCACCGATTAGGAAAGATGAAGTCGAAATATTCCCTAACATTTAACCCAAAATGAGCCGGATATCCATCCTACTCAAAACAAATATCCTGATCTAGACAAACTGCATCTTCCCAAACAGAATCAGCATCATTCTGCAGAAGTTCCAAAATAGCTATCTGAAATCAATTTTCCGCAATGTCAAGCGGCTCTTCTATTCTGTAAAAATATTATTTTTTGGAGCTATTGTTTTCTCTTGCATGATTTAACAAAAAGTAGATCTTGGTGAGTGTGAAATTTGTGGGACTTATAACCAGGTTTCCTTAAATTTTTGAAAACTCTTGAATGGTGCAAACCACACTCAGGCGCAATATGTCTTATATTATACCAAGAATTTTGATTTACCGTAGCCAGTACCATTTCGTCATTTACTTCCTAATGATGTTTCTATTATTATTATTATTGCTTCCATTGCCTTCGTTCACAGCTGCACTAGCCGTATTCTCAAATTTATTAACAAGTTATGAAATTGTTGATATACTAGGTTTGTTTTAACATTTACGGAAAATAAATCTCTTATTGTTCTCTAACTATTCTTCGTTCGTATAAATATCCATTATTATTGCTCATTGATACATCGGATAAAATATCTCTGTTTTTATTTTACTCAAAATCATGGCTATTGCTATTGACAAAAAAATTCCTTTTTAAAATCGTGAAGGAACCAAAAACAATAAAAATATAGAAACAATTTTGTGTGTAATGTCTAATCCTGAACAACTTTACACTCTATAAATGCCAGTTTAAATGTAATAAGTTAAATGGCTTGCATCACTTATAAATGCACCCGTTGGGTGGTTCTACTGTATTAGGCGAAAATGTAGAAACATTTATATATGCGTTAGTTTCTTGGTATCTAAACAAACCTTCACTCATACAAGCGGGAAATTCATTTAATTTTGTGAAATTCTCACTCTTCACTGGTACGAATATGACACATATTTGATAGGAAGTTCATCAAATTCCACACATTTAAACCTTTCTTATTCTTACAAATAGTCAAGTTTTATTTGTATAAATATCTGCAGACGTTTACTTTTCTTAAAGAGATGATGCTAAGATATCTTGCTCATGGTACTGATGGAATAACGCGGCAAACGCAGCAAAAGGAGAGATAAAAATACACCACCCACGGATATGTTTCTGTCTACCCGGCGTCATCAGCGTGGTTCCGAGAGTATTTTTTATCTCTATCCTCTATCGCTGTTGCCTCACAGTTAATGCCACCACTTTCAAAACGACAACCTAGACATCTGAATGTCGCACATGTGAATATTCCGACAGGTTTACCATGATGTATATCACAGAACACACGCATTATTTCTTTGGTTGTTGTTTCTAGGCATTTTCTGATGTGTTCTGTTTACCTTTCTGTTTAACTAATAACTCAATTTTTCTAAAGTTTGTAATACAAAAAAATGCAATATCAAATCACTAAGCTTCAGCTCAGTGATATCGGTACAAAGAGCACATTATTTATAGTTGTGCACGTCACTGGTTCAATTAATTTCATTTCTAGTACATGAAAATGATTTTTAAGTATAAATCTACATTTTCTATGATTAAAGTTTCCAATTGACTATCTAAAATTAGCAATTTAAGGCAGCTTTTTCTAGTTGAAGTCCCCAGTTGAGAAATAGATTCAATTAAAGCAATGCCAAAAGATATATTGTACTATTAAACAATAACGCACTATGCATTAGTATGAGATATAACCAATGGTTTTCTGTAAATAAGCGAAGGCTTAGTGAACGTTTTTGTCCTATTAAAGTTAAACTGTATACATGTATCTGTAAATGTACAAATGTGAATCTGTCAATGGGCGTTCCTCAGTTGCCAGATAATTCACATCGGCTTTGCCTCCTTTACCAGACCCAACAGCCGTGCGAGTGTTTGTTTTACGAAGGTTTCGGCGTATGAACATTTCGATCACATTTTCCATGGTTCCGCTAGTCTTGTGCAATCGCACAATATGCGGATAGCAGTCTCTTCTCCTAGCACATCAGCTGTTGATTTAGAGCAATTATCAATTGCCAGGCCTGTATCTGACAGAATATTTTACCATTCGTCTTATGAGTTTCTTTCACTTTATTGTTTGGTAACCATTTTTACTATAACGCCAAGCCACAGTTGATTTCGGGGTTTTGTCAACAATACATGGTAGTTCACTTGCTTTAAGGTTCCTCCTGATGGCCAACGCGTTTTAGTATTCAGACCAATGTCAACTTAGTCCGATAATTTAGTCAACTTAGCGCGTTTACGAGCAGTACCACAGCGATTTGGACTTTGGTTATGGGAAGCCCAGTAGCTTAGCACAACTGGGCAATCTGACTAGATGGCGACGGATCAATAATTGACCTATTGCTTGTCTATTTCTTCAATACACCACAGTACTGCCGTTATTTCGACTGAGTAACTTAACCATACTTAATTTAATTTCATTGATTCTGCTACTGATTTCAATCTCTGTCTTTAAACTGCCTGTATGTCATATACACAGACATATACAAAAGACAATTTTTCTATGACCTGTGTAACTTCGAACCTTTGGTCGAATACGATCCCTACACTACAGTTGAATATTGAACTTTGAGACTGCCAGACGCAGCATTTTTTTATTTGGACGTGAGGAAGTTAAAAGATTATTTGAACTATTGGTTGATTGAGTAGGAACTTTTATTGTTGATTTCTAATTCAGCGTTGCTAATTCTTGCGTATTTCGATTCACTAAAGTTGCGTATTTATTAAACTTGGAAATCATAGATCGTATTATTAGTGCCAAAGTTTTCTTCTGGGTGCAACGAATTTACTATATACCAAATATCCATATAAATAAGGTACGCATCTAATCAGGTCATTTATTCTTACACGGCATAGATATCGAAAACTTGTGCATTTATCCTACAAAGCACCCTGTAATTGCCAAAACAAGTTAGGGTAGGATTCCGCATTTTTGAATTACAATTCGTGATAGTATCTAGGCTAATGGTAAAAGTTTGGTCATACGTACTGACAATAGTATTGTAAGATTATAACATATTTCACCAGAGAATGGAATTAACAAAAGCGAAATTAAATTGCATCGATGTGCTCCTTCCCATCGAAAAATTATTACGTACATCTGGTGTTTGGCCCGTAAGAGAATTTAAAATGAATTATTTGCTAAGAGCGGCGATTAGTTGGATAATTTCGTACGTATTATTAGGAATGATGTTCGCTGAGGTTGTGCACGTTATGGGTGACATTAGAAGAGTCAACGAAATAGCTTGCACGCTAACACCGATTGCCGTTTACTGCTTCAAAATGACTGCATTGGTGTATTACAGAAAGAATTTTTTCAACATTTTGCAAACACTCAATTCAGAGCTTTTCAACAGTTACGATGACGCTATGTGCAAACCTCTGGCAAAAATGATAAGAAGTACGAACAGAGCAAAGAAAATCTTCCAGATGTTGACTTTGTGTGTTTTGATATTCTTCACGATATTTCCAATTGTTGATGAGAAAGATTTACCAGTACCGTTTAGCTTTGACGTAGGAAGCTATAAGTATGTAGTCCATGCTTTCCAAATTGGTGCGTTATCTCTCTGTGCCTGGAATTTAACTAGTATAGATCTACTATTTGTGTGCCTTATGGGAATAGCCGCAGCTGTAATTGACACACTGCGAAAAAATATTGCTAACGTAGTATCAGACGCCGAAAAGTTAAACAACGAAATTTTCCGAAATAGCAGGAGCAGCATACGTCTAAATAAGAACATATCCAAGCTCCTGAGGAGATGTACCATGTTGCATATGGCTATTTTAAGGTAAGTGCAGTGCTCCTTTTGCTAAAATGTTTGACATCTAATAAATTACATTAGCATTTGGATCTTAATTTTTGACAAACGAGGAACAAAAATATTTTTATTTTGACGGTAGGATTTTCAAGCTAAATTTGAACTGCCGCCTCACCGTATAAGGCGCGTAAGATATCGGTCGTTATATAAACCACAGTATTTCGCCAAAGTCATTATATTAAAAACTAAACAAGTGTAGGGAATATTGTGGGAGGTTGATATGAATTGAAGAGGGCCATCCAAGCACCTAGAATATCAACAACATAAAGATGTTTTATAAAAGTACTTCAGGTACAAGTTAAAGTTAAAAGTAAATTCAATACGAAATTCTAAATGAAGTCGAACCAAAATTAGAACCAAACACATAATTTCTTGGTCAATACATTTTTAAATAAATCTCTGAAAAAAAAACAACTATTTGGTGCGTGAAATGTGCCTGATGCTGTTATCCCCAATTGTAGGCTTTTCTCAATTACCTCTAAAAATTCAAACGTAACAATATGCTTTTCTGATGATACGTTTGAAGAGTTTTGGCAAACTAAAGTAGTGGTGAAGCCATTCTTTTCGAGATAACGAAAACTGCCTATTATCGATAATAATTTGCTTACCGGTTACAAATACCTACTTAATAATACCGATACCTTTGTAGTTGGCCACTGAATAAGGGATGATTATTTTTACTTCATTACTCACAAAATTGTGTCAGTATTAGTTTAATATAATTGTTTGTGTTTGATCACTTTTCAAATAAAGGTAACAGAACGTAGTATGATTTGGATACAATAGCATGCTATGAAAACACTTATTTATTTTATTTATTAAATGCAACTTCAATTTGTTACATAACGAATAACCAGTACTTTTAGAACGGTTGTTCAGCTTATTATTTGCAAATCGTCTGTGACTGTCTTCATAGTACGTTTCCGCATCAGTGAATTGGAGGTGCATCTATTTTCTAGAACTCCAGATCTGATTGTGCTTGATTTTTATTTATGGGAAAGGGTAAAAGATCTGGTTTACCAAACGTCCTAGAACGAGAGCTGATATGATTCAACCGATTCATAATGCCTACCAAGAGAAGAAATCGAAGCAGCAGTTAATAGCACTCGTGCCAGACTAATTATTTGGACATATTTGCATAGTTTCAATAGTATTTGTATTTTACATTTAAAACAAACGAATTGAATCTGTAATGAAGTGCGTGAAAGTACTAAAGTAATGGTAAATAAGCATTTTTAGGAAAGCTATGTGTTAACTTAATATTGTAAATCTAAGTTTCAGTAAACTCAATAAAATACACGTATTTAATAATCTAATCAACAAATAGATTTACGACCTCGTTCGATAGCTCTCCGGGAAAGCTAAGAAATGTTGCTGTTTGTTAGCTTTCCCTGCTAATGCTAATTTACAAAACGAAAACTATGTGTAGATGTGCAGCACCAACAGCAGCAGCAACAGCAATCTTAATAGCGTTAACCTTGACAAATTTTTTTTAATGACTCGTTAGGGAAAGCATTTCTAGCTTATGTAATCAAAGCATCCATATGTTTCATATACTTATTAATTTGCAGTTCCTTTGCAGATATATTGACGATATCGAAACAATATTTTCTCTTTCGCTGTTGGTCCATTATTTGACAGCGATTATCTTGATTTGCAGTAGTCTGCTGCAACTAACAACTTTGGTAAGTTAGAAAAATGAGAAAATAGTTGAACACATCACAAAATGCCTGGAAACAATAATAAAAAAAATAATGCTAAAATAGCTTCCTCATGATAGAATCATTTACGGCAAACGCAACACAAGGAGAGAAAAATACACTGTCCACGGACGCCGTTCAAGGCACTAGAGAGGGCCAAGAAATGTCTAGCTTGTCTTGTGGCATTAACTGTGAGGCAACAGCGACACAAGCTAGAGTTAAAATACTCTCGGAACCACGCTGATGACGCCGGGTAGGCGGAAACATGTTCGTGGGTAGTGTATTTTTTCTCTTCTTGTATTTGCCGTAATTGGTTCCATTAATACCATAAGGAAGCTAATTTAGCATTATTTTTTTGAGAAAATAGTTTTATCTTTCATTCCACAAACCGAGTAATATGTTCATATGTTACGAATTACTGTATAATAGTACTCCAAATAAAAATAAGAAGCAAATATCTGTTTTCCAGGTTTCCAGTAAACATTCTTTTTAATAATTCTTTACATGCTTCTTATAGGTTAAGTATGCCAACAATACTCTAATAAATGTATGTATATTTTAAGGTAGACAGCCATTCGATTCAATTCCTGCTATCA
The DNA here is from genome assembly GCA_902655005.2 of Marronus borbonicus. Lineage (NCBI taxonomy): Eukaryota > Metazoa > Arthropoda > Insecta > Coleoptera > Scarabaeidae > Marronus > Marronus borbonicus. The sequence continues at coordinate 17,991,598 of LR737384.1, read as the reverse complement.
TGTTTCTTCGTGATCATAGTCCTCGTACAATCGTTCTTATATCACTGGTTTGGCAATGAAGTTATAGTTAAGGTAAGATAAGGGACTGAATTTCGGTCTATAAAAACAATACTTCTACGAATTATGGTGGAATTTCGCTATTGAGAAGTTTTCGAGAATTTACAAAGAAGATCGGGTTAATAAAATTTCGTAACTTGAAACCAAATTAAAATTGGATAGGAACGTATTAGTTTTTACAATATTTTCACGTGTTCAATACGCAGTTGCAGTTTAGCCCGTTTTTCCCGTCTCACCTTGTGTAGGTAAAATGGATTTCGTTAGGGAAGAAATTTCCTCTTCAGGGTTTTTTTTAACTAATTGTAAGCCCTAACATCACTGGCGTTTCACTGTCATTGTTTGTTGGTTTAATACGTTTTTGAAGTTCCAATGACGTAATGTACTTTTCTCAAATGTAGCACAGTACTTTGATATATGATGATATATGTATATGTTATAATTTATATTTTTAGAGCTCTAAAATCGGAGAAGCCTGTTATATATCAGAATGGTATAAGTGTAGCATTGAAGCTCGAAAAATGCTGCTAATGGTAATGATGGGGTCTCAGAAACCACTTGGAGTTACAATACATAAATTCGCAATGGTCTCCTTAGCTTCGTTCCTCACTGTGAGTAAATGATTATGATTATGTTATCACGTAACAAAAGAAAAATAAAAAATGAAATAAAGTTGTCCCATAGTATTTCCCCAAATTTTTGTATGCATTCTGCTAGATTCGATACTTTTCGTATATTTTTCATTTTTATGTAAATATAAAATTACGTTTTACGAAGTAAATGGCAGTGCTTCTTAATTTAATTATAAAGTTGCATCGATTGATTTGCTTATATCACTTAATAATAACACCAACAATGTAGCCGATGTTACACTTTGAACGCACGAAGTTTTGTTAGTAGCTATTACCAAAAAAAAAACTACAGGATGTACAAGTTACTTGTTTCAAAATTCGTGTGAAAATCTTATCGCATCTATCTGCATTGCTTGGCCAAACTTTACGAACGTGATGTATCTAACAAAGCTGCCTAAAAATATGTATCCAAAAATGCTTTCTTGAAAAGTTACGCGCGATGTTCAGAAATACAGACAAAGATTTGTTATTTCAACCTTCAAAAAAAAGCACGTGAATGCCGGAGCTTGAAGAAGATGTGCTCGATAGAATTGGGGACATTCGTAAAAACAGTAAGGGGAAATTATCCTTAGAAGTAGGTGCTTCTCATAGCACGGTATGGAGAGTTATGCATGAACAGCTACTTTTCAGGGTTTTCAGGGATGCAATTATTAATTTCCATAATGATCGTCAATATGCTGAAAAAATTCCTCAGTACAAATCACACAACCAAAGCACCAACAAACTTTTTCATGCAACACTTGGACTAGTATTATTTAATAGATCTAATGCCTTTATTAGACAGATTAAATGGATCAAGTCACAGGAATTCCTTGGCAATCTCTCCTACTTGATGACACCATGACTTATGCATGATGGATGATGGTGCTCCACCACATTTCAATTCTGTTGCTAGGGAATACTTAAATAATAATTTTCTGGGTGTTGGATTGGCAAAGGTGGGCTAGTTGTGTGACCACAGCACAATTCATCAGTTTCTTTTACTATGGGGCCACCTAGGAAGTCTTGTTTACTCTAGGCCGATTCTTGCCTTAGAAGGCTTCTGCGACTGCATACAACATAGTTTTCGTATAGTCCGGAATAGCCCCAGAATTCTTGAGCAATTTCGACAATCAATGGTTCAATGCCGCGAAGCGTGTATTGCTGCTGAAGGAGGATCCAGCAATTACTCTAACGTCTAATCATAGCACATTTAATCATTATTAATAACAAAATGTATACGATATGAAAAATTGTTACCGGAAGTATCTTTTTGGTCAAGTTTACAGGAACTCTTTTTACAGCTTTGTTCTGTATATTATGTTGGTAAAATTTTGCCAGACAGTTCAGATACGCTCCAATTCTTGATTGCATCAAACCAATGATTAATACTAATATTATAAAGCTTATTTAATTTCTGCAACCATTTGGTTTCCTTCCATATGCTAAAAACTTTTTAAAATCATAAGTCTATTTAATTGTCTTCTGTTATTGCAGATAATCCGATGGTCTTACTCTTTTGCAGCTTTAATCAGGACACGGTACATATCGGAATAGATTTCAAATGGAAATATACATAGTGAGATATATATATATATATATATATATATATACCATATAATAGAAATGTATAATAGGATACACATTTTGATTGTAAGACAAAATCTGAGGTGATTTTGAGAGCTAAGAAGCTTTTTATTTCACTCTGAGGGTAAAAATTGCACCCTAGCAAGCAAAGGATGAACCCTACATCCTAGATAGATATTACTTATCACTTACCTTTTTCGCGCTAAGCTCAGTATGGTATTGATTTCAAAATAGCGTGCTGACTAGAATACCTGTACAAACGTGACCAGAACAAACTAAAATTCCCCGATAACATAATAGATATCATAACGTATCTTCCTAAAATATATGCGTATATACGAGATGATCAATAAATAACCAAGCAAGTATCTAGCTTGTTATCTTGAATTGAATCACCTGTTTCTTATGCTTCTGGTTTCTCCGTCTAGAAATAAACCAATACAATAATTATACTACAGCGGTTTGCCTATGACTATTTCTAATAGCTTTCGAGATATTTATGGTTTTCTCTTCAATTGCCTAAATGTAGGAATACATATTTTCTTCGAAATGCGAAAGCATTTAGTATAAATTTCTATGAGATCAAATTACTTGCTTGGCTCTCTTTAGACACAGTGTCAAAGCGCCTTTGAAACATTGCCAGCTTCAAACACCAGAAACGTAATATTTTTAAATAGCACCATATATTTTTTCTGTATCCACCGTATAGAAAATGCATACATCTAATGTTTTTGTGTATTTATGGGTATGTCTAATGTTGAAAATAAAGAGAGATATTTACAATTAAACATGATGCCTGCATTGATGTGATATTGCAACCAAGTGGTTTCTGGTGTTGGTATTGTTTGATTACCAATGAGAACAGTAAGTAAACGGCACCGACGTTGATTTTTTAAACTATGGATTGAAAATATTGAACCCAAGTACACTTGGAAATTGCAATCAAATAGTCTTTGGTGTTAATATGTTTAGGTTACCTCGACAGCAGCTAGCGAAACTCATTAGCATTGATGATTCTAGGTTGTTGATTCAAAATATCGAATCCCTGTTGTACCTAAGTAAAAGATAATCAGATAATACATGTTAGGAAAAAACGAGGTTAATGTATTTTAGCTAACAGCTGCGCTATCTTGATTGACGATGTTCACAACCAAGAACGTTTGTCAAATTAAAGCTATGACTTGATGCTGCAAGAAACGTTAATTTAACTAATGTACACGGAGAAAAACACATCGCAATTACAAACAGAATTATAGTGTATAGTAAAAGATTTTCTAGTGAAATATGTGACACCTGCGCAAGTTAGTGTCTATCATAGCAGCATTATTGTCGATTTTACTAAATTAGTGCAGTTCACAATGTAACGAAATATTATGGCAGAATACATGAGATACGTATAGTTATGTTAAAGATAGCGTGTTGTTGTTGGTATATGTTGGTGTAGTTAAATTTAATACATAGGTAGAGTATTGTGCTATATTATATATTGTGCTATATAAAATAACGCATCGTCATTAAAGTAATGAAATATAATATAGTTCATTAACTAAGCACTATTTATGATATTTATTAGATGGTATATCTTTATTGTAGCAGAAAGATTTTTATGTAATAATATTAAGGTTATTGAGATAATACCATGTAGCAATATTTACCAAATAAACTGTATTCCTAATGTTTGCCAGGTATATTACTATTGTCAGTAGAAATAAAAATGAAATAAAAAAATTGCGTACTTGCATAGATTGTTAAAGCATCTATTTTGCTGTATTATAGATGCATATATCTATAAGAAAAATTCTTTGAGAACTATTTATAGTTTGTAGCTTTATTGTTGAGATCAATAAGAACTTAAGTTACAACAATTATAGTCAGATGCAACGACCATATTACCTTGAAAATGTCATCGTTATTTACAATTGCCGCTGTATCACACAGAAATTTACCAAACAGTTACTTAAATTACCGACGCTATAGTCGATTAAACGTTCTAAAGCAAAAGAAAAAAAACATTATTACAAAGTGAATAAAATAATTGTACTAACTTATTAAAACATAAGTGAAACGTGAATGAAATACAGCTACCTCTAAAAGTCGCAATGAGCTCACCAGAATCGAAATTATTTAGAACATCTTTCACGAGGAGAGGTTATTCTATGGCTACGCTTAAAGATAAATAGATAAGCACTTTTCACGCTGTCAAGACAAGCATTTTTTTTACTAAATATATCTAGTAGATTACGCTATATATGTCTTGCAATATGAACTACACGGAGAAAGAAAAGTTCTTTTCTCAAACCAATATGCACTCATTGTCAGTTAACCAAATCGTAATTTTAAGTGGCGGCAAAGATACATCTTTTTAATTTGAATAAATATTTTTTTTTAAACATTTGATTCAAACATATAATCTCTCGAGAAAAACAATCTCAGTAGTTTGATTTGAAAATATATCTGTTTGATTTAATATACTTAACGTGTTTGATTTAACAATATAATCCTTTCGTTTAATGAACTTCGTCAGTTTGTAGCAAATATATTTTTCTTTATGATTTATTGAGCTTGAATAAATGTGTATTTGATTCAAAACTCTCCATATATATTGGCTTAGCAAATTATTTCTGTGGTGGTAAGGTATGCTGTTATTACAAATTTGATGTATTAATCTGTTGGTATTATTATTCAATTGAAATGATCAGTACGATCGATGCTTTTTCTTTTAAAAAAGAAAGCATCAATATATGAGCACATGGGGCAAACAAACATAAGTACATAAAAGGTAAGTATATTGCCGAAAATAAATCCGCATCTTATTGTAACGTGATGCTTTTGTTCTTGTAAATAATCTCTAGCTCTCTAAAATACCATTTGTTTCTTCCGTTACGAAAAGGTAACATGGAGGCCTGCTCAAAATTCTCCACGTGGTAGCAAACAGAAATGGTGAAATTTATCTTTTCAAGTTTCTTCGAGATTACTCATATTTCGCAGAAACCTGTGGAATGAATCTGGTTGGATTAGTTTAGATTTCGGGCAAGATAGGGCAAACGATTGAATGTTTGCAGCGACATACTCGTGTTTTGTCGGCTCCCGGGAAAACCTCTACGCCTTCTTATGAAACGAATAAACCGGAGTGTATCCAGTCGCTACAAAAATTTAATCATTTCCTCTATCTTGCCCAATAGCGGTCTCGCTCAATAGCTACAAAAACAACGTGTTTTAAAGGTTAATAAATAAAATAAGACAATTTTTCAAAATATTTTTAGTATCACCATTGGGTCGGCCAGTCGGACCCAGGGCTTGTCGCTGCTGCTTAATAATATCAACGTTAGGTACAGTGCGCCGGTAACTTAAACGGATCGTATTATGTCCAATCTGTTATAATTTCAATCTTTAACTTTGTAATTATCTGTTTATACGGATACAAAATTAAATGAATAATTAATACGAAACTACTAGCACCGCTACCTATTGCCGCTATTGACGCATTTCGCCCTATACGGCTTATCGGCACAGCTCAGGGAGTGCTGGTAGTCGATCGTAGGAAAGTCGTGTACATACGAAATGACATTGATAAGAATATCTAAACTTAGATATCAAATAAAATTGTCGAAATTTTGCGGAAATTTTTTAGTAGTATTTTAACAAAAGTACATACAGGCTAACAATAAATGTATAAATAAATTAAATCCATTAAATCCATTAAACGTAGATACATATGGTAAGTAAGACGTTATAATTACATCCATAAATATATCATCAAAAATGCGCGCAGTCAAATTCAATTTAAATAAAAACATCAATACTTAAACATTAACAAGCAAGCACAACTAAATTTAAGCATCGCTAAACTAGCGAACACGTTTATCAATTCTTTTTCATGGTACCTTGTAGCACAGCAAACAGAGAGTAGGACCAACGAATGATCTAAAATAAACAAAATTTACAAAACGATATTCGAATAAATGTAGTACATTCTTACAATTGCAAATGAAGCCAAAGATACGCTGGTGAATTTATATACAGTAACCGTCAAAGGTTGCTTAGTTCTCTCAATCAAGATGCTCATTATTTTCATATTGTTCCTATTACATTCATACCAAGTTGACATATATAAAGAATCTCCAATTTTACTACTCTACGAAGGAGGAAGCATCGTATAGTAGGTATTAGATTTTATTACTCTATGCATACCTTATCGATAATTGCATTTCCAAACCAATGGTAAAATGAGAGTTGAGTTAAAATTCCTAGAAGGAAAACTATCGCCAACACAAATTGAGTTGAATGTGTTTCTAACTAAAATAAATATAATTGTAATAAAATTGTTTTGGTAAATTTTAGAATAATACCAGAAAAAACAACTGCATGAATAGGCTGCATATGTGCACTATATCCAGCACATATTGTACAAGTACGGCAAATGAAAACATATTATCGATGTCGTGTACAAATCTGAAACAACGCCATTATGTACCGCTACTGTTTGATAAGCTAATTTATTGTATGCATTGTTAGCGTTAGAGTAACCTAAACTTTGTTAGTTTTACTCAGTATATTTTGTAAATTCTCTGTCTGTTCGAACCTCAAATAAATTTCTTTAACGAACAATTAAATTCCGTCCGTTAACTCAAGGTTTAGTGTTTGTTTGTTAATTTACTAATGCCATGTACACCATATATGGACACAGTGAGTGTTTCGTTCAGCCCATGCAGGCATATATGGTCAGAAAAAATTGTAATTTTCTACTTGCTGTGCCCGTCTGAAAGCCACACATACGTACGAGTCTTATGAAGGAATGTAAAACCTGGATTGCAGGAACATTGGGTCGGGATTTTGTCGTTTAGAACGGATGCTACAGAGATTAGTATTGTGTGTTTTGTAAGTACAAATGGCGTAAAGAGCAGGCTCATAATGGGTAGAAAGAGGTATAACTCATCAATAAAAAATTGATTGACGGCGAACTTAAAAAAATCCTGGAAGAAAGTGACTTTTTTGAAGGTAATAGTGATGATTCATTAGGAGATGGGGAGTGAAGATGATCACCGTAATATTAAGGTGCTGAAAAGTCCAGCAAAATATGCAATGTCCATTTACAGAGGGTAACCAAGAAGTAAGTTTTAGTGAATACTCTAATGGTAATTTACAATCAGAGGGAAAATTAGAAAATAATATACCTAAAACAGGAAACCAAGACGATGATTCTGAAAATGAGTCCACAATTGGTCGATCCTTATTATCTGATCTGCAAAATCCTAAAGTAATATAAAAAGATGCAAACCCAGCCGAACTTCATAAATTTGAGTTTGATGGTGAAAATATGGGATTCGAAATTATGGATGATATGCCATTTGATTTGTATTTATCATTTCTAGAACCTGTCTTAGATTTAGTTCTAGAAGAGATTAATAGTTATTTTGAGCATGCTTTGATAGAAGGGATTACGAATGAAACTATATCTAAAAATAACATGTTGGCGAAATGGTCAGTTTTTTTGAAGTAAAAATGCATGTTTTTACATGTCGTAAATAGCGAACCTATGCCAGAAAATTACAAATTATATAAGATAAGTCCAATCTTACGTATCCTATCAAAGCAATTTCAGGAATTGTGTATACCAGGGGATAAGCTTTGTATAGATGAAACTATGGTTCCTTTTCGGGGAGGGTTAGGATTCCGACAATACATTCCCGGAAAAAAACATAAAGACGGATTAAAATTATCCAAATTGTGTCTTCCTAGTGGTTACACTTATGCACAAACCAGACCTCCAAGTACAACTGTGTGAATAAAACACGTTTAGTTGGTACATTGCAGGCTAATAGAAAATACAATCCCTAATCAATTGTTAAAAGTAAACTAAAGAGAGAAGAAATGAAAGTACTTCAAAGTAATTCGAAAGTAATAGTAGCGAAATGGAAAGACAGGGGAGACGTTTTGTTTTTCGCAACGGCAAACCCAAATTTTGTAGAAGTTGTTATTCACAGAAAGCATCCACTATAGTCGAATATAATTCTATCAAATCATATATAGATGTTTCCAACCAAAAGGCAGATTACACCTCAATCATTCATAAAGGTATATGATGGTACAGAAAAGTTTTGATAGAACTTCTTACAAATACGACGGTAGTCAACGGTCACTGTATATACCAACGGGTTTGCATTACAAATTTTCGTGAAAGTTTAGTTGAATCTCTTGTTGTGTGGAAAAATGTAGAAACAACCACTATTTCACAATATACTCTCCAGGAATATGAGAAGAGAGGAAGATGTGCAACGTGCTACAAAAAGTATGCTAGCAACTATGGCAGGGCTAGTGCTATAAAAATGCGAAGAAGGCTGCTTCCTTTTTTGAAAATCATAGCTATTCACAAAGGAAACAATTTTTTTTTATTCTGGTTTATGTATTTTTATTCATATACATAATAAAGTGAATACACGGGCCCAGGATAGGAAATCAATGAACTATTTCTTCCCAACTCGCGTGCCTCATAGAGAAGAAGAGAAGAAGGAATCCAAAATAAGCAAAAAATATTTTCTGCAGCAAAAATAGGACATTATATGTCTAATACACAATACTTTTAATTGACCTGCGGAAAAAATTCATGACGGGTTCGGGTAAAACTTTGCTGTTCACGGCCTGGGAACTAAAGTGAGCATTATTAGCGTTAAATCCAGAGTTTTTATAAAATTAATTCTCCTATTGCGGCAGTAAGTAGTATTTTGCAATGAAATTTATTAAATTATCCATTTTGGTGTGTGATGTAATGGTAAAACAATTGCTAGTTTATCGTTTAAATACAGTTTCTAAATATAACAGGTTCTCAATTTTAACTTTCATATAAGTTTTATAGCAAAGGTCTCGTATAGAATTTATTTTCTATTAAAAATATGTAGTTACTAGTATTGATTTCAATTCAAGGCTTCTATAATTTTTTGTAAAGGACATTCTATAAAGTTCATAATTTTACTTCAGATTTCATAAAGTAATTTAATTGATATTTGTGTATCACAAGAAAAGCAAATGTCAGTTTTGAAGCTGTTCGGCTTAATTGACACACATTTTATAAGACAAAGTTTCACAAGATTTTATTTCGTTATAAGGTGTAGATTTTATGTTTAAACAAGTTGGCACATTCATTTTAGATTAAAAATTGATAACATTTACATCAGTTCTATATAGTAATAATTCAATATAGTAATATTGAAAGGTAATAAATTTTTCATTTTCATCTACTTTTAAGTGTAATTTGATCACTGAGCTAACACGATTATAAAAAGAATTAAGCAGTTTCTTCTATTAAATCTTTTGTATTTATATGCAGCAATATATAGAATATAGTTTTTATTTACCATAGGGACAATGGGTGTAAAACGGTTTTGCTGTTTTTTTTTCTAAGTTGGTTGATCGTTAAGATCTGAGAATAGGTTATAATTTTTTAATTCTAGAGAGTCTAATAATTCGCAAGTAACAGTATAAAAACTAAAATAGGATAATACTTTCAGCTGAAAATGTTACGAAATACGTGACGTAAAAAACCAAATGATCAGGAAATTAATTATGCATTAAAAAATGATAATTTGCTTTTATTCTAACTTCTACAAAGAAGCAAATGTACAGATCCTCTTCCCCCAAGACTATGTGTTTATTTTCAGTAAATACAAAATTGAAAATATTACCTTATAATTGCTATGTGTAACTCTATGCATTTCGATAAATTGTTTTTAACAGTTTTATTAAAAATCGATCCTTCTTCCTTGGTGACAGGTACGCATACCAATAAATTGTTACATAAAATGTCAATTTCGGCAGCTGCAAAAGTTGCTAACGTAACATATAATGCGTCGATGCTATTTCCAGTTAAACCAGCAATCACAAGCGTTAAGCACTGGAGTAAATGCATCAGGTAGTAATAGTCACCTAAATCGTAGCTAAATGGCATTGGTAATGTCTTCTTGTCGACCACTGGAAAGAGTGTGTAGAACAAAATAATAGATACACTTATCATTCCGAAGAATTTTACAATTTTACTGCAAAGAATCGTTGCTTTCATTATATTTTCCTCGTTACGCGCTTCATAGTTACTGGAGACGATGATGTTAAGATGCTTCAATAACTGGCAGAAACATTTCCTTTTTATTGTAATAGAGGAAAGTTTCACCATAATAATTACGAGTTGTAATAGAGACACTAGTACTTCAATAACCCTATTAATATCACTACCTACTTTACATAATTCTATTGTTAAACAAAGTATTGCGCCTGGTAGAAGAGTCCAATTCAAAAACAATTTAAAAATTGACATTTTCAAATTTACTCTTCGTGGCCAAATGCCAGCTAGTTCTAACATTCGCTGAAGTAAGATTATTTGCTTTGGACAATCTATTTCTTTGTATTCAATCTGCATCTTATCTGTAGCTTGTATGGATGTAGTTAGAACGATAATCGGTATTAAACTGCACCATAGGCAGGAGGTAGCAGCTGCTATATCCCCACTCAAAATGACTGCGATTGTAATATTTCTTCACAAATTAGTTTTGTAATTATCTGATACGCAAAGAGATATTACTATGAATGTATCCACTTTTCGGGCAAATTGCTTCTTTTAAATATAGAATTCGTTGTACTAATAGAGATTTGGTATGTATGTTAAATTAGAGAAATGTTTCGAATATATTTGTAAAAGAAATCGTGGGCCAATTAATCTTAAAAAAAAATGAAAATACAATAGTAGTTATCTAGTAGATATATGTATAAAATGTAGGTATTTATGACGAATTAAAATATTAACTGCTTGAGAACTTGTTTCTTGTATGAATTCAGCAACTAAGTAGACCATTTCACCATTAAGTGGAATATACATTCTTAGATTTTAGACAATTACTGCATTACCCGGTTTTCACAGGGACAACATGGATAACTTCTGTATTTGAGGAGATAGAGAGATTGTTAAATTAGCAGAAAGGCGACATTCCGGCCAACTTGCTTAGAATTAAAACATGCAGATTGAACTAATTTCCATGATAATTTAAACACGTTCAACAGCACTTAATAAAGCCAATGTAAGTTCTGCAAATATTTAAAGATCTATTTTGACCTCAAAATTTAAATTAGTCTACGCAATCTATTTTGGACCTTTTAGTAGAGTACTCTTTTCTGAGTTCAACGTTTTATACCTTTTCGAAATTTTGAAAATAATAAGATTATTCCTTTTACGGTCAGAAATTACTAGTGCCATGATCATAAAAACTTAATTTTTTGCTTATCAAGCTATCTGCGAAATTGTGTTTCGAGATAAAAAACCACGCTTATGTAAACTAGCCAATACAATAACTAACAACAATAAATTACTGAAATAAACCGGCATTGTTCGCAATGCAAACTTGGTTTCGTTTTTGAATGCTATTAATTACTTTACGGATAGTGTTGCAACTAACACAAATGCCTCAAGCAATTCTTCCTGCAATTCTTCAACGTTGGACCATGTATTCTATTTTTAACAGTACCTCACAAAAGGGTATCAAGAGGAGCTAAGTCAGGTAATCTTGCATGGCAACGTACTCTTCTATTAGTCGCAATCAAACAGCTAATTTAAATAGTTCATAACGGCATGAGTATTACGCGAAAAATACCCATCCTGTTGCAACCATATCTGTCTAGTAGCTTCTAATGGCAGCTTTACTATTAAATCCGCGCTCTCGTCTAGTAAAAAAGAAACATTTGTTTGTCCCGTTAAACTACCGTTAAAATAATGGGTCTCATTAATCTAATATTTATTAGGCACACTGCATCAAACATTGAAACTGAATCTAACTTGGTTTCGAGCTGGAAGAGTCTGCTGTAAATGTGGGAAGTAGTAATAGTTACCATGTCTGTTAAAGAATCAGTTTGTAAAGATTTGTAAAGGTTTCATCTGCCCACAAAATGATATTCTTGAAATTTGAATTTGTCCAAATATCAAAAAAAATGACAACATTTAAGTTTTTTTTCTGAAACTCTTGATCTTGATGTTTGAAATTGTTTAAATTGACGTTTGTAACTACTTTTGTTTAGAATTCCTGAAACCTCGGCCTTTGGCACACCAACAATTAGCGAAATTTCTCTAGAAGAAACACGTTTATCGAAATTAACATGAGTTAAACTAATTCCTCGCTTTTTTAATAATCCTTGTTGAACATGAATTATTTAGATTTCTGTCTAATTGCATTATCGTTTTACGATCAGGTAATTGTCTTTCTGGATATTTAACGATAGTCCTTCTAGAACAATTTTTTCGCATACATATAGTAAACCTTGACGGTTTTACCTTGGATATTTCTCGGAGAGCAAGAGTTCGGGATCGGTGCAAAGTTTGGGGAGATTAACGACAATACTTGAGTATTTAAGAAGAGTAAATTCCTATAACGAGATCGAAGGTCACCGACAGATAACTGTAGGGAAAAAACACCAAACCGTCCTCAAAGCTTGCTGTCCGCGATCATAGACAAAAAAAAATTGGCTCTCAAAACAATAATATATTAACAATTTAAAATTGACAACGGAAAATAAATATGAATATGTATGAGGGTAATTACCAAATAATCTTTGATTAGAACAAATAGTGATGTGGCTCACTGATCTGGAATGACATCAACATGCGTCCAAAATTAAGATTCGGCGGTTGATAATGGCATCCGAGGTGGAGGGCTGAAAACTTTGAAGTCTTTGGTCCTCCAGGGGATCGAAGTGGTTGAATCAGTCCTCCAATGATCGAAGCTGCTAAGCATTGAACAGAAAAGAAAAGAAACAGTAGTTTGTTCAGGTCTTACATAACAAAAAAAAAGAAAAAGAAGGAGAGAAATCGATGAGTTAATAAATTTATTCCAAACTAAGAGCTAGTTTTCTAAATTCAAGAAAAATTTGGCGGCCGGGCTCATGAACAATGGAAATCTAAATTTAAGTTAAACAATGACATTGAGATTACATGTATGAATTCAAAATTAAACGTGAAACTGAGAATAAAGTTGAAAATGAATCTATCATTAAGGATACAGAAAAAAAAAGTAATAAGTGAAATCACGGAGAAATAAAATACTAGCATAAATGAAGGATTAAGGAAAGAAAAACATATATAGCTTAACAGTAGGAACAGTTACAGTAAACAGGTAAACAAAAACAAGATAAATAATTAGTGGAAACAAAAGCAACCGATATCACATTCTTCCTGTTGGAAGAAATAACAGGAAACCAATTGTGGACGGGCGAGTGAAAAATTCAAAAGCGAAGCAGTAAAGAGAGGAAATAAAATTAATTGAAATCCACTCGCAATATTTTTGGGTTCTTAGTACAATCAACAATTTTTAATATAAAAAAAATGATACTCGGCACGCATTGTAAAGCGGCAGGTGGATTTAACCTATAACATCAAGTACAACGAGGAGAAAGTCGATAACTGGGAAAATATTATTGAAAGCTAATAGAAAATAAATTACGCAAACAAGGGATATGTTAAAAAGCAGCGGATGATCACGGATGCTTTCAGCACACATCAATATCGGACCATGCCAAAAAAATAGTTCACGTGCAAATAATTATAATAAGGAAACAACGATATGAAAGATATCGGCATAATCATTGAAAATGATTTAGCAAAATAATACCGTCGAAGAAAAATCTTATTCGCACATGCGACAATAATTCGTGCGCGTAGTAAGACGATCAATAAGAGAAGAAAGTAGCAAAAATGTAAAGTGAAAAACTAGGAATTTCACGATGCTCTGTAAAATCAAATTATTAAATTAAAAATTATTTGTCTATTAAAACAAAAATAAATAATACGCACACTTTTAGATACTAGAGATGTAAAATTTTGTTATTTTTCATTACTTGTATCTTACCGTTCGTTTTGTTACTTTAAATTCGGTACTTTTGTTACGAAACTGCTATAGAAAAAATTACTGCATCGGTAATGATTCCAATCGGAGCTCGACGCTACCTGGTATCGTCATTAGAGTCGAAACAGTTCTCGACGAGTAGATTCTGTATTCCCTACTGGTAACAGCGCCCAGAATACTTTTGTTAGCCGGTAACAGTTACTTCGAATCCAGGCAGGTCTCGAATACCAAGTAACGAATGCTCATTCCAACAGATTCCAACAGTTCATCCAACAGATTTATGCACATTGCACATTAATGTCTTAATTCAACCAAAAGTATGTTCATTCAACACTTTATCGAACATACCTAACTTAAGTTCCAACAGAACTCATTTGCTTTGGTTCAATTATTTTTGTTAAATAAAATGCTTTAAAATATATTATTTTAAGATCAACATAAAGACATCCTTCTTTATTTAAGTCAACACAAATTCAGATTTACATAATCACTTTCTATCACTTCTAATTCACTTTCCGTTTTCATATGTGTTCATTTTTGATTCTACGCATACATTTTTTTTGCTTTCTACCAACATTCTTGCGTAGGTTGGTTGAACATTCACTTCAAAGTTGATCCAATTCAAAAGGTCCAACCAGTTGCATGCCGTTGCTTTAAATCATATGAAGTATTGAGCATATTTCGCATAGGTTGAGTCAAATAATTTTTCATTAGTTCAATACATTTTTTCTCTCAGTGCATCATCTTTAATTTTGAGTCCTTTCGTCGATTTCGTTCAATTTTTAACATTACGAATATTTAGAAGAAGTTTTCATATTTGACCGCTGTAAGTTTAATTGTTTTTGAAAAGTTTGACCTGATAAAGAGTACAACTACATTCAAAAGATGCTATAACGAAAATTACGTGAATTAGGTTTTTGCAACCCTTTCTTTTTCGTAATTGGAGGATTCCGTTCAATACAGCTTCCAAACTCTCAACGGTACATATTATGATGTACACAACGTTAGAAAATTCACCACCACTGTTGTTACATTTGGATTATCTGCAGCTTACGGTGTAAAGTATGGCAAATCATATGCATTGTATCTACAAACACCGCGAAAGTGTTATTGCTAAAGAAATAATCTGCACAGTGTAACAAAAAGAAAAAGAACAAGTGATTGTATTTACTCTTTATTTTCTTATGATTCGCAGCAAGTATTTGAAATAACTCCTTCTTGCTGCTTTGTTTCGCTGAACTAAATACCTATGTAGTACAGTTTTCATTATCAGCCGGTGGAACTGTGCTCCTGTCTTAGTGATTCAGTGTTATTGAATTTTTAAGAAATACTTCCATTATAATTTCGTGCAGCGTGTAGAATAAAGAACGAGGAGTAACGTATTCTCTTTAAGATGCGATAAACTTGCAAAGTGATAAAACAGCAGAATAACTAATTAGTGTTTCCAGAGGTATTCATCAATGTAAATATAGAAAAAGCTGCTCGAAGAATCTATAATAAAATAGAATACAAATACAAAGAAATATATCGATTCCCAGACAACTTACCGCAACCAGTGATTCAAGAGATAAGGTGCTAAACTTATACAGTTTAAGATTCAAAGGTGTCCTGGCGTTCTCCATTATAATAAATAAATATCTCCTTGTCTTTGAGTCACACAAATACCAGTCTGATAAATAGCAACCTTCAGTAATTTGGTCCGTCTAGAAAATAGCAGAGTGTTCTGAAATATTCTAGAACAAACAGGAAATTATTTGGAAATGAAACTTTTTCTTCTTTGAATTATTAGGTTTGTTCGGTCGGCCTACACTAACTGTTTCGAGTAACCAGTGTAAAACTATGCGCTCGTTGGGCCTGTATGTGGTTGCACGCAATTTGTTCATTGGGACCGGTCAGTTTATAGTAGGTGTAAGAAGTGTGTACATAGAAATAAGTAGCACGAATTTAAATTTAAAATAAAGAAAATATTGCAATAGTCGAATAGCATCTTTGACAAGAAATTCTGTAATAATGGAGTCAAAAATGGGAAATAAATGGAACCGTTGAAACTACGGTAATCATACGTATTCATTTTAATAGGACTATACTTTCTTTTAGAGGAGAAAATGTTATTTATGTATCTCTGACAACTCAGCATTCGTGTTATTTTTGATCTAATTGTTTTCAGTCTTTTAGGTTCGGATGTGGATATGCATGAAAGTAGTGACGAATATAACAGTTAGGATGTGGATGAATCAGGAACCTCACATTGAGGATATTCAAGCAGATCCGGTTCTACCTAGATTTACTTTTACTGACAAATCTAATTTTCATTTCGATATATAACATGACGAAAAAGCTGCCTCATTTCAGTTTATTCTTCGACGATGAAGAAATAAATAAAATAGTAATGGAAACCAATCGCTACGCACAGCAATAAAATACAGCGTTCTACCACAAAATCGTGAAAAAAAAGAAGGAAAGGTGCGGTCCAACTAGCAGTAACGAAATTAGTATTTATTTGAGTCTTATACTTCCGTACAGTTTGGTGGAGAAGCCCAACCAATGGCTTTACTGGTCGAAAAGGCTATTTATTGAGATAGCTTTTTGTGGTAAAATCATAATTTACAAAATATTCTGTCAAATAAAAGTCCTAAATTGTATAAAAAATGAGATATCTACACATATCTCAATTCTAAATTCAAATCATTCTAGAGACGAGACGTAGCAATAGACGAATGTTTGGTTCTCTGTAAAAGTTGACTACGTTGGGTTCAGTATATTCCTAATAAAAGATCAAGATTTGGCAACAAAAGTTTCAAGCTGTGGGAGTCTTCTTCAGGATATGTTTGGCAGGAATATAGAGAAAGGTTACAATAGCATAATGGGTGAAGTTTATAGGGTCGACCACTACTTCGCTGATTATCGCAAGGAAACGGGAGAAAAGAATATTATGAGAAAATATTTTTTCATTTCCTCGAGCTTGTAGAATAGAAATTTATGGCAACTGTGTTTTCACGCAAACAAATGTAAACAACCGAAATGCTTCCAAAGTAGCCACTTTATACTGTAAAGAAAAATGACGAATGAAGTCGTTCGGTTTGCATCTTCTTAGTGTAACCTACGCAACTATACACCCATTCGCACTGACTACTCCAGCGACATCATTTTACGCAATATCAAGTAAAAAGTGCAGCCCGCGCGAACAAACCTAATGACTTACTCACTTGTCCATAACAAACAAGTAAATCAAAAATCTGCGTTATTATAGGCACAAAATAGGTTAAATTGATGTATTAGCAAGCTTCACTAATTTGATCCGTCTAAAAGATAGCGTTGCAATTGGCAGAGCGTTCAGAAAATTTAATATAAATAGGCACCGGTCAACAAATAACTATGAAACGCCGTAGCGTACTTCGTACACCCATACTCATTTTCGAGTTATTCTAAAAGAAAATGATAAAACCAAAGAGCAAGTGAGCTAGGCATACCAGATTTTCTGAAAATTTACGTTGTATGCATATGAGCTGGGTACCGAAGAAAAACAACACAATTTAGCGTAGAATGTTTAGTTAATTTAACCTATTTTACATCTCTTACTTATAGCATGTGATATTTTTGTAAGAAATTAATTGAGCAAGCATGGATAAACTATTAAACATTAATCTTATTACCTTCACAATTATTTCATTTCCAAACCAATGGTAAATATATAATTGAGATAGCTCTGCACCTATGCCCCACATGGCGTGAAAACTCACTGATGAAAATAAAGATCCCTAGAATGAATATTTAAAATTACACGAGACTAACAATTTAATACTAAGTTTCTTATGCCTAACAAGGAAATGTGTCCAATTAACTCTTCTAGAGTTTAATGAAACTTGGGTGATTTGTAGACTATATAGGACCATGTAAATAACCGTTTCCGTTTCGGCCGAGGATTTTTGTGCTTTCCGTTAATTATTTCCTATTAGATATTCATAAAAATTATGAATGCGTATAGGCGTTTAGTATTTTTAAAGAACTAACGAAGCACGCTAAACTTGATGCAATAGGGGCGTAATAGGGGTAACTCCCCACCCTCCACCCAAAAGGGTGTGTATCGGTTTTTGTGGTGGTTATATTCACTTTCGCATACCATTCGAAATAGCTTTTTTTGCACTAGATCCTTTTAATGCCATAAAACATCGCTAAACATGAAGGCGCAGTATACACCTACTTATATTCTACTGCTAATAAGACAATCGCTAAGAATAGTTTCGATATTCATTTTGTTAAAATTACACAATCTACATCACGCGACCGATCATACCGTCATGTGACTGATCGTGCCATGTATTTTATACAGTGGAGTGACGATAATCCCAGCCCAGCCCAGCATATCGACATTACTTACCGCCACAGATTTGAACTATTTAATATGCAAAACTCGTTTGCAGTCACTTGTTTGCCTCACCAGTAAAAAAATTACAACAAGGTGTACATAAACCCGTTGAATATTATATAATCACTAATTATAATATACCACCAGTATTTTTCAATATATAAATCAAAATGCCATAATTTTATTTACGTTAGTATTGCGATAGACTAACAATCTCCGGCATAATTCAACATCTGGATGTGTACGAGTTTCGCGTATGGAAATCGTTGTTAGAAAACTTCCCAACCTTATAACTAGAGTGGGCAAATTCGGGTGCGCACCATCGGCGTAGCTGACGAAAGGACTCTTGCATGCGAAGGGAGTCAGTTTGCAGAGATATACTATCGCGAAGGGTGCCGTTCCGGTGCAAGATACAAAAAATTGTTAAGGTGGTTTTTGTAGATTATGTACCGATCTCGAAAAAATATATCTATGTTACTGAATGATTACGGGAAATTGCCATCTCTGGTCACATGGATAAAAAATAAAATCGGGAGTGTATGTAATTCGACGATTAAAAAAAAACTTACCAAACCAAAACTTACGTAACCATGTTCCCCAACGTGTAAGAATCGGTTGTGGTGGTCCAGGGATATGAGAACATAGTCTGTGAAATTCGCGAATACGTTTTGGGGATTTCAGAAACACTGCTTTTGTACTCGCAATTAGCGCATCCACCTGTAGATAACATCTCTGCAACAAGATGTAGAGCATGAATTTTACACGTATTATGTAAAAAGTTACCAAACTATCCCTTAAGAGACTGGCCTACAGAAAGCATGGCTGCGACAGCATCTGTCATAAACATTAAGACTTGATCTCTGGATATTTCAAATGTTTCCATTGCGCTTAACACCACTTTTGAAGTTACTTGGGCAGTACATTCTTCTATTCGTCTAGAAGCTAATAAAATTGAAGATGACGATTGATTTGGTTCCATATTGCGCGCCATAACATTAAGTACAGATCTTTTTTTGCAGTCAGTTGTTTCATCCACCCACAAACACACTTTTTTATTTTTCAGTTTAGCCTTAATTTTATTTTCTAAATGTACATGCACAGATGGTAAATAATTTCGTAACGTGGTCCTGCTCGGTAATGTAATATTGGCGTATTTGTTCCAAAATGAAATAAATGGATCGTTGTTTAACAAAGTAAACGCCAGATTACACTGAATCATCATTGTACACTGCCGTTCAGTGAAGTTCGGTCATACAATAAAAATCTATTATATCACACCGTATCCAATTATTAATACATAAAATTAGAAAAATATTAAGCATACGCTCTTTTCTAAGGAATTAAAGCCATAAATTATTATGTAAAGTAGAAATATTGCGACAACCACAATAAAGTCCCTTTTATTATCATTCCAAGAATTTCTGGGAAGTACCGATCTTTTGAAACGGGTCGTTTGGGGATTATTAACGAACAATAAATTTAGAAAATATACCGCAGTATTATTCTTGTTTATTTATCACAGGCGTAAAGATATAAATTTGCTTCATTTTACTGTTAAACGTGTGTTGGTGTGCATCTGTCCTTTTTGCGGGAAAGTTTTAAGAAAATTTACTTCAAAATGGCACGTGGCAAGCCCACCAGTGTAGAAAAACGTTCTCGCATTATTACGCTGTTTGAAGAAGGATATTCGGGGCGACAAATTGCTGAAAAAATAAATATAAGAAGTTCAACAGTAAATGACATCATAAAGCGATATCGGACAACTGGAACTATAGAAAATCGTGTTCGTCCTGGAGCATCTAGGAGAACAACAAAAGCTGAAGATTTGAGAATTGTATTATTAAGCAAACGCAATAGAAGATTAACAGCGCCACAAATAGCAGCCGAAGTCAAGAAGAACAAGTTTCGCCGAGTACTTAAAATTTCGACTTCAACAAGCGGACCTTCATGGGCGCATTGCCATTCGAAAACCATTATTACTTCGGGGCAACAGAGCAAAACGCCTACAGTGGGCCCGTTCTCATCTAAATTGGTCGTTAGATGATTGGAAACACGTGCTTTGGAGTGACAAGTCAAAGTTTGAGGTTTGTGGGCAAAATCGACGAGTTTATGTCCGAAGATCTAAAACCGAAAAAATGATCCCGAACTGCATTGTGCCAACAGTGAAGCAAGGGCCTAGTTCTGTGTTAGTGTGGGGATGTTTCTCCTTTGCTGGGACGGGAGATTTTTGCAGAGCGCAGGGTGTAATGAGGAAGGAAAGTTATTTTGCAATACTCCAGAATCATGCAGTGCCATCAAGATTGCGTATAATAGGCCGTAACTTTACATTCATGCATGACAACGACCCAAAACACACTGCGAACAGCACACCCTGAAAGTAATGACATGGCCCCCACAAAGCCCAGATTTGAACCCTATAGAGTTGTTGTGGGATGAACTGGACAGGAGGATCCGAAAAATATGTCCAACTTCACAAGAACATTTGCGGAATATTCTGCAACATGAATGGATTAATATTCCACAATCCATTTTAACAAAACTTATCGAAAGGATGCCTAGAATAGTTCGAGCGGTGATTAACAGCAAAGGAGGTTTTTTCGATGAAAAAAAAAAATAATGTTCAGTATGTTATATTAGGCCAGAATAACTTTTTATTTATTTATTTTTGTCTTTTTTACCAGTACATACAATAAAATTGCATTTTGTTTTTAGTTTCGTTTGTTTCTGTAACCTTTTCATGTTTTTTACCAACTGACTGAACTTCTCTGAACGGCAGTGTACATAAACCAAATAAGAATTATTCGTATTTTGCGGCAACACCGGCTTTAATATTATTATGGTTTGCACTTTGCGCATGCCGTTTACAATGTGTTTGTAACCAACACGTTAGATATATATCGCACACTAAACATTTAATTTTTACGTCGTCGTAAGTCAAATCCGGATAATCCATAATGAACCTATTCACTGTCTTTAATGATAGCTGTTTTCTCAATCTACGTACCTTCGGCACAAAAACAGAACACAGAGCACTTCGCTGCAACTATTACGTACGCTCCAGGTGGCAGCGAACTAGGTACTGACTAGTGTTTCGCATGCGAGATTCCAGTCGTTAGCTGCGCCGATGGTGCTCCCTCGAGTTTGCCTACTCTGCTTATAACACTTCAAAATTATGATGTTGTTCCCCAACAAAAGAACCACATTATTACAACTGCAGTCGTTGATGCACAATCGGTTATCTGCAGATAGATGGTTTAAAAGAGGCTACTCTTCGAATTTCCACATTTAATATGTTTTTAAAGAATATTTTTTAATAATTTTTAAAGTATCATCAGGTACGTGATTGATTGTAGCGTCTGGTTTTCTGGTTATTTTACCAATAATATTCACTTTTGGTTTTTTCCGATGAAGCAACAAATTAATCTCAAGAGCTCGGAATCTGAACAATTAAGTGATTGTTTTATTTTTACCGCCCTCTATCCGTCCCTATGGGCGTAAATAATAGTGTTGGATTGTTGCCTTAAGTGGAAACGATGGAATTGTGTACCTGTTTGTCCCACTTGTGCGAATTTATCGAAAAATTAAAATGGAATGGTATAATTATAATTTGTCCAGAAAATAAGAATGCAATGACCAATTACATATCCAAACCGCAAATTGGTATCTTTTGTTGTTCCAAAGGTACTGTAAATTTTCTTAAGTGTTGGTTGACCCTGCGAACTATAGAATATCATAAGCGTTTGGACGTATGATTTACAAACAAGTGTCAAAAAAGCTGCAACTCTAGGATTAAGCTACTCTTTATAGCCGACCTACTGTTAGAATAAATCACTTCCGTTCGATTTTATTGGATGTTTTTGTAAATGTCAATAAAATTTATTACTTAAAAAAGAAAATTATCATGGTTTTGATAGTGTTAAATATTCTCCTGGTGTATCTTTTTTATTTAAGTTCATATTTGAAAGCACTTAATTACAGCATTTATAGTCTAAACATTCGTTTCAATAATGTCCAACATACATACAAAAGTATCTAAAAATATGCACAAATGAATATTATGCGCTCTTGCCAAAAACTGAGTAAAAAAAAACAATCGTAATAATTCATGCTTTTACATTTTTTAAATAATGGTAAGAGTAACATTTCCTTCTTTATCGTTAAGTTGAAAATTTCCGTATATGCAACTTACCGAATATGCGATTTCCAGTACCATACAGCATAGAATCAGGATAGCACCGCAATATTGCAGTAGCAGTATGACAGATACGTTACTTCCAGTTTTTTTTAACAACCTGCAAACAAACTTTCACAGTTACAGTTTTCACAACAATTAAATTCGAAAAAGCGCCACTTGATGAAATCATGAAATTTACTATTTGAGCTTTAACGCATTCCAACCTAAACTAGTAAAAAACATAATAATGGAGTTAGACTTCTAATAGTACAACATGTGTCTCTAGTACAAACAAAGTAAACTATCGAAGTTTAGATTTTCCAGTCAAAGCAAAATGATTGCTCACATTTACATGGGTTCCTCTTTATTTAGGAGTCAGCGCCGTGTCACCAATGCCTGCGTAAACTTTTGCCTAATTTACTGTCTTATATACTACTAAATATAGCTTGATGTTCAAACGTTTCCTGTTCGTTCTGTGTGAGTGAAAACTGATTAATAGTGTAACAGAAGAACCGTTAGCGATGGAAGTAAGATGCTCTTTGTTATATATCATCCATTCTATAGATTACAAAATCCATCGTATAAGACAAGTAGGAAACAATTAAGTTTTCGAGAAGAGATGTATTGTTTTGAAATGTTTCTTTCAACAAATAATCAAATCAATCGCACCCTTATTTGGATGTGGTACCCTGTCACATATAATTATGATAATAAATTTTATTTAAGCAATGTATCTTTATTTGATTCCTCTGGCAAATAAACAATCTTTTACTTCACCTATACAGATGCCACTTATAATAAAATACAAATAATTTTTAAGATATTCACATGCTTATATATTTTCATTTTGTTTTTACTACGCTATTTTTATAACAAAACTGATCCTGTCTTACTACGCCATATGTAATAATTTTAATTTTTTGTGCTGTTTAGTTTTATCTTTGTTCATCTTCGTTCAATTTTATGTTTTGCAAAATTTTTGACTAGAATTTTTAGACAATTTACCGTAATGGTAACGATATTTATCTTATTTAAAGAGATTATGAGAACAGAGTCCCTCTTTTTCATTTTTTTAAGCGTTTCATGAACAAACAACTTTTGTTGGTATTGGTTCACTTCGGAACACCCAAACAGTGGATTGTTGTTTTGTTTCTGGTTCGAATGAATATATCCAGGTTTCCTATTACGATACTGTATACGTTGGCAGAAGCATCGCGATTGAATTTTTGAAACACTTTTTTGCACCAACTCACACGAGTCATTTTCTGAGCTTTGGTTAAATTGTGTGGAATCCAACGACTGCAAAGTTTCTTCATGACTAAGTGCTTATGTAAAATCGTTTGTATTTGACTTTTACCAATGCCCAGAGGTGGCTCTATCTCTTGATGTGTCATATGTCGATCCGCTTCAATCATTTCTCGCACAGCATTGATGTTCACAAAATTCGTTATTGACACTAGTCATAAACTGTGGTTTTGGTTGGTGCTTCATCACTAAAGGCAGAATGCAGTCGATCGATGCGTTGTCGTTGAGTTAAGCCACTTTAAAAATCATCGCACGAATATGTTTACGAAAAATCTTTTCACTGAATTGATTTCTTTGAAACACTATTAATGCTAAACTTCGCGGTCGACTGTTTTTCTGCTAATTGTGTTTATGGTACTAAATGTTAAAGTTTCAGACAATCAAATTGAAATATACGGCAAGTGCCGCCTAGTGGTCAATTCCGTAAATTTTTAGGGTTCCCCCAGCATGTACTTATAGTGACGTTTGGTCTATTTCTTGGTGGAAGCTATAAAAGGATATTATTGCTTTTATGTACATACCAGGTGGGTAAATATTCCAAATTCCTCGATAATACCTTTACTATTAATAAAAGGAAAAACTTCCTACGCAAGCATCACAGATATACATTAGCAGCATAAAGTTTAATTATCTTAAGATACACAGGATAACCAAAAAAAGTTACATATTAAAGTTGTTTAACAGACAAAACGCCTGTACATTAGTACATGTTTGATTTGTACTCGAGAATCTATAGTTATACTATATCTGATTACCTACTCCTAAACTCAATTATTTTCAAAATATTTACGAACAATGATGTGTGCCATATTTTGCAGTAATAGCTGTAGTTTGTACGATATTTGATATTTTGTTTTCCACATTAGGTATTAACTCACTTATAAATATAGGGATACCTTCCATAGAACAAGAGAAGCTCATAATCATACATCGAATGGAGCCTTCGCTTTTTAATTGCTGAAACTTTATATAAAACTTTCTATACCTATACCTAATGTTAGTCGACCTTCAGATATCTCGCATCTTCAGCTTGTTGTCCTGAATCGCGGTAATTAGGTTCCCAACATTTTAAAATCAACACAATTGCGTTTTTATTTATCTATCATCTTCAAATATACGGTTTTGAGCCACTCCAGTAGCCTCTAGAAATTTAGTGTCCCTTCAGTTCTTTAGCTACAGCCTCCAAATGTCAGATTTTTCATTCAAAAACAAATGTTTTTTCTTATCAGGCATAACCGTCACTATATTAAAAATTAACGAATAATATTTAAAAAACCTTATCATTGGTTTGTATTAGCTTTTCGGTGGTGACAGGGTAACGTCTCAGCCCAAGTAATCTGTATTACCAAACTAAGTTGTCAAATTCATATTTTCAGTGAAAGGTTAAGCTCAACAGGTAGCTTCAACAAAAGAATAACAGACAAAACCACAAAGTATTAAATACAAAAAATAAACAAAATAAATAGGCAAGTGAAATAAATAAACTAGTTAAGACGAAAAGAGAAAAAAATAATACTAATACAGTACTAAAAAAGGTTTAGTTCAAAAACATTCTAGCATGCCTCTTGAAGTCTTTGCCTATACAACCGTTACATATTTGCCAACATATATTATCGATACGTTTCTACCTCAATATGCTTCTTTCCATGTACTACCGTTCGGCAGCGCACGGAGTGCTACCAAATTGTATTATTAAACCTATTAACGCACGTTGGTGGTAGACTACAATTCACTCGGCAGATTCGGATTTAACCGTCCTATCGTTAAAAATCGCATTGCAGTCTCACGAATAATCGACATACTTGCTACATAAAATAATATCAAAATAAATCTTTCAAACAAAAGAAAATATGTTTCTAAATATTAGCTTATTACCTAAGATCTTGACGGAATAATGAAAGAATTTGATTAGAAGGTAAAATTATGAATAATGAAATCAAATTTAATTAAATGGTATGCACATACGAGGATTGAAATTAAGAACCTTTGATATATTTCTCCCTCTCTTGTCTGGCTACAACTTCTGACGCTTAAAGCGCGATATTTATCAACTTCCACCTCCAAAACGCATTTAAAATCTGTTCAAAACCTTGCGGATTTTGCATACATTTAAAATAGCACCACTGTGAACAGTAAATAGATATGAAAATGAATAATAGTAGAAATATATCTCAGTAATTGTGTACATTATCTAAAAGACAATTTTAAAGTAATGACTAGATATATTAGGGGGAGCTCATGTAAACTGGAAAGAAAGTTTGCTCATTTGGACGTTTAAAAATATTAACAAATCGTTTGGACGATCATTTTTTTCTTGTTCATATGCTACTATGAAAAAAAAAAAAAAATTACTAATTAATGTATGCTACGATCACAAAAAAAAAAAAAAAAAAGAATTCTGGTAGAAAATAGAACAGAAAAAAAAAACAATTTCTCTTAAAATAAAAGAAAAATCTGATTCTGGTAGAAAGTAAAACAGAAGAAAACCTGTTTTGAAATAATAAAAATGTTTGTTGAAATATACAAAAACGAAGAAGAAAACACTTACTTTAGTATAGCGAGGTGTAACTCAACGCAGTCTTTTAACACTTCTCGACAACTGTGATTAAAGTTTACGTTTACAACTGGACCATCGCGCAAGTTCCTATCCTGAGCACTTTTCGTGAAATTTTGCAGTTTTAGTTTCAATATAGCTGTTTGTGCTGCAATAGTCATGATTAGCACAGCAACTAATAAATCCACAATATAAACTTGGATACTTAAACACAATACACCTATAATGCTGGACATATTTATGAAGTTGATTACTTTTGGATGACTTTCTGAAAAACAAGATATATATTCATGTATCAGTTTAGTAAAGCAAAGCACCTATGATAGTAAGCCAAATTCATTTTTCTGAATGGCCAAAAAATTACCTTTTATGGTACACATCTTTTTGAACACTATACATAGACTTTAGTATGACAAAATATTTACAAGATTAATCGAAGTAACATCGTATTTCTTCTATCTGGCAGATATTTTGAAAGATAAGGTCTGCAGAAACCTATCCAGATCTGACATGTACATATGTCTAAATAAAATGAAATGTATACTTAGCTTATCAATAGAGATTTTGGAAAAAATGTTGTTCAATGCTATGATGTACTTCTGTGTCCTTTGTGAAGGTCCTGCTTTGACGCAGCAACCAATTCAAGTCCAAATCGTATCACTTCTTCAAATCCCATAGTTTTGGGATTAAAGGATCCGAATTGATTGAATATATTGTGTTTAAGCTTTAATATCGATATTTTTATTTGTAACTTTTCAATTAATCGAAAGATGTAATTTAGTCAAAAACATGCCTTTCTCTTGTTGCGAAAAATACAACTAATGTTTACAAATTAAGTAACAACCTTTTTGATTCCAATATCCATCAAAACGTCTTTCGCTTCGTTAGAGATGTTGCATGTCAGAATTCTAAGGTACGATAAGTTGTAATAGTTATCATGTTTACCATTGTATTTTAAATACTACGCGAGGGTCGCAATACATTCACCGATGCACAATGTACTTATTTTATTGGACTCTTCCTTTTGAACAGAAATGAGACTTACTCTCATATGTAAGACAATTAGGAAAAATTGATCTGGGGCGAAATCAAGAGAAGAGAGCACCAGCGCTTCAAAAATAAATACACTTTTGAATAATTGCCCCAATAATGTATAACTTTCTACCCAAATATGAAACACGTGATTTTTACCACTTCCGATGTAACCGAAAATTGTTACTTATTTTAAATACAATGGTATACTTTTTATCAGCTTAATATTTGCACTGTTGATCTTGTTGATATTGAATATTTAAAAATATCATGGAAATTAAGGAGTTTCTTTTAATGGAACGAATTGGAAGGTTATGACTACCACACCTCATCCTTATCGTTACTAAATTTTATACAGGGCGTTGATAAACTGTTTCTAAATATGGATAGCTTGAGACTGAAAAAAACCCTTTTTTCAAATGGACCGTGGTATCTTCAACTACACTGTCGATCCAATCGATCCATATTAGGGTTTGATATACCTATTTTTAGTAGTTTTCGGGGTATTAACACGTCTTCCTTTAAATTGCATATAGTAGGTCGACGTTTTGCAATGGTCTGCACGAAATTTCATTATAGTGACATTATATTATCTGAATATCTAGTCAAGTAGTTATCAAAGAGGGAAGTCCTTGAAGTAAAGATTACCATGCAATACCGTTCATTGCATGGCACATTGTTGCAAAACAACCCACCATATGCAATTTAGAGAAAAAATCGTTAATATTTTGAAAACTACTAAAGGTAGACATGTCAAACTCTAAGATGAATCTATATAGAATTTCCTTTGAAATCCAATAGTGTAGTTAAAGATATCATTGTTCGGTAAACAACACACAAGCATCGGCAACCTCCGCACCACACAAGTTTAATTTATTATATAGTAATATAATAAATAGTCCGGGACGGCCGTTTCGAGGACACGAATGGTCCTCATCATCAACCAGTGACCGAATGATGTGAGAAAAATTTTGCTAAAACTAAACATGCATGTACTATCCCTACTTCCTAGAAAATATATTCTTTACAAGTGCCTATTTCTACCTCCTTCATGTCTTGAAGCTACGGCGTGCGAAACAGTAACATGCATGTACTATCCCTTCTTCTGAGAAGAAATATTGTTGCCTATTCTACCCCCTACGCGTTTTAAAACCACGACATGCGGAAAACACGGTCAGATAGACGGGAAGATCTCTTTTATAACACAAAATATAAACAAGTGCCAGCCTACTGCAAAAGCTTAAAAAGGACAGAGTACGACAACGGTCCGTTTTCTCTGTTCATCAGATTTTTATTACTTTTTATGTAAACCGTCTCGTATGCATCTAATTCTCCGCGGCGACGTTACGTTTTTAATCAATTTTAAGTTTTCTAATTTAATACTATGCCCGGTTTCATTTATATGTTTCATTTCATTTATATGTTGTGCTACTCGACGCGTCCAATCTGCCGTAGCGATAATTTCTTATGCGTTTTTTGAATCTAGTTTCTATCGCTCTTTTCGTTGACCAATATAGGCTTTATTACATGCAATTTTATAAATACCTGACCTTTCTCCCATTTTCGGTTTATCTTTAGGATTACCGAGAAGGTTTTTAAGTGTGTTGTGCGAACCGAAGCATGCGTTCATGCCTTGACTCTTCAAAACCTTACCCACACCTTTCGATATGCTGTGAAAGGGGAGTTTCACGAATTTCTTACTATTAGTTTCTACCGGGGTTAAGGTCGTGGAATTTCTTACGTAAAGCCTATGTTGGAGTTTCTTAAGCATGCGATCAATCATATTTATATAATTGTTCATTTGAAAACAGTTTTTTCCGTTTAGAAATATCTATATTTGGAAATAGTTTATGAACACCCTCGTATTTAAAACAAGAATGTTGGTAACTACTTTTGGTTCAAGGAAAATATTTTAAATTAGTGGTGCCGATGCTATAACTACGTGTTCCAACGTTTCAAAGTTTCATTCACGGTAACATCATTAACCCATCTAACTAACCAGTTTCGTAAAATACCCTTTTTACGAGCTTTAAAGCTAATTAAGGGATCAAACTCTCTAGAGCTCTCTAGGGCTCTAGGGCTTCATGCTTGATATTTACCCAGTTCTATCTAACAAAACTCACTAAATCCGTTTCTCCTAGCTTCCATTTTATATTTCTAGATAAGAGGAAAGATTCAGTCGAATTTGCCCTGAACATTTTACCAAATAGCAATTTGAGAATCTGTCCGTTGCAGGAACATTCAGTCCATCGTCTGCCAGGGTCGACGGCCTTTAGAATCCAGGACCCTTCCGGTGTCCTAATTTATTTTTCCTTCATTCATAAAACTCAAAAGCTTTCAATAACATAGTGAATCGTTTTTTTTTCTTTTTGTAACTTTTGCAAGTGCCGATTTGAATACTCAGGGATATATTACAATTAGTACGGTCAAAAATTGCATCATTTTTGTCTTTCCTCTCTCGATGTAGCAGATGCCTTCACAATTTTGTTTAAAAAGTGGCACGGTGGTGCACAAATCGCAAACTTAAGTCTCTATTTGTAACAGAGATACTCTACAAATACAACAAAAATAGGATGAACTAAACCAAGTATTAACACAAGTAAATTTCCTAAAATTGCATAGTGTTACTTTATATACTGCTCAATCTACTACTTTACTCGCAAGGGAAGACAGGTAAGTGTCACAAATTTAAATGAAACATCACGATTCTATTTAATGTTAGATACAGAATGAAACTTACAAGTTAAAGTTAGAATTTTAAATTGATAAATAATATTTAACCAATCAAAAAATTGGATGCCGCTTCCTAAAATATTTTGTTCGAAAATTTCAACAGACCCTGTTAATACCTCATCGAAAGCAGACACTCGTTAGTTGTCCTCTAAATTTCATAAAGCTGACCCAGCGTTTCAGCTAAAGGTGTTTAATATTAATTGAAGTCGAGTATTTGGTAAAGTTTGGTTATTTAGCCAAGTTTTACCTATTTTATAACCGACTTCCATTTGTTCTTGATTAAATTCGGAGACCAATATTCCCGAAAAGATTTCCTTTAGAGCAATCCCGAATCCAGGGGAAATCCGTTCCATTTAAATCCCATTGAGTCCACACGCCGTCCAGACGAATGCTGCGCTTTACTGCGACTCATCATACGTTCTGAATTTAAGGTTAGTTCCACAGCGAACAAAAAGCATAAATAAAAACGTTTACGAGTTTTATTATTGTGTTATATGGAAATACTTCTAATTAAAAGTCTCATGTTCGCAGTACATATTCCATTTTAAGGCATTAGGTCGCGATAAATTCAAGGTTTCAACGGAAAAGGCTAACTTAATGTTAATAAGAGGGCTGTGTATAGTTAAAATCTTTTTAAAGTTATTCTGTACTAATGATTGTTGTATTCATTATTTTATTTGAAAACTTTTTGCAATAAACTTTATATTGTTAAAAAAAAAGTTTTCATTTGCCACTCCTGAATCTAAGTGACAATGCCAAGAACCCCAGAGTAAAATTTATCAGGTAAACTTCCCGGGTTAAATTTCAGAACGATTCATTGCTCTGAGTTTTCGAGAGAAACAGCGAAGTTAAGCTCAAAATACCTTACATCCCGCAAATATTAGATTGCTAAACTTGTAAGTCAACCACCGCCGGTCAATTAGCCATTGTAAAACTTGAATTGTTGCGATAACATGATGTTTTAAACACTTACCCGATTTAACCATAACTGGGACAGATACTGTTTGTTTTCCTAATATTGCATACACAAGGAAAAGAAATACTGCTCCAGAGAGAATCGTTATGTATATCTTGCTCCCTAATTTTACAGCTTTAGCGGCATCTTCTATTGGTTTCGCCATTATTTTTGGATATGAATTAAATATTGGAGAGCGTAAATATTCTATTGTTGGCAAGAATGCATCTTTGTAGAGCATCTTATATATAACTGTTATAAAAATAATCACACTTGCAATTAAGTTAAAGTATTCGCTGATATTAGCACCATCCTTGATCACTTCTGCTATGCGAATGCCATGTATAATTACTTCGACCGCTATTAATGTCACCACATTTATTATATTCCAATACTTAAATGTAGAGGAATGTTTCCCAGGCCACATGCCAACCATACGCATAATCCGTATTAGTGGTTCAATATGTTCCCAGAGTACGTCTTTGGTCATGATTTGCCTTTAATCATATAAATGAAAGATAAAACACTTTTACATCGCACACAGAGCGCATCATCTTCGACATTTTTATAGAGTAACTCGGAAAGTATAACCGATATCATAAACCTGCCAAGCATGCTTCGGGTTCTTTTTTGAAGATTGTAATAATGAAACTATTAGATTATAGGTACTATGACCAATGTTGAGGTCACAAGGACACACTCACATTGTGACTGTTTTTGAAAATGGCTGTATCTGTAAGATTTGAAATTGTTAAAAATTGTGCGAATACCGTAATCATCGGAGCCTTGGCACAAAGTTGATTCCTCTAACATGGAGCACTCTACATAAACTTATTATAGGATCAAATTCAAATTCGTGGTTTCCTCGCTATTTCCGGGGTAATTAATTATTTGAGAAAATCTCACGGCCAGTAAGGAATGGAACCCGACAACTTCCGTTTGCTGGACAGACGTGTTAACTACTACACCCCGGACTCTATGCCAGGAACGAAATTACTTTTTAATACCCAAATGTTATTTATTTGCAACTTAATATAATATTTCATCAAAATTCAACTTTTAATATATTAATTAGGTGCCTCTTGAAGGTTTTTATGGCATTTACAATCGGTAGAGCATTTAAATATATTTTACTGTTTATGTCAATAGTTTTCAATCTAATAATAACAATAATTGTAATTTATATTACTTTTTGACGCAACAATGAGATGTCTAGAATCAACACCCAAAATAATATTAAAATATAGCTCGTAGTATTGATGGAATCGCTTATGGCAAAGGAATCTGAGAAGAAAAAGCAACAGCCAACGGACATATTGTTGCCTACTGCGTTGCTCCGAATGCTCCCTTACCTCGTATTATTTTCCTGTAAACAACGAGCGTGTATTCCTTAGTGTTAGATGGCGCTAGAAGATTTTCTGTGTGCTATTTCTAAGGATAGTAATATAAGATGAGAGTCAAATAGCTATATAGGATAGGGAGAGTGAGTATTCTTAAGTGCGAAAACAACTGTCTTCAAGATTCACTTCTGGGTGTAGCATTTTCAAGTAAGTTCAAATGCACGGACAAAAATTTCAGTTTGGCGGATCGGTCTTTCTTGAATCTTCTTATTTTCTAAGGAAATGCAAAACTTGATCTCGACCCCTGTAAAACTACATACTCCAGAAAGGCTGTTGCAAAAATATTCGACTCAATGCTTTCGCTTCTGTGCTTCAAAGGCTATAATTTGTATATTTACGGATGCTTAATATATTGTGGCTTCCATGAAAATCCCTGATTTCCTTGGAACTTCCGGCGTGATTAACGTAAAGCGTAATTCATATTTGAAAAAACCTCGGCCCGGTAAGGAATCGAACCTAACATTCCTCGTTTGTTGGACGAGCGTGTTAATTGCTGCACCATGGCGACCCTATGCTAGGAACGTTTACTTTTTTAATACGTACTTGTTATTTTATCAGCACTATTTAGACCGACAATTATTATTCTTACATAGTGTACTTGGTATAGAAGAACAAAGATTGTCTGGAAACTTGTGATGTATTTACAGGTAAGAGAACAACCAGGTTTAAAAAAGTGAACATTTGTGTCATAAGATCCCTATATAGTGGCTAGTACGCTCATCCGGTGTATGGGAGGTGTTAGGTTTGATTCCTTACCGGCACGAGATTTTTTTCAAATACTTAATCACGTCAAATTTCAACGAAATCACACACTTGTAGATGTTGTTATATATACCACATCACTTATACTTAAACTATATGGATATCGATGGAAATATTCCAGTATTTCGTAAAGAATATAAGGGCGGACGAAGAGGCATTAGGTATCTATTTACAATCAATTGTTGTTTTCTCGGATCCGCATGCGCTATCTGGTCCTCGGATCCAGATCCGTTATTATTTTGCAATATAGAAAGTGTTTACTCGGCCAATTGTCAGAAAGTGTTTTCAGGGATTCGATCAGAAAAAGGATCCGATTTGAAGATTTCTGATAGTGAATCCGGATCTGAGTTATTAGATAATGGATTGGGATCTGAAGTTTCGCATAATCGATCCGAATCCGAGGTTTTCGACAATGAATTCGGATTTGATGTTTCGGATAGCGAAACCGGATTCGACGTCTCGAATAAAGCGTCTTCTATCAGTAAGTGTCAAACGCCATGTTGGGACAAGTGAGTATGGTGCCTTTCTAAAAACGACTCGGATTTCTGCAACATTGCGTCTTTAAATAACCGTGTAAAGATAGACGACACAGAAATAGAACGAAAACTCTTTTCTTTTGGTTGCCATTTTTGTACATTGCATACTTTTACACTCATTTTAGAGATATTCCTGGAAACTATCAAAAGCACTCTACAATTAATACTTTCTTTGCTTAATTTGTAAACTCTCTCGTATTTCTTTTAATTTTCAAGCTCATCGCGTTAATCAAATAAAACGGAGCTTTTTTGGAACACTTTGATAGCGTGGAACAAATAAATTTTGTGATCATATTAGAATTGGATGGACATAAAAATTAATTGATTTTTTAAGAAAAACATTATTAACTCGCAAATATATGCAAAATATGTGTGCTCATGCTAAGAATAAATAACATATAATACCGAATTTTTTGAAGAATAACTATGGTCCCAAAGATAATATACCGTATTTCATTCAACGTGGGAGCGATTTGCCGTTAGAGAGGTTACTTAGTTTTACTGAATAATAAAGTAGTTTTGTTGATATGAAAATTTAAAGCATGGTCATCGCACCATGTTTGCGTACAGAAGTTGTTGACAGATCTTCTTCAGAGATAGCAATTAAAGTAAGGAAAGTATTAACGGCCTATGATATATACTACTCTTGTTAATGAACAAGTAAACCATTAATAAAAATGAGAAATAAAAAGGGAACCAGAATTGACCTTTGTGGTGCACCCTGCATATAGTTTAGTTACTTTAAACTTTCCCCATAATAACCATTATAACTGCTTTGCTGACATACAGCAGCGCGACCGGTACAAGTTCGGCAGCGGTGTTATATACAGTTCGCTTGCCTTGCTTGCTTGGTGGGTATTTTTTTGTTGAGCGCCTTGAAAATTCCGCTCTTCGTAAAAGCCTTAGGTTTCATTGCAAGTATTAGATTTTTGTGTCTGTACTTTCATTTCAGGTTTTTGCCCACGTGAAAAATAATTGCATTGCCTCAAATCAAATTTATTAAATGCGTACTGTGTTGGTGCTCGTATTAGTACTCGCGGTATTTCATCTCAAATTGAACATCGAATCCATGGAAACCATATCGAATTTCAAACTGGACATGCGTTTCTGTGGAAGCGGAATACTTTTTTGGTGTACAAATTAAAATCATAAAATTAGTTGAATATACTGGCTTTCATAGACGAGTAATGAACCAACAGGAATAAAGACGAACGTCTTACAGAATAGAGATGCTTATCGCGATAGCGACTGTTTTGACCACAGTAAATTTTACTAGTTTAACTTTTTCAAAAATACATTGATGACGGAATCTAAAAGGAAACTGTTATTTACTCTCTCTCTTATAAGTACCACAATGCAAGCGATGCAAGAACGCAACTCCAGCACTGATTCTATGCTATACGTTTTACACCACAAACGACTGTACAAATTTAAATTTTACTGACAAATAAGACGAGGCACGTCTAAAATTATTGTTGAGATTGTTGTAGGAAGATTAACAGGGAAAAATGAGCCTCCGAGCGTGTTTTTTGTCACCTAACACCGCTATTTGCCTCGCGGTTTGTATCACTTGCATTCGAGGCGACGGGGCTCTCTAGTGCTAAGAAATACTTGCCTACCGTTTAGAAAGCAGGAACAAATATCAGGCACTGTTCCCCAAGGCATCCCGCGAGGAGTTCTGCTTAACACGAGATAACATGCGGAGAAGCACATCCAAATGATTCTAACAGGCTTACCGCGATGTATTGAAAGCACACTGATGTGTTTTTAATACGTTATGGTAAGCTAATGGTATCATTTACACGTGCAGGTACCCAAAGTGCTTCTACGCACGCCATCATGTTACGGAGTCAAAAAACCGCTCAAGAGATAGCCTGGGGACTTTGTTGCTACTTTCTAAACGGGAGGCATGTACTTCTTGGCAGTAGAGGGAGCTAAAGAATGCCTGGCACATCGTTTAGAAAGGTAACGATATAAACTACGAGAAAATTAGCGGTGTTACCTGGAGAAAAATAGGCTCGCGGCTACGCTGATGACGCTGGGTAGGCAGAAACATGTCCGCGGGCTAGCGATTTCCTCTTTCCACACTGCTTTTGCCGTGAGTGATTCTATCAATACCATGTTGTTAAAATTAACATTATATTCCTTTTATAAATTTAGATATTTTTCACAATCGCCCAACACAAAACGACACAAACGACTAGAGTAACTAATGTTTGTGCAATAACTCTAAGTAAAAATCGTCCCGTCTAACGCCAAGGTCAAAACGATCCGTGTCTAATTATAACAACGAAGATAGGGCAAATTTTAGAAGCAACAAAAATCAAATTGCAGTAGCCATAATTATAATAATAATATTGTTCTTTTCTGAATGGTGCACCTTTATTATTTTATCACTTTTAATACCTGTTATGGTTTCGAAGTACCTCATAAAAAACGCCGGAGATGCTGTATTTACATTTTGGGTTACGATCCAAGTTCAAACTTGCTTTCTTTTATAGTTCGACTATAATTGACACTAAATATATCGCATTTCATATAACATGTATTTACTAGCTTTGAGTTACTCGGTTTAAATCGGTATCATCTTAACGTAAAAGATTAATTTGTTTGTGAGCTAACGACTTGAATACGTTAACATTAAGCCGTGTAACTATTCTTTACTTTTTGCAATGCATTTGTACTTATCTATCTGCAGCAACTATATATATATATAGTTACTGCTACTAAGTTCTTCCGGATTTCGCCGTGTTTCAAAGAAGAAACCGCCAGTATGAACAGCGAAACGTCGAACGGAAGTTTTGACACACAATGAAACCCGGAAGAAGTTAGTAGCAGTAACAGTTATACTGGCCGTGGAAACCTACGCAGTATTATATACAATAACCTATTTTCTAGTTACTGTTATACTAAACACCTTGATTTTATTATAAAATTGTATCGATTGATTTGTGTACATCGACTTTATATATCAAAATACCTACTTTAGCCGAACTTGCTGTAATAATCACTTAAAAATGTTTTTTAGAACTTGTGAAACTACACTAAGGGTGGCGAATGATTAATGTTATGATCCCGATGTGAAATAATTTTTTTATTGTTGGCGTCTTTTTTCCTCTTCAGAGAATTTGGAGAATTTACCATGGAAAGACATACTACTAAACAAGGAAAAAAGGTTGTTCAATTTTTACATTGAAGACGATTGTTTTGACGCAACAAGCATGCCATGATTCTGTCAACTTCAAAACAGCCCAGTGGTACACTCTCGCAGTTGGGGTACAATTAACTGCACTTCACCCTTTATGACGAGGGGGTGACAGTAATAAGGCCATGGAACACTTTACAGATACAGGTTGCCCACTAAAAGGCTCCTGAGGTTATCACAAGCTTCAAAGAAAAAAGCTCACACCTCGTTAGGCCGTCACCATACTTAAAAAAAAATTCTACGAGGAGACGCAGTCAAGAAGTGGAGTTGAGTGCTGAGGCGGTCCCTGCACAGGACTTTACGAGAGATACAACTTTGCCCTTATCAGTTGATACGCGAATTAAAACCACAGGATCCATAAAATATTGTTGAATGTACTCGTAATTTTGAAGATTTGGTAGAAATGCAAAAAAATATCCCACAACGTTATAACGGCCTTTAGACTCACTTTCAGGCTTCCGGCTGCATTAATAAATTGAATTACAGGATATGGGCTTCGGAAAATCCGAAAGCAGTTATCGAAGGCCAAATTTAAAAAATTTAAGAAAATGTGCTATGCACCCTTATCCTCAGCATATGTACCTTTACCCTACTTTACCCTATGATATTTCAAGAGCTTGTCTAAAGTGATACGAAAACGTTAGGCTAGTTATTAGCAAACATACATTATATCTACATATTGATAGATACATATGCAGTGTTTGAGGAAAGCTTTGCATACAATACAAAATTAGAAAATTTTTTTAATTGCGCTATCGACACCCTTCTTCTACAATCTCAAAATCACTTGTAAATACATTTCAGTTGCACATATACACGTCTACGTGTTCCTAGTCATGCAAAGATAATTTTAAAGCAATTTTTAAATTAATTTTTCAACAATATGCTACTACCATGCTTCACCGTGTGAAATATTTAATATTTTATGTTGTTTAATTATTGACGACAGTAGAGTTTTCCCACTTCTATGGAATATTATTGACGTACATTATTCTACAAAAATGTCGCCATTCTCTTCTACTTCTTTCTCTTTCTATCTGCTAGATAATACATTACATCTCCGGTATCCATAGACAATCGTAGATTATTTGTACAAATATGCCGATATCAATGCAGAACACAAGAGTTCTCAAAAAATAATAGTTTAAAATTAACACAAAGAACTATTTCTGAGTAGCAATAAAACACCCGTGCCTAGTTGACTTTATAACATTAAACATAAAACATAAAATCATGCAATTCCACTTTAATGACGCAGATACTCTTTTCTGTGCTTTCGGTTACTCGAGTACAATACACAGAAGTATACCATACATCTACTAGTAAATAAGACTATTTCAAATTCAGGCAATTCGGGCACAGACTGTATTATTACGCATTATTCTTTACAGATATATCACGCAACTTGTTGATTAGAGGTGCTAATTATGTTATTATGAGTCGAACTTTAAAATTCTGGAATAGGGAGTTATAGCATCGAACCTATTAATATTAATATTCTCGGCTATAAAACGCCTTCGGTAAAACTGGAAATGATTATTAATTTTCTAATTTTAAATACTATGGTACACTTTTTATCAGTTTATTAATCGATTGTACACATTACATGTAAATAATTTTAATTAAGGCAACTTACCACTAAAGTGAAATACATATTTACGACTATGTTGATTTAAAGACTTGCATTAAAATTACTAACAACACTCGCATTAAAATTAAATATTTCAGAATGCAATTGGCGTTAAGGAATTTATTTTTGTGGAAAGAAATGTTTGGGAAATCGTTGTCGTTACTAAATCTTATACAGGATCTTCATAGACTATTTTCAAATACAGAGAATTGGAAAGGAAAATCCACAGTGATACACATTTGAATAATTTTCAAAATACTAACAATCCTTTCTTCAAGCTACGTGTAATGGGTTAATGTTTTACAATAATGTGCCATGCAATGAACGGTAATAGCATTTGTTCTGTATTCCTTACCTAAAAGGTCGTCCTGTTTGAGAACTAGCTACTTAACAGTTATTGATGCTGGATATTTGCACGGAAAAAAAGGATTGGTTGAATGAAGGAAATATTTTTTTTGCGTTATTACATTAAGTGAAAGCAATATTATTTGATATAAGTAAATATGAAGATATTACTTGTTTCAAAATAAAATCGTATTTTTTTAAATATTTTTTTGTGTCGAAGAAATAGATAAGTTTTACATCTGATGCAAAAAATATGATTTCTTGAAGTGCAAGGAAATGTGATTCTTGACTGCACCTCTTTCAAGAACGACGAGCCAGGTGTATCTCCTCTAGTTGCATCTCTAGATGGCATCAGAAGATACACCTCGCTCATCGTTCTTGAAGAAGGGTGATATAAGCCGAGAGGCAAACAGCGATGTGGGTAGAAATATGTTCTCAACTGTACTGATGATGCCGAGTAGACAGAAACATATCCGCTGGTTGGATGGAGTTCTCTCCTCACTTGCCGTGCGAGATTCCGCCAATATCATGAGCAGCTGTATTAGCAGCATTTTTTTTACAAAATTTACTGTTTAAGGAATCAGTTCTAAGGTGTAGTTGCTATCACTACCAAACTATTGTGACTATTTCTTTGTTTAAGGATGCGACGTTTTCTTTCATTTAAAAACACAATTCCTTAAAATGAAACAATTAGACATGTTGTTTTCATGATTTCATTGCTATCAATTTCTTTGCTTCAAACATATCGATTTTGTTATTTCAGATATTAAGCTTTGTTGATATTAATGTCTAATTCTTTTTTGAGTTAAAGAAATAATATCAAAAAAGAAATTTCTTTGGTAGAAAGCAATATTTCTTTGCTTGTATTGAAAAATATCATTTACTGATCAACAAATCCTTTTTCTCAGTGTAGCTGATATAATGTCAATCAATTTCATGGGGTACTATTGTCATTATGTGCAGTTTAAATAAAGAATCGTTAATATCTTCACAACAATTAAAAATGCATTAAAGACATATCACATATTATACATTTAAGATACAGTCCATTTGAAAAAAGTGAGTAATCTCAGTTCGCAAATATCTATCTTTGCAAACAGTTTATGAACACCTGTAAGAAATTTAGTAACGATAACGATAAGGCCTGGTATGCATGACCTTCTATTTCGTTCGTAAAAATAGATACCTTAACCTTTGCCACATTCTTAAATATTTACTTTAAATAAAAGCGGTGCAAAACTTTAATGTGATCGTAAATATCGCCAAAAGAATTTCGGGGTAATATGTCCTAACATGCGAT
This sequence comes from Marronus borbonicus, assembly GCA_902655005.2. NCBI lineage: Eukaryota > Metazoa > Arthropoda > Insecta > Coleoptera > Scarabaeidae > Marronus > Marronus borbonicus. The sequence continues at coordinate 17,951,176 of LR737384.1, read as the reverse complement.
GTGTACAATCGTTGCAGTTGATAAAAAGTATGCCATTTTGTCTAAAATAAGTTGATCACCACCTCCGGTTTAACCGGCGAAAAGATTTTGAATTGATTGACCCGTTGCTATAACTATCTACTCCAAAGTTTCAGAGTTGAATCCATAATACCATTAAAACTTCTAGCAAGTTGAGAACATAATTTTGTTATGCTTGTTTTATTTCATACTATTTGGTGTAAAACAGCTACTGATACACATAACATATTCATTCGTAATCTTCAGACGAAGGGTAGCATAAGACGTCTTTCTTCTTCAAATAAGTTCTTTTTGATCCAGTGTTCTCTTGTGTTTCTAGGGTTACACATTAATATCAAAAGGAAGCCATGTATATGACGTTTCAGATGGAATGGTAAATATTTTAAGATGGACTAGTTAGACTAAAAAGGTTGTGTCCAATTTTTAATGATTATAGAAACATATCTGAATGTTGCTCATGAAAAACTGAAAGAGGTGTTAAGCAAACATAAATGACTTATTGAATGCATTTATTATTTATTTAAGTGGTATAAAACACATGAACAATTAACCTCAAGATAGTCAATTGTTGGTGTGGTTATTGATGGACAACGTTCTATCAATGTTATAATTGCCTTTCGCTTCATCTACATTTGTTTCATTTATGTGCAGAGGATATGTGGCTGTGCCAGCCTCACACAGTTTAGGAAAAACATGGGTAAACACTCTACAAGTGGCAAGACTTACGAGGCCTATTAACATAAAGTCTTGCAAAAACAATAAAAGCATGTCTGAAACGGTTTTGAATATGTTTTGCAAGCACTTACACGCCCGATTCCCATAAACCCTGAATTTACTTAATTAATTTGGAAAAATCAATGAATCCTAAATTTTCTCCTCATCTCTAATATTATACATAGCTTTCGAGTGTTGCTTCCTTAGATTGTTACACTATTATAAACCTCTTTCTTTGGCATCAAGTAATACTGAGATTAGTTAGTAGAGATGCAGTTGTTCTGGAAAATAGGCGTTTACGAATGTTATGACTCCCTCATTGTACAAGCAAAACTTTAAGTCTAGGAAACAGAAAAAAGTCGCTGGGCGCCAGATTTGGTGAATATCCGTGGCTAGCACTAAAGTGTGAGACGGTACGTTGTTTTTGCGGAACAAAACTTTCTCTTTTTTCAAACCCGGCCTTCTTCCGTTCGCCTTCTCAGGTAATGTGCATACTAAGCCCTGTTATTGTCCTTGCGAGAGGGTCCACGATTATTGCAAAAGGCAGTTACTTTCCTGAGCGATGGAACAGCTCTTGCCTTTTTTGGAACCGATTCAGCCTTAATGGTCCCAAGTTTCGATTGTGCCTTTCTTTGGGAGAGTATCCAAATTTCAACTGTATTAATCAATGCCAAAGCTCCGATTTAGTTTTGGAGATACTCGTTCAAATGCGGTTTTGGTCTTGAACAACTAACGCGTTCTTTCGAGATGACCTCAGACCTTGCTAGCTCTCTAATCCTATTCGATGATCGTTTAGTACCACTTGATGAACTTTTCTGATGTCATCGGTAGTGTATATTTTGAGCGTCCTCAACGATCATCATCAGTCTGACTGATACGACCCCGACTAAATTCACCTGCTCAAAATGATGAGCAAATGATTTTGCAGAGTGTCCGTAAATAGCGCCCATCTCTGCTTTTATTCGCCTAAGCGTAATACTTTTCAAGTGCAAGAATTTAATGATAGCTCGATGTTGAGAAAAATCTTCGACCAGAAAAATCTTGCCGTTAAGATAGAAACTAAATTATCCGTTATGTTATTGGTAGCTCAAAATGTTCTTTTATTTAGGGTGGAACTCATCATGGGTATTAAGTTTTTGTCAATGAAGAACAAATCTTCTTAAATCTCTTGACACTCTTTTCGTAGATCTTCAGTAACCTTGTTAAGTACAACAGGAGGCTGTAAAAAAACACGGAGAATGAAAATCAACTGCAGTGGTACAAAGCTACATACATGGTTCTATGGAGAATAAAATGGATACATGCCAAAAAATTTTACGTGAGAACTAACAATTCAACCAATCAGAATTAGCAACAGATACTAGTACTTAATCTAAATATTACTCCACAAATTTTAATATACATTATCATCCTTGTGGTTTACTTAATGAAAAATAAAAGTCAACTAAACATATTATACAAAGTTCCTTTCAAGTTGTCAAACTTAATTCTAATTTATTTGTTTAATAAGTATAGAAAAAGCAGAGAATCACATTCGCAATTATGACCATTCTTCGCTCAAGTTATTTGTACCATTCGTCTCCGGTTTGTGGACTACCACATATCGCTCAAATACTAATACTAACGTAAAATATATGAGGTTAGTTAACGCTAGAGTTACTATTATTTAAAAAGCTATGGCTTCTTACTTTTCTCATTGCCTACAGACAGTGCGGATTGGTGTCGCCGCATCTTATGCTACTCCTGTAACGTTTCGCGTAACACAAGGCATCCATTTGGTACCAATTTTATTTCGACTCTTTATTAACGACATCAAATACAGCGTAAACTATTCCAGATTTCTTCTTTTCGCAGACGGTCTTAAGTTGTTTTCTTCTATTGCCCGTTCTATTTTTGACTCTTGTAAACTTCAAGTTGACATTGACAGCATTTCCATTTGGTGCAAAGACAATAACATGTATTAAATATTAAGGAAGAAGAAGAACATAAATAGTTATCCTTACGCATACTCTTGATCATCCAGACCATATAAAAAATCTAGGTATATACTTCGATGTTTCTTGAATATATTATCTACATATCGACTACATTATTTGCAGAACTTTCAAACTTTGCGGACGTGGGGAATAATTTCTCTCTTCCATAGCTTAGTGTCTCCCGTCCTTAAGTACTGTTCTTCCGTTTGCAGCCCTTACACAGTTTAAGCGAGAAGGGTGCAGCGAGAATTCGTTAGTTTTATTCTATTTAAACTTAACACAATATAAACTAATTTTTCTTCATTATCTTCTAGACGTAAAATCGGGATACAAATGTATATATTGCTTTTTGAATTGTTCTGAATTACTCTCATCCTCTTCTTTCCGAATTCTTACGCTGAATACTAGAAATTCTGATTTGTTTATTCTGTAGTATCATCGCACGTTCTGCGGTTTTAATGCTCTATTAAACTTAGGGCAAAAGAACTTAACGCGCTTCCAATGAACATCGATATTTTCAGTTTAACATGTACATAATTTGTTTCATGAATAAAATTGTTGCATTGTAACTGAAATTACTTACTTTTTCATTTTTTTCTGTAATGCTACTAGTTATTATGAGTATGTTTCTTAGTTAATTGTATATTGTCTTCATAATTTTATGCCTGAACGAGTTTTTATTCTTTATTATTATTAATTAAAAAAATATGTAACTTGAAAGTAACTTCCGATTAGATCCGAGGTTAGATTCAGATCCGGATATTTCTATTTTCATATTTTCATAGCAATACCTGCAATATTATTGCGGATATTTCCAGACTTTTAAGAGTCATTGTATAGATTTATTATATTTGAATAAAAAAAATTGGAAATTTCTACTGATACGTCATAATTTACAATTAGTAATATTTATTACATTTAAAACAATTGAATATATGATAAAACATTTAATTCAGTTCTGTATTGATACGTGGCTCGAGATAATAATTACATGTAGGGAAACGCATGAATCTATTCAGAAAAAAACATAATTGGATTACAGTTGCCACCATTTTAAAAACTAACATATAGGATATGTTTTTCGAAACAAATAAATATATATCGTATTTTAATTTCCGAAGTAAAACATTATATACTTTATTGTACACATATAGAAATATATAGAAAATATTTACTTCATTAGGCATAAAAATCAATACAAGTGATTACATAATATTACACATAGGGCATACAACGAAATATAAATTCCTCCCTGTTGGCATATTAGCATGCACCATATACTTTAAGTTATTTAGTTATGTGTACCGCTGTATAAAATAATTCAATATTATTATGCAGAAATGGGTCAGTCATTATGGATGATATTAGCTTAATTAGGGGTTAGATACGATTCACTTCGACACAATCAATAACAACATAATCAATTATTAACGGACGCCGTTAATTGGAACAAATTGCAGGAAACTGCTGCGCGCTTGATAATACCGTCTAATTTCCTTCGATGTTTTCCCAACTGATTTAAAAATTCATCACGTAATAAGGGAACCGAGTCATATTAATGAGAAAAACCACATTTGGTAAGACAATTTTCTTATATAGGAGGAAGAGTAATTGTCTTTAATGCTAATAAAGTAGGTATAAATATATACGATGGTTTATTGTTTTAAACAAATTGTCTTTAATGCTAATAAAGTAGGTATAAATATATACGATGGTTTATTGTTTTAAACAAATTGTTTATATGACATTAATAAGTTTAAAATATTGTCCGTATATTGTTAAATTGCAAATTGCATTATTTAATTATTTAGGTAATAAAAAATCTCAAATAACATAGAAGGTTGAAACATTCATATTTTTTTAAACCACATCAAAGACCGAGATTTATCCTAAAGTAGTTAATCGTTTAATAATGTCTTACATATTACGTACTTAAAGATATATTCTAAACAGGACAGCGGTGTGTTTTGCCACTTTAAGTATAAAACGGTTAATGGTATAGTTGCTTGTTTTCCCAATTCGGCTCATATAGCGTATGTCAAAAGTAGCATGTTCATGCAAGGTTTCTTTACAAAAGCCATTTGAAAGAAACATACATTTGCCATTATTTTAATATGTAATTCTATCTTGAAGCGCATTGTATATAAAATAACTCTGGCCGTGGAAGCCTACGTTATTAAAACAAACATTCAATTTATGTTATATTATGAAACTAATAATTTTATAATTAAATCGCATGTATTTAAGATTTATATCTATATCTTAGATGCTAGAATTGAAAACCGTCTATGTGTGTTCACAGTTCCAGCCTTTGTGCAATTGATATAACATGTAGATACATACAGCATCTCATTAAATGTGAAAATTCGTAACGATAATGGATATTTAAATACAAAAGTTATTAAAGTTAAAAATAACAACTGAATAGTCACACAACCAATAGAAAGTTAGATCCCCCGATTGAAAACAATATGATAAATGTCATTATAGAAATCAATTAAATTGCATTATCATGAATACGGTATTATACGAAGTTACCACATATTTTTTTCCTGAATGCAGAACTATGTGAAGAAACCTTAAAACAAATCCTAACGCGCTATTATAACAATTAGTCAAACATATACATTTCAGCTCAGTAATAGATGTTAAAAAAATGCTACTAAACTTATTGAAATGTTAAACTTTCGTGTGTACAGAGGAGTCATTGTACAACATTTATTTATTTAAAAAATTTACTCAGAATCGTCACTACGTGTAGTTCTTTCATCCCTGTATATTTCTTTAAAGTAAATTAAAAAGAGTAGTTCAAAAAAATGGTTTAATCCGTATCTCTATTCAAGATCGATACCTATTTGTAGTATGCAATATTACATAGGTACTACTATTTGTTTCCTTTGACGATCGGAGGAATGCACCGTTTACATTATAGGTACAAAGGCCATCAAAACTTCTGTACTAAAAGCAATATTAATATAATTAGATCTCTCTTTTGAATTTAAAATATAATTGTATTGAGCGTTTTCGGAGCGCGTTTGCTATAAGAATATTTAATATCTAAAAACGTAGATTTAACCAATAAACTGCAGCTTTTAATGCAGAAAAATTACTTGACATGCAATGAATTTCTAACAATTTTATTAATAAAAAAAGGATTTTCTCAAATCTCGATAACTTGTTTTTAATACGTGCACACTTTTGCTTGATTAATTTATAACAACGCTTGTTTTAACGTATTTATATTATATAAATATTAAAATAATAAAAAAAAAATTAGAATTATAAGAAGCTATTTTCTAGGTAAGATCTGAGTTTTAGCTTGCTAATAACTATATGTGCAATATATTATAGATGTTAAAAATAATTAAAAAGGTAAGAAACTAATTGTACACAAATTATGCAGAGTATTCCATTAAAAAGAGACAGCCCTGTAACACAGGTTCGTTGTACTATTGCCGTCCCAAAAGAAAAAATTATTGTAACAATCAATTTTAAAGGTAGATGTGCGTATCTTACTTTACTCTCATTGTTGTAACAACTAAGATATAACAAATTTACAAACAGCCGAATACTGAATATCACCAAACTACAAGGTGATCATCAATACCATATTATTATTATATCAATATAATATAGAAAGAATTTAGTCATGCCAAACGGCTTTTTTCCAATTAAACTGAATAACCTCATATCATTGATTAAACTTGTTTTATGCAAATGAATCGACGTGTTTTACAATTTTCTTCTTATCAGATACTTATTATAAAGTTTTCGTCTGTAATAAAAAAAAAAAAGCTACGAGAAATATAATATCTTTTAATATAATTAATTACACCCTTATATATATATATAGGGGTACATATATATAGTAATCTCTGCAGTGAAAGTGACTTTGGAAGTGGTAACATACGTTTTCTATAATAAGTTTTACATTAAAATATTTTCTTGCTATCGTGGAAAAGTGATAAGTAGCAAGTACCAAACTTTAAAAAGTAACTTATCTTTTCGTGTTGTCTATTTTTCTAAGTGTAATATAAAATGAAATAATCACACTATTAAATGTACATTGAATTCCGGAATACATCAAATTTTGTACACCAACGTTTCATTAACGGTTGTTACACAGTGCAGAGAATATTCTAAATATTAAATTTCATGGTTACATCAGCGCCTTATTTTTTACCAAGAAATCAATATTTAGTTGCTTTAAACGCCGAAGAAAGTTCTGCTAATGTTTAGAAATATTTTATAAATTTATTTTTTGTTTTATAAAATTATTATTTGTATTCATACAGTTACAATGATATATTTATATAGTTTATTTCTAGAATTGCGACGCTTACATAGATTCCCTGCTTATAGATGCCGCATTTTGTATATATCTACATCTTGAAAGGGAGAGTGTTGAAATCACCGACGCAAAATTTGCCCATATAACATTACGATACGCTGTTTGACGGAGGATATATGAATTTAATCGGCATGTTATATATTAGTAATAAACTGATAAGTTGTGAAATCAATGGCAACAATCTTGAGTTAGAAGCTGTTTATTCCATCTTTACTGAATAACAATCGACATTTCGATGTCTCTCATCATTCTCCAGGCTACAATGAAGAAATTTAATAAAATATTGGGTTATATTAATTCACAATTCTGCAAAAACTTATTTTCATGCAAGTGTTATTATGATAAAACATTGTAAATAAAATTCCATAGCCATCCATTGTGACCACAATAATAATGAATAAGAGGTATACAAGAATTTTTGAAATTGAATATATTTAAATAATTTAAATTAGATGTATTTTTTGTTAATTACTATGGTCATATGCTGGACTACGGAATTTAATTTACGTTTTACCATCGGCATTTGTATTCAACTAACTTTTGATATATTGGATTGTACATTAATACAACTCAAAGTTTTATTAAATTTGTTCTATAGAGCCTTGAGAATGATAAACGACCCATCGAAACCTTCATTGTTACACAGTAAGGTAATATAAACAGTTTTTGGCTTCTCAAGATTGTTGGCATTTAATTCATCAATTATCATGCCAACATCTACTTCATTAATGTAACCCTTTTATGATTGCTGTACATATATTACTTTTGCAAACTGGTGCATTTTACAGTACATGTAGATCTAAGACATCAATATATTTTTGTAAAATTGTACCTTTGGTTTTATTATTTTCTATTTACCTAGTACGTGAATAATAATTCCTCCTTGCTATTATACTATTGCGGTTTTGAAAATATGACAGAAAGCGAACCTAAACATATCACATACATACATCATACGAGAGCTATTCCCTTCCGCTGAGCCTATAAGTAAAGTAATGCACAATTTATTGACGAAGCACATTTATTTATAATTTTTTAAAGCATTCCCCTCCATAATCAATACATATTTGCATCCGCGAAAACCAATCTTCAAAACAATTTCTCCAACCTTCCGGTGCTGACAACATTTATTTTATTTTTAAATGCTTTTTCGGCCGATATAAAACATAAACTCATCAACTTTCCCTACCTAGAATATAAACACGGTCAATTATTTTTTACATGTAGAAACAAAAAGAAGTCATTAGGTGCTAGGTCTAGAGCATCCGATGAATGATCCATTATTTCAATGTTTTGGGCATGGAAATATTCAGTTGTTCAAGCAAGAGAGCGCAGTGGAATGATATTCTTGGGAGTTCCTCAGAAACAAAATTTTACGCTTTAGAAAAAACTCTCCTTAATTCAATTTTTTTACAAGTTAATTAAGAAGGTTGAAACTTCTTAAACATTACTTAAGTAACACTCAATGGTCCAAATTATTAAATCCTACACAATTTTGCTCGGTCGCTTCGCATAAGGTATAATTCGGTATAAGTTTCTTTAAGTTCATTTCAGGTCCTGTTCCTTAACTGATCCCCAATTTGGGCCCATCTTGAAACACGTTTGGCGGATGATGCGCGCGAAGCGTAAAAGCTATGCTGTGCGCTTCTAAGTGTCCTGTTCCTTTTTAGGTGAAATAACTTGAAGCTAAGTTTGGCAGAACATACATTAGTCGTTTTTTTGGTAAAGCATATTAATAGAGCTAACTAGTTTCGGCAGGCAACGTCCAAGGTAGAGGTAAAGAAAGAATATGTTTCGATAGCGTGGATTGAGTAACCGTCGCCTATCTTTTTGATTGTTTTTCGTAGCGGGGCATTTTAATAATATACAGTGCTTTTCCAACTAAATTGCGTTTTGTAACGGACTGATTGCTCATAAACGAAAAGCGCGCATTGTATTAGCGGAGAATTACAAAGAGATAACAAATATCCGACATGTGCACAAAATCTTTGTTTTGTGTGTACAAAGGTGTAGCTAACCACTTCCTAGTAGATTTTGACTAGGTATTCCCTACGATATTCTATATATGGTACTTGATATTAAAATGACAGGTGGCTTAAGGAAACAAGGTAACGGACATATTTCACTCCATAAGATTGATGCCGAAATATGTTTTTTGTCCTAAAATATTTCATTCCACTGGTTAGACAACGTGATTACATTGGTTAACTGTCAATAACAATAAAATTGCAATTCGTGAAGCTCCATATTTACGTTCCTATTTTTAAATTTGTTCTTGTTTTGTTATCATTTGCTTATTCTACCACAATAAATTTATTTATTTAATAATAATGAAACAAGCTACCAATATTCAGCAGATGTAGACGCGTGTTTCGCCGTATTGCCGTATACCTCTGTGGAAGATGGTAGTTTGTTTTTGGATAGCTTATATATCAGCACAAAATACAAGGATAAATATCGTTTGTTCCATGGTTCTGACATGTAGTGCTGCTTATATGTTCCGGTTCTAAATCTATTTTTTGTAATTTATATGGTTTAAGCTTCTTGTATCTTTTGGTAAGATATTGCATTTTCTAATTGGAGCAGGTGTTGGAAATTTGTTACTTGTGGTTTTTCCTGCTCTTATGCTTCATGCTTTATGGATGTGCATTTCTCTATTGGTTATTAGTTTGCAGTCGGTTTTTCTTAGGTTTTCGTCAGTCTTATGTACTGCAAAAAGAATTTTAAATATTTTAAGTTGTTGCAAGTTCAGTTCCCATGTTTTTTCGTATACGACTTTTGTTGGTGTCCGCATTTGCATGTTATATGATGTCTTTAATATCTTATTCTCCTGCCCTTGTAGTTTGTTAAAATTTTTCTTTGTTGTATGGCTCCTATGTTTAGCAGGTGGCATGGTACACTGACTTTTTGATATAGTCTGGTATAATATCTTTGATTTTATGAATTCTTGCTATAACCATAGTGTTTCTTTTTAATGGGCATTTTACATGATTATTTCATTTTAAATTGTTTTGTATGGTTAATCCCAAATATGTTGCTTGTTTTATTTGAAGTATAATTCCGTTTTTGATCGGAATGTTGAACATCGAGATATATGTTCGTCTTCTAAATAGTATGTATTGTTTTTTGTTCTCGTTTGTCGTTATAAAATTGTAGCAGTACTAGTATTCTATTTTCTTGATGTCTTCAATAATATGCTGCTTTAGTCGTTCTTCGGTCTTGTTTGAGCAAACGACGCATAGATCATCCGCGTATGCATACATTTCTCTGTGTCTTCAAGTTAAAGATTTTTAATTCGTTTAAATTTATAAAATTTTGATTTGACAGTACGATTCTGTTTTAGTCTGTTGACATCATAGGAGAACATTTGTTGCTTTATTTCCTAACAACTTTGCATAAAGACAAGAAGTTACTAATATTAATATTGCTATGTAGCTTGATACTTGCTAATATAAAGTGTAACGGATATGATGATACGACTATTTTTGTTTTTCCATTAATACGTTTATAACACGTAATGCAAAGTTATACGGTAATAATGTTGCGCTAAGATAAATCAGAAGCCATGTAAAGAAAAGCCCAAGATGAAACAGCTTCATAGGGCAAATAAAAAGAAAATTACAAGTACAACGCCATTTTTATTGTGCATACAATAATACAAGTATATACATATACATTTTTTTTTAAATATATGCTTGGAAATCTTTTGGACAGAATTTAACAACAAATATTCATTTAAAACAGTCAAACAAAACAATTATTAATTAACACAAGTATAGAAAAAACTGGAGTACAATTATTATAAAACGTATCTTTTCAATATCTAATTATAATGATAGAAATACTAACAGACTTTCTAATAGTTTCTTTAAAACCCTTAAATGAAATGATATACGTATGCACGTTAGATTGTCATTTGTACAGTTAATCAATTCTGTTTACTATGAGGTACAAATTTGATGCTGATTCAATAACTTCGAAGCATTTTTTGTTGCATTAAAGAAACTTTTAGAAGAATCTGTTGCAGCTGAACACACTCATACATCGTTTGTAAACCCCAGCAGATGGTGTCTTAAACGATGGTGTAATTACATCAAACAATAATTACATATTATTTAGAAACTAAAAACTTCTAGAAAATTTTGAGCTATAAATATTGACATTGGATTAAAAGTTTTCTTCGCCTTCAAGAATTTTTCTTTGAAGTTCTTGATAACTCCTGCATTTCATTTAACATATATATATATACACATATACATATATATAAAATGAGCACAACATTTCGAGACATCATAAATGTAAAATATCCGACAGTTTTATCGTTTTAAAAATCATATTTGTAATACTTAATGAGTTAGTAATGGTGAATTAGAAAAAACGGTAACAACGTCTGGCAATTAATTTTCATTCATCATGTTTTTCTTCTTATTAACGCTCAGGTACGGATAGGGAACGTATCTTATACGCTGTTAAAACAAAATGAAAATAACAGTTTAAAAATACAGCTAAAGCGATTAGCAATTCAGCGCGCGCAAATAATCAGTTGTTTCGATGAGTAGCGATAGAAACGTCAAACTATTGTACAATCTACGTTTATGGCAAAAACCGATTAGATTCGCAGTGATTGAAAAGAACTTGAAACAACTGATTACAAACATTTCGACGGTTATGTTAAAAAGACATAGTTTCACATAGATTACATGTCTATTTACAAGTTGCTCAAAATGTTGGATTCTACTAAAACTAGTGAAGATGAAGTTCTTTTATACATTTTATTTATGTTTCTGAGGAATTGGAGAACATGCCCTTAATTTTATCCCTAACACCGACAAAAGTTAAATTCTCTTTTCCAGTAGCTAAAACGTAGCTTAATATAATAAAATACCAACTAGTTATTGTTTTTGGATTTGAGACGGCATTTCAATGGCATATCTTAAATACTTATAAGGTTCGGTAATGTTAAAATAAAAGTATAAAAAAATGTTAAACACTGATGTATTAAGTCCCAATTTGGGTAGGCCATAAACATTACTAAGGACCGATTTCATAACAAAATTTAATCCTGTATTTAATTTTAATTGCGCCATTAAGTAAAAATCTAATTCCATAATTCGTTTTTAAACAAATAATGGAATTAAATCTACAATATGTGGAACAGATTCATTCTTTCAATTTCAACGTCAGGCAAAAGTAAAAAAAAGTACGGGCTTCGCCGTATGAGGTTATGTTCATACTTATTTACATATTGAGTCGTTCTAATACCCATTAATTAGTCTAATTTTTACTTAATGTGGCATACTCGCCGAAACTTATTATGGAACAGCTTTACTTTAATGTGCTGTTAAATCTGGAATTAAATTAAAATCTCCATTAGTTAATACTACATTAACAATATTTATAAAAGACCGAATTAAAGAATATGTAGTGCATTGTATTCCATTACATTCATTAACAGAATCGTAATACACGAGGCAAAGGAATCATTGTAAATTTTAAAATTACACAATGGGTGACCTGTTAGCTAATAGTCTGGGTTAGGAACAAATCGGATAAAGAACTTAAAATGGTACCCCAATCAGTTCATCTCTAACTAACAATTATTTCAGTTTGTGAACAATCAGAATGAACTAATCGATTACTGAAAAAATCTATGGCAAATCGATACGCCATTAACGTACAAATCGAGCGGCGAATATGGTCTTGGAAGGAATTGTGTTCGCTAACTGGTCACTCATTGCATAAGGATCATTACTTTACAGATTTAAAGGAACATCGATTATTTTTGTTCGTGGTTTTAAATTACAACTTTTGTAAAACTTTTCACACTACAAGGAGAGAGGAAAGATTTTGCAAACGTGAAATGCAACAAAGTGTTTGTACTACCTCAGATCTGAAGTTGTCAAACTAATATCATTAGTGTTATGGTTAAATGACTTTAATGATAAGCACGACTGAAGCGCGGAAGATGAACTCATTGAAAACAGATGAACCGAATGATAGGAAATGATTTGAGAGTTAGTAAAAGCGCCATCCTCAAACTTAAAAGAAAATGGGATGAAATGCATACCGTTGCTTATATTCATGGTGATAACAATGGTTCTTGAACAACATATTAGATATTTAAAAATATATGTCAACAAAAACAATTTTACATTCGCGTTGCCAAAAATGTGGGTTGCAAAATTCGTATGTATAACTAAAAATAAATTAAATTAAATATTAGTGTTATCAATGCCGTTTCTCTCAATTACTCCCCATAGTATCTATGTAAAAATAGCAATTTCTGCCATATTGAAACTGTATTTTCCTTTTGAATTATTTTTAACATATTACAATTTTCGTAATGGATAACTTATAGCACGTCTCACGCCCGTAAATAGTAAATATGCATACGGAATAAGTAAGTAGTCAATTATGATTTGGTTAATGTATGTACACCGTTTACCTGAAAATTTGCGCCAAACACCAGAGATACTAGTGATTTATGAATTGAAGGGCTTCACTTACAAACGAACACCAGCAACCCGAGAATTTAGATTTCGAAGGAACTCTAGAGACTGAAGGAGTATCTTGGTATAAGAACGGTTTGTTTTAGCGGCTCAATCAGCCACTTTTAGAGTACAGCCCCCTCCAAAAATTTGCATGATTCTGAAATTTAAATATCTCGCACAGATATAATTCTTTTCGCAACATAATTTGAAGCAGTAACGGAGAAGATTGAAGAGTTGTAATGCAGCTCCGCAGCCACAGTGCATTAATCGTCGCTGATTTGAAGTTTTACATGGTCTCGAGGATTATCCAAATTATATTCGGAAAAAATACATAATGGAGACCAGGTACCGCCCCATCTTGTTATGATTTCTTTTGTTTATTGGTTAAAAACACAGTCACTTTTGCGTAGAAAACGGTACCGTATAAGAAATTCAGCAGTCAAAGTTCTGCCACGTAGATAACTAATGCAAGGCGTATTAAGGTGGCAGAGTTCCTTTGCAGTGTAAATTTGTAGTTTGGCGCAATGGCAGCGACTAATATATCCTAATATGTCGAGCATGTTCTGGCAATAATTCGTTTGACGCTTTAAGAAATTGAGTTACATGATGCCTTGTACCTAATAAGAAAGCATTATTCTCCTTTGAATCTGTAACATGATTCGGATTCGAACGATTAGAAACTATACGAATGGCAGTTTGTGGAAGATGAAAAAGATAATTTTAAAAATATTACATGTGGTCCTAAAGGAGGAAGCAGTGCTATTGGCCTAAATTACAAAATTAAAGCTGCAGAAATGGTACTCGCACAGATATCGTTACATCAAAATATGTTTTTACAAAATTTCAACATAGCGCTGACAAACGAAAAACAATTTATGGTCTTTCACCGGTGGGCTTTAGAAGCTAAATGGGACACAAAACGTTCGAAGGAAGATTAGTGGATGACATTTCAAGAAAGTATATAATATTGTATAACGTAAAATAAGCAAATGTATCGCTCGTCCTTAGGAAAAAACCTACGAAAATTAAGCAACAGTTTTATCAAAATTCATATCACTAGTATCGGCAGAGGAAACATATAAAATGCACTACGGCCATACATTAGCAATAGGGGACCGGATGTGTTGTACAATTTCTGCAGCCTACAACACATAATTACAGTTTTATTGGCTATTTGTGCAGATGGACACTTACTTTCGCCATTATTTTTACTATTAAGAGAATCACAATTATTCTTGAGACCTCTAAATTTATATATTTTTTCGTGATGTCCGGAAAGCTTTTCCTCACATGTATAAAACCAAACCATGTTTTCTCGGTTGATTCTTGGAGCGGGCATTGTGCTGCTGAACTTCAGAAATTGGTGCCAAAGAATAAAACTATATCCATCTAGATGTGTTTGGTTTTAGATTCTGATACAGTGATTCTTATAAACTACGACATGTATTATTATAAAAAATCATAATAAAAGCGTGGGATACGGGGCTATCCGGTCCCTCGTTATATATATTTTTTTTTTTGAAAATAATTTGCATTATCCTTGAAACTATACAATATAAATATACAAAGGAACTAAAATTTGCTGTAGTTTCCGAGGTATTTATAAATATTTAATAAAAAATTCTGCAAAATTCTTAGAAGAGGTATCCCTAAATCGGGCGAAAAAATTGTATTTCTTTTATGCCAAAGGAAGAGTGCATATCTCTTTGCACTTTTCTTCTAGCTTTCACTCTCCGCAGTTTTATCGACATTTGAACTTTCGGGTTGCTGGTGTTTCTTTATCTTTTCCACAAATGCTTTATTCCAAAACTTAATGACGATGATGTTGAAAATGCGCGTCTATAGATACAACTGAGAAATAGGAGTATAGACTGAGGAGTATAGATATTACATTCCCCGAATTGCCTTCTTTCCTTTATCTTATCTGTAGAAAATGGGTTAATTGATGCAGTCGTATGTTCACCAATTCATTGATTACACATTATGTACATCGAAAGTAGGAGAACTCATAGTACGTATATAACATCCAAATTTTCGAACAACATGTACCACGTATATACATCCATATATACGCATTTACATTTATTATATAGCTTATTGCATTCTACACGTCCCCTAAACTATTACAATGCATACAGCGCTGCGATGGGGTTAAAATTATTTTGGCAAACCTATTCATAAAACTTCAAACATTTACATACGCGGCTCCAAAGTTTCGCATCATTTTCGAAACGCTCACATCGCGAAAACGGTAAGAAACTGAAGGAGTCTGATTATTTACCTTTGTATTTTTTTTTTTTTGATAATTAGCCTATTTACAAATATACAAGCGGTCCTACTAAATATGTGACGTGACACTTCTACAAGAGCGATAATAATTGTTGGCACAAACGAAATAGGCACACGTCCATATACAAATTAGACTTCCTTGTTGAGGGAAAGTACATTGTCTTCACTGAGAGTGGGGAAATTTTGATTGAAAGATGAATGGCACGTACAGAAAGAAATTAATGCGATAAGTTAACATTGTAAGCAGAAAAAAGAATGACTAAGCCCCCGATGATTAATAAGTTAATTATTTATTGTTATTTTCGCATGCGTGTGGGCTGCTTATTTCAGATGTTTATGATCTTGTTTGTTTCATCGACGGCGTGCTATAGCTCGAGGAAGGTAAATAGAACGAGGTTCGTTTTCAAGAAACCTTGAAATACCACAGTTATAAGTTTTTTTTTATTATTTTACATAAATGATTGTTCTTGAATCACACGTCTAGTGTCAAGTTACATACATATAATAACACAGTTGTGGTCACTTCTGTGAATAAACAGGCTTCTGATTCTTCTAGCTTTCTCGTATTTTCTCGATAGGTCGTGTGTTTTCGTTGCTTTTTATGCATCCTTTGACAACTAGATACAGGGAACACCTTACAGTTGTGATATAATCTAATAATCTATATTCCATATATGTATATAGAGTATATACACAAAAAAGCAAAAGAGAAGAATCAAGACGATATTTGAAATACAAATGTATGTATTCATGGCATATTAATGAAGAAATAAGTAGCACAATTATAATTAATAAACAATAAACGAAATTATAGGGAATAATTTGAAGTTATGAATTTTTAATGTAAGTGGTTACTTTGGAGAGTGACAGGGAAAATTTCTTTGAAAAACATACAGAAGATGTTAAAATGAAACTATTCTTTTTTTCCGGTTTATTATCTAATTATTGAAGATTTTTTGTTTGGTTATACCGGCTTTTAGTTTTATTTTTTAAATAATACTATTTCATGTTGTAATGTTGGGGAACTTATTTTATTCTTTTATTGAGTATTTGATGTTTTCTCTCTTAATTACATTCACGTTTCCTTATAATGAAATTATGTTTCTTTTTTTTGTCTTTTTTAAATAAAAAATCTACAGAAAAATTTTTCAACGTCATCAAACTCGATGTACGGCGTTTAAAATTATTGTGAAATATGTAATTGTATGCAGTACATTTTTCAAAGGACGAACACAAAATGTTACTTTTTAAATTGTAATATTGGTAGCAAGGTTATCGTTGTTTCCTTCTTATTTTGTTTTCTGTAAAATTTGAATTATTTTTATACTATGCAAGTATACAAGTGTGCACAACACAAACCGCTCTCTTGGATATTTTACTTTTCTAATATTGTTTTGTTTGTTTTATTTGTGTAACTAGGACTACGGGCAACTGTTACTTTGTACTGTGTGTTTGTAACCCTTCTGAAAGTTGTCCTGCATACGATATAGTAACATATTCTTTGTTTTCTCTGTTTCGATGGCAAACATATCCTTTATGCGAAATGTGCATATTTCCTTTTCTGATGAATTTATTTAAAAATTGAACCGAGGGATTATTATTTATTAACATTTTTTCGATATTTTGATTAATATTATATTCTTGTCAAAAAGCGATGCACCTGCCTCTTTATCAAGTTATTTATTGCACTGATTTTGTATTTTATTAGTGTTTGTGATAGAATATTTAAGTATCCTGCACAATGTGCGCGATTTATGAACCAATTAGCATGTGTTTTCCCGTTTTCATGTAAAATTGTGGTAGAGCTTTTTCCTTTTATTGTGAATTAGATTCTGGGGTAAGATGAATTAAGCTTTGTTACAATATATTGATCTTTGTTTTTGGGTATGAACAGCGTACAATCGCATATAAGTTTCAATTTCGGTCAAATCAAAATCTTAAATATCGAAAATAATTACTACAAAAAATTATTCAAGGACATGTAGCAAATAAAAAATCATAAAAATTCAATAAAAGACAAAAACGATATAAATAATCTTAAGTAGCATCCATAGTGGGAGCGGTTTGTGTCCTGCACACCTGTATGTAGATACCTGATGTATGTATAATATAAAAATAGTTCAAATTTTACAGAAAAAGAAAACAAGGCCGGAGGCAATGATAGCTTTCGTAGCAATATTAAAATTTTAAAATAAGCATTTTGTGAATGTCCCTTCAAAAATATGCTTCGTTTTATAGAATTACTTGTTTTACAATAATTTTAAATGCGCAATGCTTTCTCTGCCTCTCCTCTCTCTTTGTACAAATTTTCAACTAATTGAATATTAAATAAACATAAAATAAATAGAAATATTACAATATAATTTCTTTATAAGGATACAAATTGTGGATGTAGTAAAGGAAGGAAACTTCAAGTGTTTGAAAAACAATAAAATAAATTTCGAAACGTTACAACATGGAATAGTGGTATTTAAAAAATAAAATCAAGGACCAGCATACCTACACAAAAAATTTTCAATAAGTAAAATTAGACAATGCAAAATCTAGATGAGTCCACTGAATTCCTTCTAGGTGTAGTAATTTTGCAATAATTGTTAAATTTAAAAAGGCTACCTACATGCATACATAGATAATATATCTGTTGTAAGTTGAATCAAGTTTTATTAAACTAGTAAGCACTTTAAAAATTTGTAACAAGTTTAACTTCTGGAATAAATAACACTCAATATTGCGATTGGTAATTGCTTTTGTATCTTCATCAACTTCGAATCTGTATTAAATTTATTCAAAACTAAAACGTAACATTAAGATGCAAAATACTCAACTGTCTAATTTAAACGGTACAAGAAATAAGCCAGAATGGAGATAAATTCTAGATTTGTAGGTGTGTGTAAATTTTAAATGCTAGTCGGCGACACAAGCAAATAGGTAAACGGAATCCTGCATATTCACGTCCGTGACGCACATAACAACCATTTAATTGATAATAAATGAGCATCTGATACCTATACTATCAACATATGCGGCACCAGTCTCAAGTCTGTCCCGAATTACCGAGAAGACTCCATGACTTAGCCTACAAGGTCGATGAAAAACATACAACACGGTAAACACCTAACGATGAATTTCATGATATTTATACCATTGTATTGTATAATTATTCCTTATTTGTTTATCATTTGTATTACTCACGCGGATAAGCTCCTAAACCTAATAGATTTTAACGTCTCTGAGACACTAAAAACAACCACCAACACATATAAATGTATATTATACGAATAAAAGAGGATTGTCATTCTTTTCTTTTTTTTTATTATTTTTTTTTATTAAAATGGAAATGTGGAGTCTTCTCGTTGGTTTTTCGGACACGACTAACAATTTCACTAGGTATACATACATAACATATACAAATATTTAATTTATTATTAGTTAGGTATTAATATATATATAATATTTATATATTTATATATAGATAGATTCATAGTAATAGACTTTTAAAAAGATCACAACACAGAGTAAACAGTACAGGGCCTTCAGCACCAAGTACTTAGTTTGTTTTTCCACACAACATTTATTGGATAAATGCGAAACGGTTTCAATATCACTACGTTAGTAAATTTATTTTATATCTAATGTATTAGAAACGATATTGAAAAAGTATTTGGAAGCCCCGACGTATTCGAATAATGCTAATATTCCTCAAAAGAAAATTTAAACGATGGAGGAAAATTCGGTTAAGCTTTAGCAATGTTTGCCAAAATATTTAAAATCACTGTACCTACGTTATGGATTTTTTTTAATTTAGACAACAAAAGCGATCAGTAAGAATGGATAATTGTTGTTGCTCCGTAAAAGTTGACTAATTATTCTTATCCTTGTGATCGATCTTTAAAATTATAGGATAACCTTCTCCAAATAAATAAATACAGAAGTATTATTATTGTAAAATATTTTTCACCATGGCTTCTATATATATAAGGCGTCCAAATAATGTAACAGCAATTTGTGTATTCATTTACTCTAGGACGAGGCAGTGGCGATATCCGAATGAATCAGTTGTGTGGTTAAACGTCGTCTGCGTATCGTACATATTAACTTTACACCTAAACCGAGCTTATTAGAAAACAGATCTGGATATTTGAAACTACAGGATCCATACTGAATATACTGAACAGACGGCATCTACGATCAGTAAGAAATGCAAAAAGCACGGAAAGGGTGAACCAGTCGACTAGAAAAAATCCAACATCATCTGAACGAAAACGAAGTCAGACAGTTATTGTTAAGAGATCATCTTTACATAACATTTTGAAAAAGGACTTGCATCTCCATGCTTATAAAGTACAGTTAGCGTTGTCAACGAGATGATGGACGGTTTGATAATTTCAATAACATTTTATTTAGCGGTGAGGCCAATTTTCATGTCAATGGCCTAGATGTAGACACCGGTCTGACGAAACTTCTTGAGGAAAGGACGAGCTACCACTCCACAGCTCCAAAGTTGTATGGGCCGCTATATCAGCTAATAGAGTAATCGGGCTGCACTTTCTTGAAGATCAAAATGAGCGAGCAGTTACAGCTAATGCCGCACGTTATTGTGCAATATTTGTGCGAATTTCTTGACCCATCCCTACTACGGTTTGAACATTTTAACTTAGAAACTTAGTTTCAACAGTATGGCGCCACATGTCTTTATATCGATACCAGGCAATCGAAGACGTTCAGGAATTATTTCAGAACAAAGTGATTTCAATGTTAACTGGCCTTCTAGCATGTCCATTTTGTCGCCTTCTGGCTGTTTTATGTGGGATTATCTTTAGAAAAGATCTACGGGATAGTCCAATAGGCGGAAATAAGATTAATCGCGAGGGAAATGCGCTGACGAGTAATCGACAACCTTCATTCCAGATTTGAAGGAAAGTGATCTTAACGACTTCCGCAACTACAAACTTATTAGTCTTTTGATAGGGTTCAATATACCCTTGGTTTTATAGATTTAAAATTGTAAGCAAATTAAAAAAATACTGAATCTGCGTTGTTTTCTTTTACTAATGAACTTTTGTCTACCTTGGAAAAACAAACGGTTCGTTCGGGCACAAATGATTGTGTTGTCCATTCCAGTGAAATTCAATTAAGCAGGAGAGTTACTCGGGGTAGTGTTTTGGGGCCGTTAGTTTTTGTCCTGTAATTTAATAATGTCTATTCTGTTGGATACCCAAATACAGACAACCACTTTTTGATAGCAAATAATAGTGAAGACGCTATATTTCTTGTGACCAGCCAAACTCTAAACAGTGTTATATAAAACAGGTTATACTTGTTAAAACGAAAACCCATGTCTATTCAGTAGATATCGTCATAAGTCATAAATAACCATAGCTACACTATACAGGCGTTGTGGTTCATCTGTTAATGAGAACAAAGAGTGGAATGTCCGTGTACAATAACTTAAGTAAATGTTATTTTGCGATGAGGGATTTGGTAGATAGATCGGTGCTACGTATCATATATTATCGTTACTGCTACTCGAATATTAAATATGGCATCATTGTCTGGGACGGCGATGATGGTTTGTTGCTAGATTTTCTAATGCAAAAAAGAATATTAAGAGTTGCACATCGTCCAGAGTACGAGTTTTGTAGAGGATATTTCAAAAATAGTCGTATCTTGACTATTTATGCAATACACATGCTTATTTAACACACTTCTTGCTAATCTAAAAGACTGGATTCGTTAGTTATTTTCAGAAGAAAGATTTCCGCATTTTTTTTACTTTTGCTTTGTGTATTTGTCAATAAAGAAGCCATTTAGATAATATCATTTTCAGCACTTTCCGTTAACCGCATCTTTATTTTGCATAAATAATGGTTTAACTTTTGAATACCGTATTTATAATATCATCACACTGCTGATACCCTACTTGAACACCGTTTATATTGTAAAATAACAATAAAATGATTCGATATATTCCAAAATGGTAACTCGTTTATAGTTATAGTAAATGATAATCGTGATTTGTTGTATCGTTCCTAAGTAAAGAGAAATGATAAGTAAAATGGCAGCTGGCTTGGGTTAGAAAGATTTTTAAAATTTCAACCGGAAGTCAGTGGTAAATTTAATTTAATTTATGGCGTAATGACGAAGATTGTTCATATCATTCGTTAGGAAGTGTTAACTAATTATTGATAACTGATTACTTATGTGATTTCCATACGTCGATACACAACTTCCTAAAAATTTGTATATTGCTGACTTATTTATTTACTATTCTTGGAGTTGCGGAGTATATTCACGTCATATGAATAAAAAAGAACTGATTTCGAGTTCAAAATAGATTTCCAATATCGACAGCTATGCTGACTTGTCAATTAATACAATGTCTCCTATGTAATTTAATTTTAATACGAAAAATTTAGTTTTATTTTGAGCAAACCGTCTCTTATATGTCACCGTTATCCTTAACTAAAGTTCCGCATTTATCCAACATTTGTGTAATATTTTTATTATTTATTATTATTATTATTATTATACGTATAATTTCATACCTAATTATGGCCATTATGATATTTGATTATTTGAATTCATTCTATTGCTCGTTGCTTGCGTTTTTGTATATATTGTTTTTCTTACAAACACTACTATCATGGTTACGAAATGAAAATACCGTTTAGGTAAGCTTACAATCAAAAATATAGGGTAATCTCTATGTATATAAATGATTAATTGTCTGTAAAAACTGAATAGAAGGTACAGAAATGAAACCAATTCGTTCTATTCACAGCCACAATTTGGTTAAAGTTAAATGTAACTTAATCAGAAAATGTCGTAACTTTTATGTCGTACCAAACTTTCGTAATACGTATTACCACGCGTATTTGAATATTTAAAGGTTTGCTATATCTATATTCTCAGTAATGTGAAATGAAACTTAGGATTGTAGTAAAACATTGGTTTCCTCAAGTTTTAAACTAGGGGTAGTCTGGTTATTATTAGCCACTAAAGGCCGCTTCAAGCTTTCTAGTGTATGACTGGATGAAAAATCCTTTCACGGATGCCTAGAAGAACTGTTAGAACTTAGATATGATGAGAACAGTCAAAATAATTCTGTTTAGTGGTGAATATAAAAGCCTCTGTCTAAGTTAAAAAATGCCTGCGTTATATCCAAATATGTATGTGGAAAATTATGTTTCATTTATTGATACCTTCTTCTATCTCTTATCTTGTATTATGATCAAACAGAGAAACCCCCTAAATATTTTCGAAACAGAAGACCTTAGTTTGTTCTCTACGAAAATATAACTAGGCACCAAATATAAGTTCAATATACTTCAATGTACTTTATAGCTTTTATATTTAATTTTCGTTTTTACAACTTGAAGCAGCTTTAGTAGGCGCCGTATCGATGGAGATGCAGAAATACATCAAATTAAAATACAAATAAAGAGATAAAATTAAAAACACATTTACACTAAAACTGCCGCTCAACGATTACGAATATTTTGCAGTTGCGCTAAATTAAAAGTTACTGGGCAATCGATTGGGAGCAAAAAAAAATTACTATCCACAAAGATACAACAGTGGATGATAGATATAAAAAGGTTGACTACCCCTGCTCTAAACTGGACTCCGTTGTCTACCACTAACATCAGTCAGTACCAACTTCCATTATAGAAGCTCAATGGACTGCAATTTAAATTTTATTAGATGACTAAGACCGTTTTTGCTTGAAAGCACAACATTTCTCCTTTTCAAGATCTTAATTTATTGGTTTAGTCCCTTAATTAAATAATTATATTGGATAAAATGAGAGAGTGGCATCAAGAAGCATAAAACCAATATATGCGAAGACATTTCCAATATTTCCAAGCCAGAATTTTTGTTCTTCTTAGTTTATCTTCACGTATTAAAAGGTTGGTACGATAAAAATCTATACCGGCAACATTTAACAAAAGCTAAAGGAAAGAGTATGGCCAAAAATATAACGATTTCTTCTAAAACGGGAGTTACTACTTTAAATTATCCTTCGAACGATAGTTGTTGCTACATTCTTCCAAATCCCATATTTTGTATAACCGAATCAAATATTCCATATTCCACCCACAATTAATTCAAAGCTATTAATCTCTAAATTTAGAGAGGGTTCTTGCGATAACACGCGATGATAAATTCCTTTAATTTATTTTGGTGTGATGCGTAAGGAAAATTAAAAAAACTCGGCAAAATTTAATTTTCTGGTGAAGTCCTGTATAATTTTCAAATAGTGTTCCGTGTCCTGATTACATTGAAGATCACGTAATGTTGAATATTCCACAGGAGTAGAAGCGGCTATTCTCATTTCCTAACCACGATCACCACCCAACTTTCTGACGTGGGCCTGAGCACTGTTACAAGATACCGGATGACTTTAGCGGTATAGCTGGGCATACACCACTAAGAATCTTAGTGATGTAAACTTAGTGTCTCACTCGACTAGAAAGGCACTAACGTTATGTCAACATAACGCAACACAACCCCTATTTTTATATTATTAAATATAAATCTCTGTTTTTTTTTTAATATGTGGATAGTAATTTGTACAACTACGCTAAACCTAGAAATTCTACGATTTTTCATTTTCTCATTTTCATTCCCCATTTTTGTTTTTCTAAAATTCACATGGTATTAAGTGTATTTTTTTCTTATACACAATGAACTATTCTGTTATATCCTAGAAAATAAACTCGTTTGGTTATCTGCTTAAATATTTTTCTCTTTTTGATGAATGAGATTTCCTTATATTTGTATAAATAATATTAATAAGTATTCCAATAATAACCTTTCTTTTTGTTTTTGTTTGTTTGATTATGATTACTATCTTTGATTGCCTGCTTCGTCTAGTGCTCTTGATGTAGTACTGAGGTATGAGTGTGCGAATCAATCTATCGTTTCCGATTTTGTTCGAAATTCGTGATGACGACCATGAAATGCCGATTAAATTATGATAATGGAGATTTGTTGTTTCGTAAACGCTAAGTGCTGAAAGGACTCGGTACAGAAGCATCGAAATTTGAAGACACCACAACATCCTTCTCTTTACGTTTAATTGGTTCTGCATCTGGCGGGCGATGGGACTTCATATGAGCACTGCGGCTTTTTATTTTTGTAAAGACTCTGCAAAAAAGCAATGCTTATAAGATTATGTTAATTATACACAACGAGCTACGATTTTACAAGGTCCAACTTATTTGAATATTTTAGATGTTTGCCTGTAAAAGCAGTACTAGATATGACAAAATATACGAATTTTGGATAATTTCTAGTTTTGCAGTTTAACTTACTTCGTTTGCGTTAATGACCTGCGGTTAGAATTTAAATATTCAAGTATGGTACATTTTCAAATTTACACATAGAAGCGTCTCAATCTCTTGGAATTCTGTAAGTAGTAAGAAGGTAAAATTTTCTGATAACATAATGGGCATCATAGCGTATCTTCCAAATATATTTCTGTATATACAGCGTGCTCGCCAAGTAACGAACCGAGCATCCACTTTGTTATTTTAAATGGAACGTCCTGCATATGATTACGTTTTTGCAAACTCATTTTAGCTTGCAAATATACAGATATACAGATGTACAGAATGTACAGATTGTTCAGATTTATCGCTAAACTTTGTCACTCCAACGTTTCTTTTTTATATTTTCTGTATCTACAGTATAGGAAATTTATATCTTTAACATTTTATATAATGATGTACATGTCTATTGCTGTGTAAAGTGAAAGAACCTTGGTTCTGCAATTTCATATTAGCATCCAAATGGTTTCTGGTATTAATATTGTTCGGTTACAATGACAGTAGTTAACGAAAAAACCTCGTGATTCAAAAGTATTGTGATAGCAAGGTCTGTGGGGTAGTATGGCAAAAACACACGGGTAGCGACACACTGCACACCACACAATTTAATTAATTCGGGACAGCAGTTTCGAGATTGCGTCAATCCTTACTTTCAACCGTTGACCGAATGATGTGAGAAAACTCTAAATCTAACATGTCTGTTCTATCCCTACTCTCGAGAAAAAAGATTGTTCACAAGTACCTACTTTTGCCGTCTACATAGCTTAAGACGAAGACACCCGAAAAATAGGGAAAGACAGACGGAAAGGTCCTTTGCCATTTTAGTACGAGACACAAATGTGCACGCCTTACCTAGTAAATCAAATAGAACTGAATACGACAACGGTCCGTTCTCCTTATTCATCAAATTCGCGTTGCTTTTTATGTAAATAGTTTCATAAGCGTCTAATTCCAGCAGCGAATTACGTTCTTAATCAATTTATCGTTGTCGAATTTCAGTTTCGTTTGTATGTTGTGCAACACTTGGCGATTCTATTCTACCAAATCGATGAGACCATCAGGTGCATGCAATTTTATAAATTCCCGACCTTTTCTCCATGTTTGATTTATCTTTAGGATTGCCAAGAAGGTTTTTAAGTGTATTTCACGAATTGAAATGTACGTTCATATTTTAACCTCTAAAAACTTTACTAACACCTTTTTATATGCTGCGAACGGGGAGTTTTACAAATTTCTTACCGCTCGTTTCTGCCGGGATAAAGGTCGTGGAATTTGGAATCTCTATTCGTACACGCTTCAAATCCACTCCCAAACATGTTGGCTATGAACGGGGAAGACAGGGGGTTGCTCATTGCCGCACCCTCTAATTGCTCATAGTACTTGGCCTCTAATTGAAAACAATTTTTATTCATACAAAGTGAAGTTAGTTTTTTGTACTCAAAGGCAAAAGTAGGAACAACTTGTAAATAATATTCCTTTCCCCAGAGTAGGAATAGAACAGGTATGTAGTTTAGAGTTTTCTCACATCATTCGGTCAACGGTTGAAAATGAGGATCGCGCATCCTCGAAACGGTTGTCTCGGATTAAATAATTATACTTGTATAGTGCGGAATGTGCCCATACTTGTGTTGTTTGACATCTAAATGAATTCTGGTATTAATATAGCTCGGTTACTGTAACATCAGTAAACATATTGGCGATCCTACTCTGTTAATTCGAAGAATATAAGTAAAGAAGAGTTAGGTAATAGGTATCAATTTATACATTAGGAACAAGCGGAGGAAATGGTGTATTTGACAGGCTGATAAAAGTGAAAGCATAAGAGCTGAGAGAATGGCTTTAAAAATGAGACAACTGGATTAATAAAAAAAAATAAGGAATTAAAAGAAGAATGCGAAAAGTCTAGAAAGGAAAACAAAGGAAACAAAGAAGAGTAATAAGTATTGCGAAAATCGATAAAAATATGCGATAAAGGACCCAAATAGACTAAAGGAGGTAACAGAGAATATATTGAAAGATATCTATATCAAAAAAGAAAATTGGAAATGGGACATATCTAATAGAACTAAACAAGGAACAAGAAAAACTAGGATCCTATAAAACAAATACAAACTAAAAATAAATCTGAGCGGATATACATAAACGAAGATGTTACAAGAGTTGGAAAAAATAAAGCAACTTAGAGAAAAAGGAGAAAGAAGAACGAAGAAGATAGCGCATAACAAAATAACCACGACGACCAAGACTGGAGATGGAACAGTAGAGAGAAGGAAATAAAAACACTGAACAACCCAAAATAGTAATGGAAAGAAGAGGATGAGACAAGGCGAACCACTAAAAACGAATGTATTGGTGATAGGTTTGGTAGTCGTTCTCATAATAGTTTAAGTAAAGATAGAGGTAGATATGTATGTATGGAAATAGTATAAGAATGAAGAAAATGATCACCAAGAAAAAAAAACGGAGATAGTACGCAAAGAAGAGAAATCAAAGAAAATCTGACAGCAATATATACAGAAAATGAAAAGAGGGGATAGATATTACGAAAGGTAATGGACATAGGCTGTGTGATTTAGCGTTAAGAAATAACGTGATAACGAGTATTACTAAACACAGGCATTCCAGGAGGTACAAAATAACATGAACTTCCCCCGATCAAGAAACAGAGTGACAGGAACGGAAAATGTGACGGAATGTACGGAACGGTAACGGAAAATGCTAATCAACAATCCTCGATGCCAACCATCAATGCTCGCCAATTATCAAAACTCAATACACAGGATCATGCGCCGATTTGGTAACATAGTAGCGGCAAAAATAAGACAAAGGCAAAAATAATCGTAAAATAAAAGAATACGTTAAAGAAATGGAATATATAGGCGTTAAAAGGCGTGGAAATAAAGAAGGACCGTAATCAACGAAAAGGAATTAGTAAGCAGGGGCTTGGTCATCTCCAAGAGTTTAGATCTAACAGGCCTCTCAAAATGAAGAATAAATCATAATACTTGTGTTGTAAATAGCTGCTTGGGCTTAGAATTCTAAATCAATAGTTAAAAATGTGAGCAGACTACTAGAAACTAGTTGGATGCAATGTCCAAATGTAGGAGTCGCGTTTAGCAAATCTAGAAATCTGCTAAAAAAAAAGATGGTTTATTTTTAGATGAAGGGACCAAAATAAAATATATTTTATATAACGTAACAAGATGGGCCCTTGGCTTGCTACTTACCGGTCACTCTGTATATCCAGCAATATTTTTAACAGATAGCTTACGGTACCTAATGCATTATTTAAAAATGCTGGTCGTCTCCCACGGTAGATAATTCTACAATTCCAGCAAAGTGGGACGTCGATATGTTAAACTATCAAACAAACCTTCTTAGACCGTTGCTCAAAGTAACACTAGGTACAGTTCTTTTATATACAGGGCATTATATCAGGAATTACAACTATCGATATCTGGAAAATTATGAATTTGAATAATCTATAATTTTCATAGACTACTAACACCAATAACTCCAATCCATCCTAAAAATTTGACATGTCCATCGCTTTTGGGTATGCCGGAAGTCGATGCCAACTTGCTTATTTCCAATGGAACGTGTTTTATTTCACATGGATCATGCGAAGTTTATCATAATAGTATCTCTGACATAGTTTAATAAAGTAATCAACAAATATGGAAAAAAGCAGGAGTAAGTAACAATAAACAAGAACTGTAGCGAGCTTTTCGGATGAGTCTGGCGTTTCTACCTAACCAATTTTGCATAAGAACAAAAACGAATTATCAATACTTTCATTGTCGTATACAGCGATGTTTCCTAAGTTGGTAGAATGTGGTATCATTAGATTGGCCTTCTCATTGCCTCTCCAAAAGCGTAGAATATACAGGCGTTTTTTTTTTTTCTAAAAACGACTACGAAAGTTTGTATGAGAGAGGGAGATAGAACTTCACTGTATAGTGTGAATCAGAGTGTGAAAAAAGAGCAAGTAGGTATCACAACCGGAGGCGACAGATATGCCAAATATATTTTGGAAAGATGGGCCCATTGGTGTTAGTAAGAGTTCCGCAATTCATTCCTTTTCACATATTTGTTAGTTATAGTTCCCAACGTATTACATGTAATTCTATTATGTTTTCCTTCTGCTTTTAGTGGTTATAGTTACTGTAACATGCATTTGCGTAGTTATAAAATGATGAAGTATTTATTTACTGTAAAATTATTAATCCGGTCTGTTTGTACCGACTCATATTCATTTAAAAGTACTTTATTATTAGCAACAGGAAATTAAATTTATATAGACATTAGGCCAATACTACTAAAGTATTTCTTTAGTTCGTTACAAAACTCTTGGTTTTTCGTCTAATAGGCCATCAACGTAAATGACTCTGTATATGCAGAAGATTTAACTATGTACACATAAGAAACAGAAGGAAAACATTTCATTTTTACATATTTTCTAGAAAGGAAAAATTATTTCCATGTTAATACGTAATATACTTATCCTAGGATGGTTATTTAGTGAATGAGTGAATTAATGATATATCTTGAAGAAAATATACATACTTAACATAAAATTAATAAATAGCAAAAGTAAGGCAGTAGGTGTGTTTTAGAGTGTATGTTCTATTAAACTATCTTTGACTTAGACCATGCTCTATTTAAGAGGTAAAAGATAGGTAAGAACAAAGATAAAAAGTACATACATACGCGTGTTTTATTGAGCTTATAGAAGTAGCAAAAAACAGAGGCACAATAGATGAAGAATCAAAAGCAGAAATAAACTTCTCTGCTTAGCTGATCATTGGCTCTATTATCGACGAAACCTCAGAAAATTATATATTCCTTTTTAGCCGTTATTATCAAAAAGGAAATAAGAGAAAATAATATGAGTATTTTGGAAATTTACTTACGTGTTTGAATTAACTAATTACAGTTAAATCTTCAAAATCGAGATAGATCTATTTATATGAAAAAAGCAAATTTTATAAAAATATGTCCCATAATCTGGTTATTCTGTAAATTGTAGTGTTTTATAATATCATCAACCACATATAGTGTGCATAATTAACAATATTTGAATATCAATTTTAAATTATGGTTATCAACGTGGTTGCTACATCAGTTTCCTTGACCACTCAAAATTACTCAGAAATAATGTTTAAAGTAATTTTATAGGTATGTACGTATGGCTCATTTCTTTTTTGAAATAAGTTTCATCAAATACATACGTGATTTCTAGTTTTAGATTGCTTCTTTCTTTTACAACAAACGTTGACGTTTTTGGACTAATATTCAATAACAGTTAAATTAAAAAGCATCATACATTCTTTAGTACTCATACGATATCGAATATTATACAATATCCCTGAGCTTGATAGATAACATGAGTATCTAGATCTCAGCATCGTATCCAGAAAAAAATGGTTCTCACAAAATAACGTCCAAAATGAATTCCTTACGACTTGTAATTACACCGAAATATGTTAAAACCAGGTTGAGTTGAATATGGATCGCGTAAGGTAAATCTATAACTGAAATTCATACTGGATTCATCACGTCATTACTTAACATAAAGTATTAACTGATCGCCTGCGTGATTTGCGTTGATTTTAGTTTTATAAATACACTAACTAGTGCACCATTTTGTGTAATTAGAATATGGGGTTTGAATGAATCGGCTAATTGCATGTAAACCTAAATTTTGAGGCAAGCGCTGATTTTAATAGATACAATATTGACAAAAATAGGCAATAGCTACCAAATATACTGACCGGAACAGTCATCGCATCATCTACTTTTTGTTCCTTTATTTCTTTAATATTCGACAATAAAATTAATTTAAGCGGTTTACAGCTCACCGTTGGTGAGTTAAACGTAATTTTAGCGACTTGTTCATGGTTTGGTTTCTTCTCTTACTGGTCTTTTCCACGTATGTTATTCTGTAAGCTTCGTTGGTTTTTGTTAATTAATTTTGGTTGCTTTATTGGAAAATAGAAAAGGTCGGCTTTAGGTGATACAAAATCAATCAACTGTATTACAAGAAAAAATTATAAATCATAAAAAAAAGAAGATAATGACGTACTAAACGATTAAATAGGGCTGCATGCAGTCATTTTTTGATCCTTAACATTGTTCATAACCGAATTACAGGAACATCGCATCTTTGTAATTCTCCGGTACCCTAGGAAGTAATTGGATAATGCGATAATTGTTCCGGCCAGTTTATGAAAGCAGGCTGTTCAATGTAATTGGCCTACTACCGTAAGATATCTGATTATTGTTGCTACAATTTCAGCTAACAGCGACAAAAAAACTTGTCTCCTTTTCTACTGGTTACAAAGCTGTAAACAAGAACACAATTGCGCATCACTTTACCAACTTATTTGAGGTTATTTTTTGTAGCGTGGTGTTGGCCTCACTGACTAAAGGCTGTAGTTACTAACCCGGATGCGTTTACATCGTACGATAGTTACTAATTGTGGTTGGTAACTATTGTAGTAACGACCTTTTAAATCGTAGGGCTTATAACTCCCGAGATTAATAGCTACGATAGTTAGCTCACGATGTAAATAGGGTCATGGTGTTCCTTAGCTGCACTCCGTATTATTTTGCGGCACATTGCGTTCGTAGTGAAACGTTATAGCAAAAAAAATTTCGAGTATTTTACGCGGCATTCATTTTTGTGCATTAACTTGAGAGTAGGTGTAAAACGCGCAGTGCAGTGTAATGTTATAGGTTATAAGTGCAAAAGACAACAATCCAGAATATGGTTAAATAATTTAGCGCGGGCACAGCCAAACTATATTTAATAGTCGTCAATAACAAAGTGCCGTAGGCAAAGAGACCAAGGAGAAGCGCAATAAGCACACGATGGCGATAACGAAGAAAACTCCTTCACCGTTCCTTCAACCGAACTAAACAACATGCCCGTTTCTTTCTTAACCAACACGTTTGACTGATGGATTCCAATAATGACGGTTTCGTGATAGATTTACGATGACTTGTCAACATGAAACACCTGTAATAATAAACTAGCATTTGACAACTTCCCCACTTACTAGTCACCGACTTTAAAAGCAGGATGGAAAAATTTGATATTTGCTGGACTCGCCACCGATTCCTTGTAGAGTAACTATTTTAGATAATGCTAAAATAGCTTCCTGATGATGTTAATGGAATCATTTACGGCAAAAGTGATATAAGGAGAGAAGAAACACACTACCTACGGATATGTTTCTGCTTACCCGGCGTCTAGGTTGGTACCGTAAGTCCTTTTTACTCCACTGTGCACCGCTATTTGTTTCACAGTTAATATCACAACATTCGAAACGACGAGCCAGACACCACTTGGTGCCCTCTAGTGCCAAAAAGCACACGTCTACCGTCTAAGAAGTCGTGTACTGGTCCTTGTTTCGTCCTCGTGGAGTAAAAAGCACTCTGGGAACCAAGCTAATGACGCCGGGTATGGCGAAACATGGCCGCGGGTAGTGTGTTTTTTTCTCTCCTTGCATTTCTTTTGCCGTAAATGATTCCATCAATGCCACAGGGAAGCTATTTTCGCATTATTTTTTGGAAACTGTTTCTTGGCATTTTCTAACGTGTTCCGTAGTAGAGTATTCAGTATTTAGTAAAGTATTTCCTCTTTCAAAGGTTGTTATTTGGTAACACTTGTTCAGTTAATAGCTGATAGTTTCGTAAACAGCACATAAGTATCGGCAACCTCCGCATCACACAAGTTTAATTAATTGTATCATAATATAATAATTAATCCGGGACGGCCGTTTCGAGGACACGCATGGTTCTTAACAACAACAACCGGTAACCGAATGTAAAATGTAAAATATTCGGTTACCGATTGAGGTTCCTGGAAACGGCCATCCCGGATTAATTATTATATTACTATATAATTAATTAAACTTGTGTGGTGCGGAAGTTGCCGATACTTATGTGTTGTTTACCATACTACGTCACAGTTCTTGCTATCATTATTGCTGATAGTTTCGTTTGAAAAAGATTTATTCGTCTATAAAATCTATCTTATAAATTTTCGTAAAGTGGACATTATTGTAGCTTATATTTTGGTGAGTGTACATAGTATAAAGAAAGCATAAAGTGGTAAGCTTGATTTATAGGTTTTGCCGAGATTTTCATGTTGTTAGTCTTTTGAACTTTATTTGTTGTATTTTATGAATTTGATTTGGCGCCTGCATGTTTTAATAAATTCCGAATTTTTTGTATAAAATATACGGTGGGTTCTTCAATTTATATACAATAAACTTTCCATATTTATATTCTTGTTGTTTTCGAGTTATATTTTATGCATCTTGCATATATTATTGTATCTGTTGTACAGAATTGAAAATATAGCCAGTGGTTTTTCTATATTTTTATCCTTGAACAATATGTATTTACTTTTTCCATCGATATCTTTATATTTTCCAATTAGATTCCAAATTTTGGAAAAATGATTTACCGTACATATGTGAATTAAAAAATATCTTCTACTATTTAAAAAATCCTCTCGGAAAGACCATCTGATTCAGATTATCTTCCCAACATATACTGTAAGACGTTTTTATAATCAGGACTTCAGTCGCTGTAATATTCATCATTTCGCTTTGAATGTAGTTGAATAGTGGTAAAATAACCCTATTCGGTAATATTTTAATGTAATTTGTCCCATTTTACACCGATTTATTTTTAAAGTCGTGAGAATGAAAACTATTAAATATAGATGGAAAACATCTGACTGAATACCGTACTATATTTCCTAGTTGTATAATCTAAGGTTGACAGGTCATCTATCGTTAATGAAATCCGTCAACTAAACGCATTGGATACAAAAAGACGGGCGTAAACGTGTTGGACCGGGCCGGACCGGACACAAGTAACAAAATTTCCACCTCTACACAGACCATCTAAATGCTCTCCAATGAATTATGGGTGAAAATTGGTGACTGTCAGCTATATTTTTGTTGATATATTTCACCGAGAAGTTATTTCCAGGTCATCATTTATTTTAAGTTTTCAGGTGCGTCGGATCCGGATATTCTGTGGTTAGGTTTTGGAACTGCATATCCGATGGCAATGAACAGTGTAGGATAGGTTGTTGGCGTTTCATTCACTTCATTTGTACTCCATAGAAACTGCACCGATAAAGCAGTGTAGTATGGTATATTAAGAAATTACATGCAAAAACAGCGAATGAAGCTAAATTTTTTTATGCAGGATTTTGTTTCCGTCGATTTACAATTAATCATATCCGGTGTTCCATTTAGCGCAATTATGTCATTGTGTATACCATTGCAATCAGCAGGACTTACAAAGCAGTATCAATAATAAAGTCACAAATGGTGCACCGATAGCTTTGAATACCTAGTATACGGGCAATTCAATGTTATTAATTTTGGCATTGTGAATTATTCACTATAAAACCGTAGGAATAATTCCCTGAGGTATCTCAATAAATAGTTCTTGCAAATGTAAGAGCCTACAGGCAGCAAGGAGAGAATTGAACTAAATCAAAAAACTCGCCAAGCAAGGCGCTTGACGAAAACTCAAATGTACCTCGTCCGTCCAGTGGATGTTGAAGCAACGTAACATTATATAATAGTACGTATACGTGTTAGCACGAAAAGCAGTCGCTACACACCTATAAAATTTACCTTAGTTATGCTATTGTTGAATGGAGTACACTTACTTCCCACATATCTTACAAGGATAATCTTCGGTGGGATCAGTCGAATGGCAGAGCGATGACGTGACGGAAGGTGGTCGCCGGTCGTGTGAAACGTTCGTGTACGTAGGTGAATTTCTCGCCGTACCGCCGTGTATTCTTATGTGACCATTGAGCGCCGCACGTGAATTAAAACTCTGGAAAAAGATCGCATTCACAACTGTACCATACGGTAAACAAAATCTTACAGCAGAACAATCGGTAAACTCGCATATGAAGTTCCGATGATCCTGTATTGGTGAACCACTATCTGCTATCTGTAATGATATGGTTAATAACAGTTAGATCAAGTTAGCTGCACGTTTAAATGGTAAAAGAAGCATTGTTAGATCAGTAGTTGCTGCGCCAGGGAGAGAGAAATTGCATTCATTACATGCGTTATGCCGTTAGTCCATTTATTAATGGAAAAATATAAAAGATTTTAGCAAAATTTCTCGCGTAAGGTGTTATTACTGTTTATCAACAAAATATTTTTTTTTCACACATAAAAGCCATCGTAAGAAAAGTGGCACGATAGTGTAATTCTTGTCGTTCAAATGAGAAACGTTCTTGAAGTAGTGTCCGTCGGTTCTGCATTTTGTTGTATTAAAGTATTTGACATTTTACTGAGCATGTTGTCAGCTTGTGTCGTGTCACGGAGAGTGACAATGTCGTTGATTGAAGCAACAAAGCAGCAGAAATTCTGTTTATAGAAATTATTAGATTAGACAATATATTGATGATGACACTTTTTAATTACATAAAATAACAAACCGAGCTGCTTGTTCCTTCAGATTACAGAACATTAATCCCTGGGCAAGGGTTTCACAGAATAAGAAGCTTATCAAGAATTTTGAAACCAGCGTCATGGATCGGTTGTTTGATCCCTTTATTGCTTCATCAACTTTCGACGTGAGATTACTTTGAGTACAGTAAAGCCAATAGAATACTTTCTATATTTCTCTATCAAAACTATTATACAGGATGAGTCATCTCCGCGGGCTAAAACGATTGTGCCTTTGCAAATGGACATTTTTGGAACGGTTTTTTCTTATTATGAAGCCTGATTTTGGATAAGTTTTAAAATTATATTGAAACCTATAGAATCTCTCATAAGTTCGTGGCTGCCTAAAGTTATACGTAGAATATATAAACAGCTACAGCAAAAATCGTATGAAATGGATGAAGCATATTAAGAAAGAGATTAGAAACTGTTAATAAGGAATAAAGAGAACCGTAGGACAGGATCGGCGAAGTCCCTTCTATGTAGAAAATAAAGATGGAATTTTAGTAGGCGACTAGATGGAGGAAGTAAATGTGTATGTTCGCATATTTTAACGAACTTCTAAAGGAAGAAGAATGGGACAGTGATAATGAAAACATGAGAAGCAGGAGAACTTAGTAGATAGGAGGATAGAATGGAGAAACTCAGGAATGTATGTGGCGGTTAGAAATAATATGAGTTCAAGAAAGAACGGCGTTACGGCAGAAGTTCCAAGGCAAGGAGGGGAGGCAATTTAAATGAGATTATGGAAACTGATAATGATGACCTAGGAAGAAGAAAATATACCAAAAACTTGGAATGAAGAACTCATAATCCCCTTATATAAAAAAGGGACAAAGGAAAATGTGAATAACTACAGAGGAATAGCACTCTTGGATGTGGCGCACAAAATGCTGGCAATGTTAATAAGGAGACGTCTAGACAAGCAGCTCAACGAACAGGTAGGAGAATACCAAGTAGGATTCAGGTCAGAAAGATCAACATTCTTCGTAATGAAATTATTACAACGAGCAGAATTTATAGACAGTGTTCATTGATTATTGACAAGAATATGACTTCTTCAAAAGCAAAAAACTAGTGGAAGTAATGAAAATATTAAGCATACCGAAAACGCTGAGAAAGTTAGTGAAAATAACTATTGGGCAAAAAGCAAATAAGGTAACGATAAAAGGAGAGGCGTCAGAAGAATTTATAGTAAAGAGAGGACTGTCCAATATCCGCAGCCCTCTCTAGTCTAATTGAAAAGGTAATCCTGAAAGAGAGCTGTATAAGAACCAGTGGCCTAATCTGTGGTAGCAAACATCAACGAATTAACAAACACCTTCAAATTACTTGAAACAAAAGCCAAGTAATATGGACTAACGTTGAATGACAAGAAGATAAAGTGCATGGCGATGAAAGACGTTAATAAGGAAAAATCACCTACTTTGGTAATCAATTGTGCAGGACGCACGTAGCACAGGTTGGAAAAAGTAGAGCAAATAGACATTAACATGCAAGAGCGAGAAGAAAAACAAATAGACAAAAGATTGGCAGAAGGAACTAAAGCTGCGAGAATACTAACAAGAAGTTTAAGATCAAAAATGATTACAAGAAGAATAAAAATAAGAACCCACCAAACAATATTAAGGGTAACAGCAATCTATGCTTGTGAAACATGGATAATGAACAAAAATGATAAAGGTAAATTTGAAACTTGGAAAAGAAAGATTTAAAGAGAATATATGGAATTATAGATAAAGAACAGGAGAAGAGTAAACAAAAATAATGAACAGTTATATAGCCAACCAAGTATTATCCAAATAACAAGGACACAGAGAGCCAGGTACCTGGGACACATAGCCAGCATGCAGGGTAACAGATGGATTAAATGAATATTAATAATAATAATTAAAACGAAAGAAAAAGAGTTAACAGAGATAAAGGAAAGCTTAAGAGTGTGGGAATTAAGGACTGACAAGTAATAGCGAAAGGAGGCAAAATGTTACAGAAGAGTGAACAATTTCGAAACTAAAGGCCACTGTGCCTATAACGATGACATAGTATTACGCATATCTCATTAGGAATTCAAAGCCTATTGGGCCCTTTTATGCCCATTATTAATTATAATTTAGGTACTAAAAATCACATCTGCCCACTTCCAGAGAAATAACGATTTCTGTATTTTGACTTATATCTTCTGTATTTTAAGATAATAGCACCTTATTACACTTTGCTTCGGAATATAATTGCTCCATAAAGAAATATAACTAGGAACTTATGAGACATTATGAAGGTTTGAATATGGCTTTAAACAATGCTCACGATTATTAGGCCTCACATCGAGAAAAGAAACCGCTTTGAAAAGTCTCTACGCACGAAGGTACACTTTACAATTAAATACCATGTAGTTAATATAACTGTCATGAATAAGCATCCCTTAGAAACGAATTCACATTCCTCGGAAAACAATAAATACATCTTTACTCACCCCTAGTAGTTTGGCATCTGGGTAAGGTTTCTCCTCTTGTTCGCTTTCAGCGAATTTGACGAAACCAGTTTTTTTTTCTCGCAGTTGCTTCTGTCGTTTGTACTCGTCCACGCAGACTTTCTTCCATACATAGTAAAACTGGATACACTGCTTGATAGTCTTTGTTTCAACCTAGAAATAAATTACACGCAACACAATGACTACTGACTACTGTAGTTCATATTACCTCTTGAGCAATTGCAGCGAAGTCCTTATCGTGTTTGAGCAATGCCTGATGGAATACTTCTGTTTCAGTGATCGTCCACCTATCACTTTCACTGTAGTGGTAATAGTGAAGTGGACTATCACAAGGTAACGAGGGGATAGGTTGCATGAGTTTTAACATCGCTTCCTAAAGAGTAAAAATATGCATTATATTGCACGTTAATCGGTGTAATTTTTAAACTTACATGTATATTACCACCTGTTAGGTGAAGAATGTGCATGGCGTACTCTTTATTACGACCACCACCTGGTATTGCAGCGCAGCAGGCGAAGTCCAAATACATGTCAACTGAACAATAAGCAAGTTAGTGAGCTACCAGTTCATAGTGTTCAAACAAAAGAATACCAAGTACAATTTCAAAAGCAGCGAAACATTCAATCGCGGGGACCAAGCTGATATTATTCAGAATAAACAAAAGCGGTTTATATATTTCAGAATGTTATTAAATATGTTCAGAGTAGTTCCCTTGAGCAATAGTACATTTGACCATCCTCTCCTTCCAATTCTTAAAGGCCGCCAACCAATCTTCTTTTGGAATACAATGATTCCTCGATTTACAACAGCATCTTGTCAGGAACGGAATCTTTTGTTACCAATGCCGAAAGGTGCTCGCGGAGAGAAAAGTCGGGTTATAACTTTTACAGATTCAGCAGAATTCTTGCGCGAGTCGTACACTTATTACAAGGAAATAGTTATACACAACGAAATGTGGGGTAGTCTCGCACTATTCCATCTCTTCACATCTGTCTTGAATTCATATTTAATATTATTCTTACCTTGTCGCAAAAATCTCTTTACCTTGTTGTAAAATCTCTTTCAAGGAATAAAGTCGAAGGTTCCACAATTATTATCAAGCAATCCCTTATATATCGCCTTGCTAGTATTGTAATCTAAATTAGAAAACCATTCCATTCTCGTTCTTTCCCACATGCCAAATAGTCGTTAAAGGTACTGAATATTTAAGTGAAGCTACTCCTTTTTAATTTGTCATTGATGCCTTTATTTAACGTCATTTTAACATTTAACAGGCCTAATTATATTTTTGCTTTTGATGATCCGTTGCACCATGCGCGGCTCTATTAACCTCTCAATTATTTTCTTAACAACAACCATATCTTCTTCGACGAGGAAGTGCTGTTCCTTTCTGATGATGGACCGAACTTCCTTTATGTTCAAAGTTCCTTGCACTCATAAGCGCTTAAACATATTTTGAAGTTCAATTAATTCAAATTTTTACTTATGTTAACATAAAGAAAAAATTAAAGCTTCGGCTCTAAAATGCAAATACAACTAAATCAAATCTCAACTGACAGATAAAGAGATGCTCTAAACAACAGCGTATATTTTTCGTGACCTACAGAATTCTTTAATTCTGAACAATATTGGCTTGGTCCTCGTAAAACGGCAATTATGGAATTCGTTCAGTAAACAAAACGTATTTGGCAAGGGCACTTTGCCAAATAATTCAAATACATCACAGTATCAAGCCCAATGCAAATTATGTATGGCATGGAAAAGGAGAAGGGAAGAGGCGTGTACTACTCCTTACAGTGATGGGAATTTTAAATGTAATAATATGCATGGTGCTCCATTTAAAATAATAATCTTAAGCAGCAATAACAAAGAAACTAACCACCTTTACATGTACTTCAAAAATAATTTCGTCACTTAATTTTAAGAAATTTTTGTTTCAAACATTTTTTCCATTGGGATGAATAGGTAAGCTGTAATGTATCGTACAGATACTTATCGCACCCGATATATAAGCACTATCTATTTATATACATAGAAATTACAGTTCCTATAGCCCTCCTGGCGACTGCTGCGTATTTAATATTATATAAATGCGTATTTCGATCATGATCGAATTCCTAATCTGCAAGCTTGTTTAATTGTCTTAGTCAAAGTAGAAATTCTATTCTAAACGATACAAACTTAAATTGACGTAGGAGGTCAGGATTAAAGGTGTAAGACGAGACGCCATAAAATTGTTATACGTACTTTCTGAATCTGTCGAGTTGTTAATACCAGGATCCCATAGCAGATCTTCGCGGTGGGGTTTGTGTGCGTGCTTGTTGTCTTGAGTACAAGCAGGAATCTTGCATTGAAATTGTGGCCCTACGTTTATGTGGGGTGTAGAATCCGATTCTGGAACGGGTTCATTCCAATTGTTTGTTTCTTGACTATCAAGGTTTTCTACAACATTTAGTACATGCATTCACACAAAATGGAGTTTTAATTTGCTTATTCACTAAATCTAGATGGATGACTTTATAAGTGGTTGTATTAAATGTAACGTTGTAGCAATGCAGCTTAAAACATTAACCCCTTAAGTTTAAGCAATTATCCCGACCTTTCGTAGGCTGCATCAATATTAGTACATTGACTGGTTCTACGACGTCCACGTATTGGTACTTATACGGATTGTTCCTGATTTCGCAGGCCGTTTTCTCGATTGAAACTTATTCGATATGCCTTTCATTACCTTGATATACTTATTATTAGAGAATTATAATAATTTTATCTCTATTTGTGCTAATGTTAGAAACACATTACGCGCACTTCCCTGTGTGTGCAGTATTATTCATTATTACTGAGTACATACAACAGTGACAGGAAAGAAATTGTAGATTTATACATTAACATCTATCTTTATTATGTAAGCGCTCTATTATCCTAAAATATATCCAGATAACCATAATTTTATTTGCAGGTATCTGTATTGAAAAAAGAGAATAAACATGTTCAGTAGTGAAGTACTGCCTGAGAAATCTTCCAATTCCGATTCTCTGTCAGAACAGCTACAAGCTAGCGATACTTTTTGATTCGCACGAATCTGAATCTAAAGAATAAAACCAGTTACCAACTTTGAGAAAATTAACCCGAATAATCTATTGCCTAGATTTCTTTTAGTCATCACACCAACAATACATTTACAAACGAAAAGTGGAAATTAGGAACAGAATGTTTTGAATATTTTTGAGCACTTCTTTTCAGCCGATTTTGTTAGTGACGCCATTTGCGAAATCTTAGAAATCTGCGTCACCTTTCACAGTTAAAAACTTGAAAAGATGCTAGCTCTCAGAAGATTGATACGAGGATGATGTGACAAATGCCTGTGTTAGGGAAGACGACACGTTTGTCTTGCATTTAGTGAATTATTTCTCGATTTAATCTAATTCTAGTTCTATACGCTTAGTCCAACGATGTTCCAACCAATAATAGGAATAGTCGATCTCCGCAAACTAGACCTCTTTGTTTGATGCGTTCGCCAAGCGATTTTTTCAAGTGCGGAAAAAGAAAGCAGTCACAGGAGACCAAATTTGACGAATATGGTAGATGAGGCACCAATTCGTGCGGTAACTGCACTAATGTTGCTCTCGCAATTGTCGATGAGTGGGTCGGGGAGTTATCATGATGCTAAAGAATTTTCTCCTCTGCTACGTGAGGGCCTTTTGTCTTCAGTTCAGCATCGTGTCGGTTCAACAAATCAACATAGTACTGTCCCGCGATTATCATGTCCTTCTCCAAATAATCAATTAAGATTAGGTCTTGGAAATTCCAAAAAATCGTCACCATGAATTCCCGGCTGATGGAACCGTCTTCGCCTTCTTCGGTGCACGTTTGCCCGGAAAAACCTATTTTGCCAACTGACCTTTGGCTTCTGGCGTGTAGTAACGTATCCATGTCTCATGTACAATCGTATGATGGCCCAGAAACTCGTTTCCGCTGTTCTTAAGCATACCCAAACATTCTTAATGTATAAATGGCAGAAATAAAATATGCTCAGCAGGACATTATATCTACAGACGAATAATAATTAGGTACGTAAAAGGATTTGAATCACGGGTCTCCGTGGTGTAGTGGCCATCGTCTGGAAAATGGGATCGTAGGTTCAAACCCTAAACTAAATTT
This sequence comes from Marronus borbonicus, assembly GCA_902655005.2. Classification (NCBI taxonomy): domain Eukaryota; kingdom Metazoa; phylum Arthropoda; class Insecta; order Coleoptera; family Scarabaeidae; genus Marronus; species Marronus borbonicus. The sequence goes on along the minus strand of LR737384.1, from coordinate 17,908,853 downwards.
GATTATATCAGATAAATCAAGGAAATGTCCAAACATTGCTTTGAAGTTATGACGCGATTCCGCTTTTGATCAATCGTCAGCAGATGCAGCAGCCATTTTGCCGATGGCTTTCCCGTACCTAATTTTTCGTGGAGGATGTTTTGTACATGTTCAATCGAGATGTCTACCATTTTAGCAAGTTCTCTCATTTTTTTGGCGGTCTGCTAACACAATATCCTGAACTTTATTGATCATATCGTCCGTAGTTACCCTAATGGGTTACCTGACCGCTCCTCATTAAACACGAATGTTCAGCCACGCTTAAATTCATTAGGCCAGTATCTTGTGATAATCATCGTAAGAGCAGAGTCGATTAAAGAGTAGTATTCATAGTCAGCAATGCTGATTTTGATATGAAGCATCATCTGTACAAGGTGGGCCAAATTCGATACTTTTAATAGGGAACTTATATTTCTAAAGGAATTAGACAAAAACTGACCTAAGTTTCTGGAGCTCGATTTTAAAGAGAAGTCGATTGGTGAAATCCCTATTTTTATATCTTCCTTAATATAAGAGATACAAGTTAAAAGATTACAACAAGGCAGAAAAAAATTGTTTTAATATTAAATGTTAAACTAAGGAAAGCATTAATAGCATTACTGATATAGCTATATTAAAAGAATTAAGAGGGTTTATTCGGTAAAAATGCATAATGTATTGAAAATTTGAAAATAATCATGACTAGAACTAAAATAAGTTGGTTTCTAAAATTCTTAGCGACATATTTAAACTAAATTTTTTATTTGCTTATTTACCACCACCCATAGCCATCTTAAAATAATGTAAAATGAAGAAAAACAAATAATTTAAAAATTGTTTAAATAAAATATCAAGTGTGTTATATCATTCTAAAGGTAATTTTATATGCTTTTCAATAGTGCAAAAATATATAGGGTGTTCCATATAAAAAAACACAAGTCTTGATAATATCTCAAAAAATAGGAGTTACAAAAAAAAAAAATAGAGCATATATAGTTTTTATATAAACCAAGCATTTTCGCAAATAAAAAAGTTACAAGGGTAAAGATATAAAAATAGGGATTTCACCAATCGATTTCTCTTCAAAATCGAGCTCCAGAAGCTTAGGTCAGTTTTTGTCTAATTCCTTTAGAAATATAAGTTCACTATTAAAAATATCGAATTTGGCCCACCTTGTACGCGAGTACTTCTCATACCATCCTGGTATGTTTTTTTAGTATACTTGTTTTACAAGGCGTAGCAAAGTAATCCACACTTGAATGGCATTGTTCTAAAAGGGAAGGTATTCAAACACCATTTGTTCCTAAAATTACTTTTTACAAACAGTTTGTATTTTGTGGATAACAGTGTCCAAATTGAAAACTGTAAACATTTTTATCATTTGAATAGGCTGCTTATATTGAGTTTGATGCCAGAAAAGAGATTTATCCATCGATGAATCTCCTATGTTGTTCAAAGCTAGATTAAGCTGAATGGAATATATTCCTTTGAAGAGATCCTGATTTGGAACAAAATCATGTGTATTGTGCGAAATCTGTGGTGGGTATATGTGGTCCCCTACTACTTATACGGGAAGAGGTACGACATTTTATGGAGATTACAAAGATAAAATCATCCCTTGCTACTTATAAAATCGCTTTTGAGTAAAGGATACTGCCTTACTACCGACAATTTCTGTAGATGGATCTACAGATATGCTTCTTTTATTAAAAAGAAGCAAGTATTTATAGAAGAACTCGACAAAACTGTAAGAACGTTCTCCAAATTTTGCGAAATCTTCGCAGGAATAAAATAATTGGGTTTCTAACGGAAGAAAAGGACGTAACCCCATGTTCCCTAGAGTGCATCCTACACATGTAGATGTTGAAAAGCAACACCAAGTTACTGCAAAACCAAAAGCAATAGAAAATTACAACAATACCAGAGGCGGAGTAAAAAAAGTCGAGCTACATTTGCATAATTATTCTACCGCCAAGAAAACAGTAAAGAAGTTCTGTATAATATTTTCACATTTCGTGGATTAAACGATTTTAAATTCTTATGCAATGTACAAAAAACTAAGAGGAACAAAAAATCATCTTCACTTTCGGTTAGCTTGAGTGGATTGAAAAGTACATGAAAGTTCCATCAATTGGAAGCAGAACAAGGCCGTATAATAAGAAAAGGCTTGGAAATGAGGCAAGATACTGTAAGAATTCTGATTTAGCGCTATGTATACCCTGTTTCAAAATTTATCGCATCCCAAGTGAATTATTAAATAGTTTTATGTGTTTATACAACGCATTTACGTATTTACTGGCCGCAATTAAAAGTGGACCATCAAAACATGTTTGCAAAAAAAATTTTATTAGTCTGAAAAATGCTTATAGTACTTATAAACATATAAATGAGAGAAAATTTAAGTATTAAAGGTAATCGCAGCAATAAAGACCGGTAGCTACGGAATCCCAAAACGCACTATTCGTCTGTGAACTGTCCGTAATGATGTTCTATAACCAATAGCGTTCCACCACTAAACGCTGCGCTAAAAGCATTACCGATTGAAACCCGGACACTAACACAGCCTTCATGTAGTCTAATAATCCGGCCACGTTCGAAGGTGGTTGATTATTTATAAGGTGCACGTTCTCGTCTGGGAGGCATCACTCCCGATTACTTGAAACATGTTGCACGCATTTTACCTATTTTTTGTATACTTGGATTGTAACCATCGGATTTAGTTTTAACGCAATACTTCAAAAATTTGGGGGATGGTATATTTTTAATTGCAACCAGTGTATTATTATTATCGTTATTTCATGTTTTCTTTTTCTTAAGTAAAACCAGTACAATCAAAACATCGCAAAAAGTTGATATCAAAGATGATATTTTTTCTATTGCATCTTTATTAGTAGCTTAAGGAATTAATAAAACGAAAATTAAATTCGGGAGTAATTTTATCATAAAGCTAAGAAAAAGACGGTGGTATTGATAAGAAGACAATAAAATTTCTAGAAACAAGTTTGTAACTTTCTCCTTTGTGGTTACACCATCAATATGGCGATGTACACAATTAGAGGTTTGCGCTGAGGGAGAAATATACAATAATAAAGACTTCAATTTGCGCCTCTTTTTCTCTCAGCTATTAGAGTTTAGCGTAAACCTAACACGCACAATGACATATAACACCATTTCTATTCCCTACGGTAATAAGCAGAGGGATTGACACCTCCGCTGCTACATAAAGTTGGGAAGTTAAATTTATAACAGATATTATGCGTTCATGTTGAAAACAAACTTGGACCTGGTTCGACGTTTTTGCTATAATTCGATATTTCCAAGGGTGATCGTTTCCAGTTTGTTGCTTGTGTACCATCGCCTTTAAAGTTCGCCCCCATATAGGGACTTTTCTTATTAATCAATATGACTTCGCCATTTGTTGAAAAAATGATACCGGATAACCACTGTATTTGTAAAGAAATGGAGTTTAATAACATACGGCATAAGGTTCTCGACGTATGCATATAATTTTGTATGGATGTAAATAAAATGGTTTAAATGAAAAGCTTGAACACCATTTAGCTCCGGAGAAAGACGACCGAGAAAAAATTCTTCCGGAAAGAAAGAATGTGTCTACATCTACTAAGCTTTTGAAGAAAATATCTTTTTTTTTTGTGAACGAACATTTTGATATATGCATAAAATGCTCAAAATAACACGCGCTAAGGAAATAGGTCATCAACTGCGTTTAATTTATATTTCTTTTAAAGTATCGCTTCAAATGTTGGAATTGCAACTAAAATCTACTTAATTTGTTGAAACACTTCACTATTGCCCCTTACCGCAAACACTTCACTGACACTGTACACATGTTTCGATAGCTAAACTATCCTCTTCAGTAGCAATACTGAACTAACTAACTAAGCCAAGAACTAACCTATTTTCGCAAAATATCGTTACGGTTGACCGACCACGGTCACGCTACCGTTAACAAAGAGAAAAGCCTGGAACTTAACGGTCCTCAATCTGAATGATTTTTCCATTTTCCCAAAAAACAGGAATTGATAACATATCATGTAAAGATTGTGATCAGGTATATATTGGGAGAACAAAAAGATCAATTAGAATTAGATACAAAGTGGCTCATCTTAAGTTCAGAAGATTTGACAAATCCAGTGTTGCCCTGCGTATACTTGAAAACCGACATAACATTGACAATATATGTTTAATTAAGAACGTAAACAGCAATGTACAGTTAAATTGTTAGGAAGGCATGGAAATTTACAAAAACAAAAACAATTTAATGAATTTAGATGCAGGACCGCTAAGTTCCAACCTTTTCTCTTTGTTAACGGTAGCGTGACTGCGATCAGTCAACTCTGACAATATTTTGATATAAATAGGTTAGTTAGTTCAGTATTACTGCTGAAGATGATTGCTTAGCTATCGAAACGTGCGTAAGTGTTTTAGCGTTCCAGTGCCATAGTATTCTAGTACGTGACTTACTTAATTTGTTGTTAAACTTGCGTATTGTGCAACATATTGCGCATTATTTACTTTAATTTAGTAATAAAAAAAGAGAATAAAAAACACTTGCTTCTGGAGTGGATCAAGAAACATTACGGAGGTCTATAATTTGCTGAGTATATGAAGCTAGTAGAAGCTCCTGGCCCGGCGCGTATTATGACAGGCTGAAATATTTCAGATACAGCCTTTTTAAAGTGATGAGCCCACTCGGTCCGCCAACCCCTCCGCTGTTAATTTTGCTTATTCTTCCTAAATTTTGTTTTAGATTTAAATTTACTCATGTGCAAGTTAGGTACATTGATAATTGCATACCGAAAAATATAAAAAAAAATAGATATGTATCATACGCTTACTACAAGGAGAAATGCTTCACATTTCCGGGAGAAGCAGATTTTCACTTCTTCTGCGTTACTACCCTTTTCTTTTATTAAGTCAACCTGTTGTATTAGTTCTCCTTGCAATACAATATTGTATTAAAAAGAATCATAAATTCATTTTCGCTAATTTCATACGAAAAAGTATAAGTAATTCCTAAAGCTAAAATAGTGTCATAAAGAAGGAAAAGTCTCTTCGTGTTACTTTGTTATTGTAAATTGCACAATATAAATGGTTTTTTTTTGTATTATTTGAAGTAAGATTGAACGAATTTGGACGACAAAACGGGCTTGTCCAGCCGAACAGATTTGATGGGTTGATAAACGGCGAAGCTAGCGGGCTAATGGGCAAGCATAACGAGCCTAGTCAGGCCGAATTGAGGAAGGTGCTGGATTAATAAAGTGCGGCGCCTAGCCTACAAAAACTCGAAATACTCAGCTTTGGTAACCGGCAACTACACATAAGTGCGTCTGATGATATAACTCTTTCTATTGCCCCCATGATGTTGTTTATAGACATACGTTTTGTATTGATTTAGTATGCTTTTAGTACGTATTGCTTTAGTTCCCTTCTTTCGATGATAAATGAATAGCTTCTCAAGCTTAATTTAAAAACAATATAATTCCAGTCAAAATGTTAAATGAACACTGTAAACAATGAAAGAGCTTAAAGGATTATTTCAATCAAAGTTTAGGATATATAAGAGCGCTATAAATGTTTATAAAAAGGTATAGTATATTTATCTGCCAATGTTAGATTTCAATTTCCCTTTGATGCGGAAATATAAATTATAAACAAGAGAAACAATACGAAGTGTGATAGTACGAAGATGATGGTAATTGATGTGGCTATGATATGGTATCCCGATATAGGAAAAACCAATATTGATATAGCATCTGTAGCAAAAGTCTACTTTTTATCATACTGGAAAATATTATAGCGGATAGTCCATATCGCATCATAAAAGTAATTGAAAAACAAATCCATCCCGCAAGAATAAACACTTACCTGTAGTCTGTCTCTGTTTAAGATTCCAGTACAGTCCAGTTCCTTGTCTGGTTGGATTCAAGATAGGCAGCGGTGTGAATCTAGCCGAACCTTGGGGTTTACTTCTAGTGGCTCGCAGTCTTGATTGATGTAAAATAGGTAACTGTAGAGGTTCAGCTCTAGGCCGTTTCCGTGGATTCTTTACGGAACTCGCTGTTATCCTGTCATTTGTTAGATATAAGCTGACAAACGTTATGATTGCAGATAATCAAACTTACGTTGTCGGACTAAGGAACACATCATTACTTTCTTCCTGCTTCACCTGTTCAACCTTAGGCTTTTGTTGTTGCGGTTGCTTAGGCGGAGTTGCGATTACTTTTGTTTGCTGCTTCTGCTGTCTTCTAATATCTTCCTCTGTTTTTTGTATAGTTTGCGTAGTTACAATGTGCGGTGCAGTTAGAAGAATATTCTTCGCTTGAAAAGCTCCGCCAGTTTGTATGAATTTAATTTCGCCGTTACTATCTAACAAAATTCCCGTAAAATTAGCATCTAATATGCCGTTTCCGATGACTTTCAACGGGAAACCATTAAATTCGAACCGTTTCTTCGTTTGGAAATCTTTAGGGCTGCTAGAAAGTAACGGATCATCTGAATTTGGCATCATATGTGACTGCAATGTATAATGTGATAGTTGAATATTGCCTGGGGACGATACGAAGTTTGTTTGGGTATGAGGCGACGTTACCGAAGTGTTAGGAATATTTGGTAACGGTGATGGCACTGGAGTTAGACCAATCGATAAGGGTGATTGGGGCGGCGGAGAATTCGTTAGCGATGGGTACAGGTCATCAGCAGCTATACTCTCACCGGGCAGTACTTCCTCAAGTGCTTCTTCTACCGCCGCAGAGCTTGACATAGTGGAGGAGAAAAATTCAGCCGACAGTAAGGAAGCTTGAGGATTTTGGTCAATTTGGTCAAGTTCTCTCGTTATATAATCGTTCTGTTTAGGAGACACCATTGGTAACAGTGTATTCTGCCCGAAACAAGGGCTTTGGCCTTCATGACTTGCTGGCGGCGTCGGATATGTATAAGCCGGAGAATCGTGTCTAACGAGAGGAGATTGTAGAGGACTCTGAGCTGCAAGAGAAGTGTGTGGGGACCCTGTATATTGTACCGGAGATTGTGTTTGATAATTTGGGGAAGGTAGATCCAAACTGCCGCTTGAATGAAATGCGCTAAATTCAGCCAAACTTTCGGGTAACGGAGAATCGAGTACCGCCTGCAAGTCCTGGTTCACAGAATGGGTCGTCTGAGTGTAATCCTCTAAAGTAAGCTCTTGGAGCTGTTGATCGGTATGTTCCTGCAATAGCGATTCGGTTTGAAACTGAATCGACGCTAATTGTTGAGCGTCGACGCCTTGCAACAACATAGTATCTTGTACTTGAGTGAAGACTTCATCCTGCAAACTAGGAGAAAGATAATCACCCTCTTCTGATTGATAAGTTACACCAGCTAGAGTAAAAGAATCCCCAGACTGGAATTGAATAATTTGAGATGGTTGGCCCGGATCGGAAGTAGTGCGCTTAACTGAAACTTTTTCTCGCTTAAGTATGAGATCGGCTAGTGCTTCAGCTTCCTGCTGAGTACTATTATTATTGTTAGGTATCCTGGGTACCGTGAACGCCTCGGCGTCGGAATGTCTGCGAGCTTTGTCCGTCGCGTGTTGAGGTGGCGCCGGAACGGCGAAGGAATTCGTTTTAGAATCGGCGTCGGGATTTGAATTGTTACCGGTAGCTGGGGAATGCACGGTCAGTGGAAAAAGTGGAGGTGCCGACGTACGCGATGTAGGTGTCTCTTCCGGTGCGGAACTTAGCAGTGGATTTACGTTGCGTTTGTTTATTATCTTCTCTTCGATGAGGGCTCGAATGCTAACGCTTGCCGTTTGAAGTGGGGGACCAGCCGAGTCTTTCTTTTCGCTTTTTTTATTGTCAGCATCCTGTTAATATTGATCTGGATTAGATATATGGAAAAATAAAAGTTACGCTTAATGCTAGGCATTCCGCCGAGTTAACGAAGCTGTCTATTGTTTGTTTACAAAGAAAAAAAATAACATCCAAGATCTTGCATTTAGTTAACGGTCATGCGTATTCATTGAATTGATGAAATATTACATCTCGAAAGTATCCTAGAAAGTGACTATATCTTAATTTTTACAATACATTAGAATTGTAGAATTAATAAAGAATTGTACCGAATATGTATTTAGTTTACAAGTTCTTAAATAAGGTAACTCGCCGTTCAAATAAGAAAATACAAAGTTTTACTTTCAGCTCGTGTTATTGCTGGAACAATGTGTCGAAATAAATCCCAATGACATTGATAAAGCTTAAATGGCGCTTGTTTATTATCTCAAAATATAACGAAAACAATTCTTGTTGCAGCTCTGCAAAATGGTGACAAAATTCTAGTGTAGATGCAATTGCACCCAGATTACTGTCGCAATTCCGTTCAGCACTCCTTTTTTTGTGTTGATACTGAGATTTTGTGTAAGAATTCTATGACCACTTCGAAAAGCCAACAAAATAGACAACAAACTGACAACTGTGTATAAATACAACGCTTAAAATTGAGATAATAACCTTCTTAAAATATCCACCATGTAATCGCATATGACCATTTAAAGCAGGAATATTTTTGAACTTCCTGTGACAGAGATTACACTCCACCGGTTTTGGCTCATTTTTTCCAGCGCCATTGTTGCTATTATTGGAGGATGTTGTACTGGTGACTTTTGACTGGGGACTGCTTGAACTGACACTTGTTTTGTTGGAACTATTTTGTTGTGCCTGCAACATAACAACACAGATTATTTAGTATTATTACATGCCAAATGCGGTGAATTTTGCCACGTGCCTTCTTAGGCGCAATTAAAAAACTAACATAACCTAGTAGTTCGAGGAATCTCAAAAGCTAGCTAACGAAAGCAAGTCAACATTCAATAGCTATTAAGCAATTTGGCGAAGAATATGTGTTACTCTAATACTTGAGCACTTATCGTTACTATATACCTAGTATATCTATATAAATTGTTTCAGTAAGTAAAACATACTTGCACGAATAAAATAGAGAATGTTTTGAATGTCTTAAGCAAGAGTGTCATTACTGGAAACGCCCATTTTGCCGCTCACGCAATGCTGTGGTCCTAGAATAGTGGAGGCAGCTCGAAGAGAACGGAGGGTCGGACTCGAACCGCATTACTGCATGGATGGATGTTTCAAGTTACATAAAACATCCATTCGCATGTTCAGTCTACTTTAAAAGCTTAGTTTATCAAATCCAGGATATATA
>LR737384.1:17879767-17899219 GCA_902655005.2 Marronus borbonicus | reverse complement strand
TATATGTAAGAAAGTTTGTTTCTTAAGAAATCCTTTCTATCTGCGCATAGAAAGAAGAAACAAAAAAAAATTGAATATATAGTAACAATTAATTATTGACGTGAATTTAAATTCTAAACCTCACTCAGAATATAGTATGAATAGTACATCTATATAGGAAGGACCTTAGTTTACTCACTAAAACCTAATTATTGACGTTCTACCTTACAACGTGTCTACAAACTGATGACTATATTTAGAAAATGTAAAAACGAGAGTGTGTCTTAACTTTGATACAAATATCTAAAGAAATATTTTACTCTTCCAAAGTACCAAAAACATGCCTAAAATACATTTTTCCTTATATTCACTAGAAATGTTTCTTTAGCTAGACCTACAGTGAAAGAATTTACTAACCGTGGTGTTTGCGAATAAAGAAAGAGATACGTCTAAGTAGCGCCGTATACCTCATCTTTGTGGGATACAATCGAGCAGGTATTTGCTTTCATCAAGAATACATCCTTTTATTTTATATTGAAGACAGTAGGTATTTGCAATATATACCACAAAGATGAGATACACGTCGCTACATTCACGTATCCGTTTCTTTACTCACAAACAACACGGTTATTAAATTCTTTCACTGTACCTCTCCATAAAGGTTTATATAAGAACACTGAATAAAGAGAGCATGTTATTTAATTTTATTAAAAATTGCAGCAGATGCACGGTTTCAGTGAAATATCGTTTTTATTCCATAATTAATGGATTTTCCATATATGTACTAGCCTAAATCAAATTTCAAGCTAGGTGGTGTTACTTTTTTTGACATTACTATCGTGTATTGTCATTTTTTAAACTGCGCGCTGTTTCTATGTTTACTGCTTTTGTAGTAATTCATTCTGTTGAATGGAAAAACGTTAAAAAAACTGCTACATATTGGTTTAACGAATGCAAACGTGGCCGTACATCAACTTTTGATGAGGAGTGCCCAGGTCACCCAGCCAACGTGATCTTCAACATCATAATAAAAAGAACAAAAAACCACAAACTACCACTACTACTAAGGGACAGTTTACAAAGAAACACGTTTGCAAATGATCGACAAACTAATAAAAATACCGAAAACTCCATAGGTGACTTAATAAATATTAATATTTGTTATAGAAGCAGGCTGCATTTTATATGAAAACATAAAGGGTTAGCTATAGAAGAATATAATAATATTCGACAGACAATTAAATTATACATCTGCTGTTGACATAAAATACAGTGTATTGCCGTCTAAAACTATTTAATTGATTTTTGAATACCTTGTATACGTTAGTAAATTTTCCGGAAGTGCGACATAAAATTTAATTAACCAGTAGATTCTAGTCTGAATTTGGTCTAACAAAAGGAAATATATGTTGGGAATTTACACAACAACGTTGGCACTACGTTTTCATAAAATACAAAACGCTTAAAACCTTCAGGTTTAAGTGGGGTAAACCTTAATAAAACTCGGTTTTATTTAAATCCTAGAAACCGAAAATGGAATAATATAAAGGGTGCTCCATTTAAATAAATGCGACTTTATATGCCTTGTATCGTTGGGACGCCTGTACGTTACCAAAATAATTTCAAAATGTACTTCTAAGCCCTTATCCGCTCCAAAAATAAAACTTCACCAAAATTAAATAACCTAGGTGTAATAATTAGCGTCGGATAACGTGAACAACCCTATTATAATTAAAAAAATAACTAAAATCTATTTGACCACAACTAAACAAATAATTTAATAATCAAATGAAAAATCCTTGAAATTGATAGTAAAGGTGTAAATAGGGAATATAATAATGATAGCAAGGGCGTGGCGTAGTATGGTAAACAACACATAAGTATCGGCAACCTCCGCACCACACAAGTTTAATTAATTATATAATAATTAATCCGGGACGGCCGTTTCGAGGACACGAACATTCGGTCACCGGTTGATGATGAGGAGCATTCGTGTCCTCGAAACGGCCGTCCCGGATTAATTATTATATAATTAATTAAACTTGTGTGGTGCGGAGGTTGCCGATACTTATGTGTTGTTTACCATACGGAATATGTTGGTAATATGGAATATAAAGATTTCTTAATAATTTATGTAGCTATATCCTTCAAACGAGTTAGCCTACACCTGCCAGTGATCCATAAACAAATTTAGCAATTCCACCGTCTGTGTGCTTTCAAAACTTTAACAGGTGAATACATATGAGTGATCATTTTTTTGTAGCTTGCTATTATTTAAGTGTTTGCTGGTATTACACTAGTACGTAAAATGGGTTTTGCAAAAATACTACTACCATTTATTATTTTTCAATACATAACGAGATCTAATCTGAAATGTTTACAATGTGCATTGTTGGGAATATGGAGTACCACTACTCCGTATTTGTATCCCCGTTTCCCCGCATCTGTTTCTATTAAAGCTTTTCATTTTGTTATAAAATGCCAACAAAAAATCAACGTCAGTTTACAAAAATAAAAGTAGTACAGTGAAGAAGAGATGAGTTTGGCGATTACAACGGCCGGAGAAAAAGAATATGAGTGGTGCAGTGTTATTATTGCAGCCATAATATTTGTAGGTTTTACAAATAAAGAAATGTTATGTAGCAAAGTTTCAATGTACTCTATATCTGAATTCTAGTTTCTCAAGTAATAATTTTGGCAATGCCTTCAAGAGTTCTTTTTTTCGAGAATGTGTTGGACTACAGGAATTCTAAGATCCGTAAGTGCTTTGAGTGTATTCTAGTGAAGTTGAACTTGGAATAACTTGACTTACAACGAAGATGTACTCATATAATGAAAGAGCATTCCATGTTTGCACCTTCTAGTCTACGTATGTATATTTTAGAAACATTTTATACTTTGCCGTAAATCTACGTTAATTTACATTTATGTTTCACAACCCGATAAAATGTATTACGTATTCGATAAATATTTGGTTGTCTATTCCATCAGAATACTGTTGTAGAAAGAGCAGATATTGATTAGCTCTCCATACCGCTAACGGTAGTTCAATCTAAATTGTAAATGATTTGGGCAGTAGGCAGGTAGAAAACGCCTTTTTCACTTGTATCTTTACTATCTCACCGAAATTTTTCGACTGTTATATTTAGTCTTCTTCCGGGTGAATTATCGAACAAAAGCAAAGTTAAAAAATAAAACAAAAACACAAATTCACAAAATATTTACTAAATTGACACATTTACAATTTTCAATAAAATAGTTGTTTTGTCATTGTTACAGCAAAGAATACAAACAGAAAGGGGAGATTGTTATCTCGGACGTTCTAGAACATCGCAATTCTTACGGTACAAATGCTAATCAAACGGATACAACAAATAAAAAGAACCCAACAAATATATATATATATATATATATATAAACTGCGAGATAGGACTGAATCTAATTACTTTAAAATAGATGATTGGCTAAGAAAGCTCTGAGTAAATAATACTTAGGTTATCGATATCTTTTGTAAAGTTAATGAAGTTAATGTAATTATGCTCAACATCCAAGATACTAACAATGTCAAAATCAAAAATGTGGCAAAGAGAAAGTGGTTGAACTACTTATATGGCGAATATTGCTTTTATGATTCGACATGCGACTTAGAAGTTTGACCAATATAGCAACCAGAGCAGTCATTTCGGGTAGGAAACAACATTAGATTTGTCAAGGTGATCTGTCTTATTCCTGAAGTTTCAAGAAAATAAATTCAATTTTTGTACAGATATGAGGATATTTTAGCATTCCTGTGGTTGTAGACAAATGCGGCATACATTTTAATTTTCTGTATTTATAATTGCAATCGTTGTTACTGGAGGTGTTACGGGCAAGAGCCGAAACACGACGGAACGGCGGAAACATAAAGGATAAGTACCACATACTGAAAAAAGTAGCTGTAATATTACCTTTACTCGGTTCTCTTTGTAAACTTCACAAAGAAGTAAACGAAAATTTACTTAATATGATACTCTGTTTACGAAAAATTACCCTATTGCTTTTAGGATTTAAAATTTCAGTAAGTCAAGTTGCTTACCTAAAAACTTTACTACGTGAGTATATTGATGATCGTAGAGAGTTACTGCCGCACGTTCAGTTAAAGGCCAAACATCATGCCTTACAACACTATCCCGATTTAATCTTGCAATGCGGACCTCTACGCTGTGTGGACATTACGAATTGAAGGAAAGCATCAATACTTCAAACAAGTTGTTCGGCATAGTAGTGTAGCAATTATAAGAATGTGCTAATATCATTAGCCAACAATCATCAGCTCTTGTAATTGCTGGCAATGCATATTTTTTCACAAAAGATTGCACTGACCCAGTTGTTAGTATTTTTTTAGAGAAGCAACTTAACGATAAGGAAAAGTATTTAATATCTAATTGTCTTACATTTCGTGGAATTTCTTATAGAAAAGACATGGTTTTGTGTTATAAGTAGAAGAGTTTATAGAGAGATATAAAAGCCCAATGTGTGGATTTTATGGTTGTAAGATAAAATGCATTATTATATACAGGAATTAAAAAACTATAGCATTTGTAGGAGAAAAGATGTAAACTATATACAATGTAAATAATGATCTTTATTATGAGCATAACATGGAAAATGAAGAAGCAAATGCATTTGTTAATTTCGAAACTCTCTTATGTGTTGAGCCTTCAGTTAGACGAAACATGTAATTGTAATGTGTACTCATTTAAGTCAGCCCCACTTAATATTTATGATGCATAAACCACAATTTTACGAATAAGCAAATTTTTATATTTCATTTATTCCTCAGTCCTCATTACATTTATATGATCATACACACATATTATTTAAAGCATTACTTGGCCTTCATAGTTTACATTTTACAATATGTCAAATATTTGCATTTATATGACTGTAACTTTTATATTACAATTTTTTTTTTTGTTATAATAAATGTTGTACGTGTAATTAAGTCCACCTTTCTCTTTATTGTGTAAAGGTACTTGTAAAAGAAAGAAACTTGTTCTTGAATATTTCCATGTCTTTAAAATCTGGAACAACACCAGAGAGAAGAAAGCAATGGTGCTTGTTGAGCAACCTGATATTTACTTAAAGTTAATCTCTAAAGGTAAGTAAAAGAACTGCAACATTTTCTTTATTTATAATATAAGATTTTATAGCTTTAGAAAAGATGCAAATTAACGGTGTGCAGCTGGTTCTTAATTCGGACGGCACAAATATCAATGAAGATGCAATATTACTACTATCTTCATCTTCAAATGTTTTGTCAGATATTTCTCGGGGTATGACACTGCAGTCTACTGAAGTAGTGAATATTGCTAAGGAATTTTCAGCAGCTGCAAGTAATGTTGACGCGATTAAAATAAGTAATTGTACAAATGTCAGTAATATGGGACAAAGCTGGTTAAATTGGGATATACCGTCACACAAGGTTCCAAAACAGTTGCTAATATCTTGTGAAGAAGGCATTAGAAATACATATATAATTACTTCTGCTTGTCGTGTAGTAATAAACGAAATAATGGAAATGAGTAAAACGATCCCTGCAAAAGCTCTTAAAATAGTAGCCCAAAAAATAATGCAAAGGTATCCCAAAACTTTTTCCGATGTTGATGATGATAGTGAGGTAATAGGAGATGGATTTTATAGTCTTTATAATAAATTGTATGAAAGAGCATCTTATTTACGGCGACCGCATGAAAGAAGTTCAACGGCGGAAAATTCTGTTTCGTTTCACTTATCAAAAAAGAAAATGAATATAATAGCTGGTTGCCCGAACTGGGCACCGGATATTAATGAATTAAATGCGGAGAATGATTTAGAATATAAAAATTCACTGAATGAATTCACAAATGTGAATAATACTGATAGTGTTTTTGCTGAACTTATGGAGAAAACTTACGCGAATCAAAGGAAATTTATAAATAATATCGAAAATCCTCCTTCCGTTAAAGATATAAAACGAGAATGGCTTATTATCTTCAATAAACGTTGCATACATTAGCATTTTGAAAAGCTAACTGGTAAATCCATGAGCAATCTTGCAAATAATCTTTCACGAAAAGCAGACAAAATTGTGACACCCCCAAAAGAACACAAATCTTTTACAAGGTACTTCAAACAGGAGTAGTGTTGAAATTAGCCTAGAATTCGTGGCAAAATACTTCGAAGATCTTACTAAGTTGTGGTTGCAAGAATAGACAATTGCACTTTTCGAAATATGTATATTTTAGAAAAGAAATGATTATACGTCCACTGTGCTCAGCCCAAGTATTACTGAAACAGGTAATGTTAGAATTTAGGATATTTACAGAACTAATACGTAAATTCAATATAGGCTGATTACTCAAAACTCGCGCATGACAGTATTTAATTTGGGAGTTATAAATTTTAAGAAAACCATTCTTGTCTATTAGAGTCTAATTCAACATTGATTGTAAATTCATGTGACCATATATTTGACTTCTTACGAATTACAATTTTTTTCTCTAAATACTTGCCAAATACATATACATTATAATTCGTAAAATTTTAGGCACGGATAAACAGTAAAACATCTTCACGGAAGGAGAAGAAATGCAGGACGTACAGTGCACCGCATTTCTTGAAGCCTTTACCTACATTTGGATTATACTTAATCCTAAACTTGCAGTATCCGAAAGACATTTCAACGTTTACGGAATTCATACAACGCTACTATTTAAAAATCCATCCGGATACTGGAAGCAAATCGAAATGTTCATTCTCTAAACGACGCGTTGAGCTTTAATGAAAAAGTTACTAATGTTAAGTAATGTGTGAGTATTACTTAACTTTCGCCCGGTCTACTTTTAACTATTACCACGTAACTTTCGTTAAAGTTACAAGGCGTCTTTATAAATATGTTTCATATCATTAGTTATCCAAGTATCTTATTGGTTGCATTTTTTACGTAACGTGTTTGTATTTTTTTAGTGAAAAATTATTTACTTTTTTTTTGTTATTATGTTAGAATAATACCAGTAAAAATAAAAACAAAACTATTTTCTATTTTATTTTTATTTTTATCTCTAATGCAATTAACTGTTTAAATTAGCCTTGATTATAAATAGGAAAACAATTCTTAATCAGTGAAAATGTGAAAAAAACATAAATATTAGATATATAATATAACATTGCCTGATTTGTTAGAATGTTGCATTGGAGTATGAAATGGATTATTTAAGTCTGCTTCCTAATTGTATTGTACTTGAAAAAAAAAATATGTCGAACTATAAATCAACATGTATGAGATATTGCGGTAAAACATTTCAAGTTTTCGGTGTCATATCTTAAAAAGTCCAGTATTAAACACTGCGCTTACAAAACAATTTGTGGTTATAAATTAAAGTTTTTGAATATTCACCTATGAGTTATGAAACTGCAAGCTTTGAATTGTATCTCTTATATAAATACATTTTTAGTTTGGTCTTCTTTTACATATTAACTTGTAATTTCACAGATTTTAAATACAATGCATTTGCAAAATTATTTCTTACCTGCAATTTTCCATAATCCATTACTTATAAAAAGGTTGTAAATTTACTTCACATTGTAATTTTACAGATTTTGTAAATTACAATACCAAAAAGCTTGTAAATTTACTTATTTTAGCAATTACAATATATTTGTAATTTTAAAACAAACTGGTAATTTTAAAACGGCTTGTAAAAATTACTTAAAAGTTTAAAGCCACGAATCCGCATAAACTTTTAAGTAAACTTACAGAGTTACTTTTTTCAGTGCAGTATATTTAGATTCTTTATATGGAAATCAGATAAAAAATGTGTTTTCTACCTTTTTCATTCATTCGGTGTCATTAGAAGCGTCCAGTGTCAATTTAAGTTACTTTTCCCAATTAAGTATTTGGATAACGACAATTTAATTAAAATTGTATTGCATTATAACACAATCCGAACGAGTTACGTAGATAAAGGTTAATGAATTTGTTGAGATATTAAAATTATGTTAAGGAACTTACTTATCATCACATACAATCAAATTTACAGTACGCGTATTTTCTACATATGTGCACATCTGTAATAACGTGCTTTTTAATGGCGATAAAAGTTCATCGTACGGAATACTAAGATGTATCATTTGAAGAATTTGGAATTCTAATTATGAAATATCACATTTATTTAATATTCATGCAATGCTTTTACCCATAGAAATAATAAATACCTGTGCCCAGTATTGATGTAGCCAAAAATTATTGTAATTCATTGAAATGCTCCTACTTTCATCTAATATCATGGCACATACACTTCACCTTATTTAATAGCACTGAGGATATTCGAAGAAACTGCGATACTTGCATTTAGAAGGGGATGATTTCAATTTCATTATGACGTCATTTACGTCCAGCTCCCCTAGCCGGACACCTTTTGGTCATTTATTATTCAGACATGCTACGAATAACGAATAAGTAATGCGTATATTAATGGAACGCTAAAGAAATGAGTAACGGCAAAAAATCATACACGATCAGTATTCTACTTCGGTTAAAAATTGCGGTCGTTTTATTGTGAAATTAATAACAGTCTTCTCCAGCGAAGGCTGCTTCAATTTATTGTTCCAAAGATACAATACGGTACCACAGTTTAATCGTCTTTCGCCATTTCATTTGTTCAGCTATTGTAATCCCATTATTTCTTAAAACAATTTTTCGTTCCTTCACAAGTTTTCTCCGTTCTGTAATGCTTCTCGATAATTGCTTCTTATGTGTGCTGCTCCGTCTAAAATTTTATAGAACTTTTTATTACCATACTGTCTTAAACATTCTTCTTTTCACTTTAATGGCCTCATTATTTCGTTATTGATTGCTTTTTGTGTTTTGTCATTGTTATTTTCTAAAGCTTTATTGTATTATTTCTAACTTTGCAATACTTCCATGTATATTGTTCGATACATATTCGCAAATGCTATGTTTTTATATTATTCTCTTGAGACCCGTTGTCCATTTTAACGAACACCAATTTCCTCGGTGAAAATAATGCAACCAAAACCAAACTTACAGCAGCACCATCGAATAGTCTTTATCTCAGATGATATGGCTTATCGTAAGTTATTCATCAATGTAAAGATCAACAAATGGACTGGAAGAAAGATTTTTCATCTTTTGGCGATAGCAAATTCTTTGATTTTGCACCAAATCGACTGCCAAAAATTTGGGGATAGACGCAAGGATATCATAGAACTGCAATCTTGCTAATACAGGAACATGCTCAATGTTTCACGGCAAAAGCAATGTGAGGAGATAAAATGCCAACCAACGGACAAGTTTCTTCTTACTCAGCGTCACAACGTTGTTCACATTGCTGTTTCTCTCTCGGCCTATTCTGCTTCAAAAATACATGTAACTCTTGGCGTCATCCAATGCCAAGAGATACATTATTAGCAACATTACTTTGGTTATTGTTTCTGGGCGTTTTTTGAAGTGTTTTTAAGGATGTAATTGTATTTCCTATATTGGCAAATATTCGGGTGTTAGCACAATCTGCATCACACAAAATATTTAATAAATCCTAAACACATGCTTAGGAAATTTGTAGAATTCTATCGTCAATGGTACGACCAAATGATGTTCCTACATTGGTTTGTTTGTTAGCGAATGTATGCTAACAAATTGCGAAAGATCTTAATCTTCAGTAAAATTAACCAACAACGAAGAGTAACTTTTCAGCGTTTGAATAGCAATACATATATTCATATGTATGCTCAGGATACAAATAAGCTTACCAGACAATCGCACGGCTGCTGTTTGTTACAAATACACAGAAACCTCACAAAGTAAGGTATCATTAGAGAATTTTGCTTGAATTAAAGTAATCAATTTGCTGCACATTTTTGTACAGTTTATAATAGATAAAACTGCTGGTTTAGGTCATCAAGTAAAATATCAACATTTGGCCGATAATTCTATGATGAATAATTTGAAGCCATAATTTGGTAATTGTATATAAACCGTTAACACAGCGATTACGCAGAAGATAGATCTCTCAAGAATAATTTGACGATATTTTATCAAGCAGCAATACCGACCACTTGCCAAACCGGAATGTAGCAATAAGACGCTCTTCTGGTGAAATTGGTTTTCGCATTACAATGTCCGTCTTAACTTATCTTTGACTAATGAAAGTAAATACTTGAAGGTATTTTCAACCGTGTATAAGTAGTTTTTAAAATCATCAGGATCACCCTCTTGCAGCTGTTTTGGAAGAGGCATGTGATGCAATTCTTTTCCCATTAACCTTGTTTTAACCCACTTTATACGGTTTATATTCCTTCTGCTGCGCGTTCCATAAACACATAACTCACCATTACAAGAAATAAAGTCGTTTTTGTTTACGTTTTGTAGAGTACTGACCAACGATCACAGAAAAATCTTACAAAATTCAAAAATAAATCATCGTAAACGCCACGTACCATGGGTACATAGCAGATACATTTTTTACAATAATTTGCTTCAATAAAACTTATGTTTTGTGCAGTGTTTTCTGCAAGATCCGAGCGATTTTCCTTAACAATTTGTCTGACGATTCTTTGGTACAATTTATGGCTCCAAATAAACCTTTACTTGCATGTGCTACTAATCAAAGAGATATTGTAGTTTAAAGATGTGTTTGATGGGTTCAGTAGCAGCGTGATATACTAGAAACGACGACTCTATAATGACTTTTCGAACTGTTTCCTTAATTGCGGCAAAATATTTTTTTACCACAATACACCGGTAACAAACAATAAAAATGTTGTTTTCAATATCTTATATCATCCATTACATCATCCAGTTCTTAAAGAGTTAAACTAGAAATGTAGTAAATTCCATTATCGATACAGTCTATAAAAAATATACACCCTTTTATCTTTTTTCAGTGCATTTAATAGCACAGTAGTACATTAATTCATGTAAGACCCATTGAACGTAGATTATACGAACTATTGTACTTTCTACCATCTTATCAAGATTTACTGTTTTAATAGATAACGCCTTAAATAAATTTCAAGTTTAGAGGGTAAGTGCAAGTATAAGAGACTTTGTAACGCGCATCGTTTTAATATATTATCCAACTTTAACATTGCCTATTAATTACGACTCCCGTACCGAGATAGTTGCGCAGCTTGAATAACCGGTGCTGGTCCAGATGGGTCAAAGTTCTTCAAGTTCTCACAGCGTCATCGCGTGAATCGCATGGTTAAGAGGGGTGATTTTTAGCTAAAGAGAGAAAACGGGAATTGTTAAACATTTCATCGAATGGTACATCAGCACAATTACATAACACATGTTACCTTAGTACGTACAGAGATCAAATTTACATAATTAGTGGGAACGAGAACTCGTATCTCAGGATGCTCTGTACACACTGAAGCGATGCAAATAGTACACCCTATAAAATCAACAAAGGATTCAAGTTGTTGTATTTGGTACGTGTTTATTTGATGGAATTTACTTCCAAGAAATAAAATACCAATTGTAAGAAAATAAATATACGAGGGTTGTTCAATGGGTCCTTGGAAAAAGATAGAAAAACAAAGTATTTTCATTTATTTTTCAACATAACCTCAATTAAACTGTATACACTTTTCCGAGCGTTTCTCCAGCTTTTTTAAGCCCTCCGAAAAGTAGGACTTTGGAAAGTTCTCAAAATATCTGTTTGAGTGGTGACTTCCTCTTTCGACGTGAACCGTTGTTCGCTGAGCCGTTTTCTTTCAAATTTGGAAACAAAAAAAAGTCACTGGGGACCAAATCTGTTATATACAGTGTGTACTAATCCGAACTTTAATTCTACAATTTTGGTCATCGAAACTGCGCAGGTGTGTACCCGTGCATTGTTTTGATAGTAGAGGATCCTTTTCTTTTTCAAATGAGGACGATTTTTCTCGATTTCTTCGTTCAACCGGTCCAATAACGACTCATAATAATTTCCAGTTATTGTTTGTTTTGCGATCATATTGCCGACCAATTTCACCGTCTTCGCCTTCTTCGGAGTCCGTTCGCCTTCAAGAACGCACTGTTTTGACTGTTCCTTTGTATAGGTGTTTTGTTAATAGTTACGTACTAACCAAGAAGCTCGTCAGAATTGCGACAGAAAAGCGTGAAAACACCCTCAGAATCGACTAAACGATTCTCCGAAACGCGGCACTGATCTTGCAACAAAATCTAAGAATAAAGTTTAAATCAAACAATATAACATATTGTTTGATTTTATATTAAAATAATTGTTTTTAACATTTTTGTCAGTTGTGGAGCACACGTACGAGAACATTTTCTTTAAACGCAAAAGACTTTACTAATGGTCAAATTAAATCCAACGTGAAACTGTAGATACCAATGCTTGAAGTGAATTTGAAATTTTGAAGTAGGATAATAATTAAATAAAAACAAAATTAAATTAACATTTTCCTTCCTGTGCCTCCATGCAAGCGGTCAAAGATAACTACTGAACCAACAGTAGAATATGTCACCATTCCATATATGCCACAATTATCTGAGAGAATGGACAAAATTCGTTTCCTTTACAATATTCAAGTAGCACGTCAGAAGAATAATAATTTAAAATTTGCATTTTCCAAATTAAACGGGAGCATATCAAGAACTAAACAAACCCAGTGACGTTTACCGTATCTCATGTAGTAATTGTAATACTGTCTGTATTGGACAAACATTAAAACATTTAAATGACAGAATGAAAGGTCGTGAATACCAAAACAACATTACTGCTTTAAAAAAACATATAAAGATGTTATGTTGTTGAGACGTTTTATGTAAATAATATAGAATAAAAAAATTTAACACTAAATAATTGACTTCTTACAGTTTAAAGAAAATACAACATACATTTTACTACCTTACAAACAAAGCATTTCAATGAATTCCATTCCCTTTGCGCTTTAGCAATAATTTACTGTAGGACGCTAGTTTGGCTTAATGGGAGGTTATATAACGCTTCCAGAAGGATGACTGTACATACACGAATTGAAGTGTCAGCTTTCATATATGCTCCCTTAGTTTTTGAGATAATCGACATAATTTAAGATTTTTGTGAAATGTCACTGTTTGTTTAGGGGCTATTTTACACGTTTTACACTCTAAAAAAGTAATTCAAGTTTTATTTGATTGAGCATTTCTTGGACTTTTTGGTAAGACCTCAAAGATTTTTTTTCTACGGAACCGGTCCAGAGAATCATCGATATTGTTGCCAAATTTGATTTGTGTTGCTTCAATTTTATTAAATGGAATGCTATATATTTTTACAAAAGCCAATAGAAAAGTTCTTCTAGAATCTTTTTTGTCTATATCCAAAATGCGTCAATTTTTGGTAAACTATATATGCAGATAAGTTTTCCGTGTAAAAACGTGGGACGCTGTGACGAAATATTATAAACTTGAAGATATTTATTAAAACAAATGTGTAAACATTGTCTTCTTTGGTACATTTTCCTGCATACATTGTTTAGTAAGTTAAGCAGCACGTATAAATAATAAATAGCGAAAATAAGTAGATAGATACTAATTAGAGCCCAACATGAAAGGAATAGATTTAATTTGTGCCATATACAATATTTTTCCAGCAGTAAAAAATATACTGCGATAAGCAGCAATGTTTATAAAAAGACTTTCTAGCTGACTTTCTTAAGGCAACGCATAACGTGGAGATTATACAAAATAATACTCTCCAGATGTTAGCGAATATTCAAGAGAAGACAAGAAATCGTTTTATAGCTTGTATGAAGCAAAATGGCGTTCGCTTCGAATAGATGTGAAATTGCATGCATAAATTATCAATCAATTCAGTCAATTATCTCAAAAACTGAGATAGCTAAGAATAGGGAATATTGATGAAGGTTAAAATGAATTGAATGGGAAAGTAATCTAAAAATATAATAGTATACAGATGTCCCGTTTAAAAGAGCGGACCTTTATCATGAGCTGCGGAAACTAAATATACTTATACTTAGTTTTTTTTATATGTTATGCAGTATTGTCTCTGGATATTTTTTGTTTGAAAACCTTTTCTCTAAATTGCACAGGAAGGAAAATATTATTCGTTTACGTACTAGACATGCTGTCTACTGGATCGTAGAGGGTCGACATTGTCTTTTGAAGAAGCATTTAGCTCTTTCGCGATAGTTTGTAAAGTTCGTTGTTTCTCATTTTTATCTTTGTGAAATTTACGCAGAACCAGCCAAAGACATTTATGACAATAGCAGGATAATTTCAATAACACCATTTATCCATTTATCCATTTTCTTCTAATTTAACTCATTTCGAGCAACTATTACGAATACTACAAATATGATTTGATTCGAAACATCACCACAAAACGTCATTTCTTTCACGAGCGACATAGCGGCAGTACAAAGCCTGCGCCGATTTAGAAAAGAATTACATAATAAAAAGGTGTGATGGAAAAATATTGCATCGTGGACAAATACATTTAGTTGCCACTGAAAATTCCATAACTTTGCCAACTTAATCAAACCTGTGTATTTGATAATAGAAAGATAACCATGCTACCCCGGTCAACTTAGAATATATTGTATTGAAAGAACCAAGTCTACGTAGAATACCTTGCATTCCACATTTACGTTAAAAAAATACTGGAAAATGTGTCTTTTATAGGATACTATATATGAATTTATCTCTGTCCTTAGCTTATAGCACCAAAACCTAACCTCGCTGCGGTTAAATTTTAGCTCTAATTTTAAATTAAAACCGGTCGTATTTTACTTAACTTGGAAACCTAAAAACAAATACGACTAGGTATAGAATTATATTTAATTACAATTCTCCGAGAAAGGTACCTGTGTTCGTGTTCTGAAATACTGCCCATTTTAATCTCATTAAGGGCACCCCATCTACAGTTTTCACTAATTGGGGTCCTCTTTAAGTGTATATTTTTGCACACTCCGTTAAATTAATTTGTTCGGACCACTAACAACTCTGCGGTTACCTTACTTTCCAATTAGTTCAGTTAAAATTTCAAGTGATTAATTACAAAGCAAAGGAAGTAATTGCTGTCTGCTTCCCAGATGGACGTCCTTACGTCGTTGTAGGTTAACTTTTCCCAAAAAGGTAGAATTTTAGGTTATTTTGTGAAAAGTGCCCGGTCGAGTGTAGCAAAAGTTTGTAGCTTAACTAACTATACAGCTACAGGTCTCATTACAAGAACGGTAACAATTGACGCTAAGAGAATCACACAGGTACCTGCACTTCTTTCCAACCGTCGGTTTGTAACTAATATATATTATCCAGTGTCTTTCAAAAAAGAGGAAATAGTCAAATTCTGAAATTGAACAAAGCAAGATTAAAAAACCATAGATTACTGACAATATTAAATTTATGCAGCACTTACGTAACAAGGTTAAAGCTAGATATGGAAAAACTAGATCTGCAGCGCATTAGGAATATTTTAAACAGTTATATATTATTAGCCATTCGTTATGGAATAAGCCTATTTTGAATATTTGCATTGTTCGGCTAATAGTAAATATCTATGGTGCGAACTAAAACTACGTATTACAAGAAACAAAAATCGCAATATTTCTGCTCCCGTGAATGATGTCGATGCAATAGGAAAGCAGCGCTCCAAGCTTTGGTGGTGAGTCAGATGTACTTATACATTTTCAACAACCAACTATGTTCTGGAACGGGTGCGTTTTTCGGTTCGTTAGTGCACATTTTGCGATACCTACCAAATCTTGAAAGCACGGCAATTGGTCCTGACGCGGTTGTTAAAACTAATATTGCCTTACACTTTCAATTATATAACGGATATAATTAATTGTTGTATTGAACTTCGTGTATTTTCTTATAAGTAGAAGCTAGCGATTGTATTGCCTGTACCACAAGCCCAACAAACTACAAAGATCTCAGACCAATTAGTATATTCAACTCTTAGCAGTTGCGTGTAATTTATAATGTTATTCGGACCCAAGATAATCATTAATGCTGCTTGATTACGACAAGGTGCTTAATATTGTGGGTTACAACATGCTTCTGCCATAAGGATTCTGGGCTCATATTTGTTTGACCACAGACAGCATATGTGCATATCTAATAACATTTTCAACTTATTAATCCTTAATCTAGGTGTGCCACAGGGACCCATTTTGGGACTCCTGCTATTCAGTATATACACTGCCGTTCAGAGAAGTTCGGTCGGTTAGTAAAAAACATGAAAAGGTTGCGGAAACAAACGAAACTAAAAACAAAATGCAATTTTGTAAAAGACAAAAATAAATAAATAAAAAGTTATTCTGGCCTAATATAACATACTGAATATTATTTTTTTTTTTCATCCAAAAAACCCCCTTTGCTATTAATCACCGCTCGAACTATTCTAGGCATTCTTTGGATAAGTTTTGTTAAAACGGATTATGGAATATTAATCCATTCATGTTGCAGAATATTCCGTAAATGTTCTTGTGAAGTTGCGCATATTTTTCGGATTCTCCTGTCCAGTTCATCCCACAACTACTCTGTACGGTTCAAATCTGGATTTTGTGGGGGCCATGTCATTACTTTCAGGGTGTGCTGTTCTCCTTGCTCCTTTAGATAGTTCTTACACACTAACGCAGTGTGTTTTGGGTCGTTGTTATGCATGAATGTAAAGTTACGGCCTATTATACGCAAGCCTGATGGCACTGCATGATTCTGGAGTACTGCAAAATAATATTCCTTCCTCACCCTGCACTCTGCATAAATCTCCCGTTTCAGCAAAGGAGAAACATCCCCACACTAACACAGAACTGCGTCCTTGCTTCACTGTTGGCACAATGCAGTCCGGGATCACTTTTCGGTTTTAGATCTTTGGACATAAACTTGTCGATTTTGCCCAAAAACCTCAAACTTTGACTCGTCACTCCAAAGCACATGTTTCCAATCATCTAATGACCAATCTAGATGAGAATGGGCCTACTGTAGCCGTTTGGCTCTGTTGCCCCGACGTAATAAGGGTTTTCGAATGGCAATGCGTCCATGAAGGTCCGCTTGTTGAAGTCGACGTTTTACCGTACTCGCCGAAATTTTTTCTTCACGGCCGCGATTTACTTCGGCTGCTATTTGTGGCGCTGTTAATTTTCTATTGCGTTTGCTTAATAATACAATTCTCAAATCTTCAGCTTTTGTTGTTTTCCTAGGTGCTCCAGGACGAACACGATTTTCTATAGTTCCAGTTGTCCGATATCGCATTATGATGTCATTTACTGTTGAACTTCTCATATTTATTTTTTCAGCAATTTGTCGCCCCGAATATCCTTCTTCAAACAGCGTAATAATGCGTGAACGTTTTTCTACACTGGTAGGCTTGCCACGTGCCATTTTGAAGCAAATTTTCTTAAAACTTTCGCGCAAAAACGACAGATGCACACCAACACACGTTTAACAGTAAAATGAAGCAAATTTATATCTTTACGCCTGTGATAAATAAACAAGAGTGATGCTGCGGTATATTTCCTAAATGTATTGTTCGTTAATAATTCCCAAACGACCCGTTTCAAAAGATCGGTACTTACGAGAAAATTCTTGGAATGATAATAAAAGAGACTTTATTGTGGTTGTCGCAATATTTCTACTTTACATAATAATTTATGGCTTTAATCCCTTAGAAAAGAGTGTATGCTTAATATTTTTCCAATTTTATGTATTAATAATTGTATACAGTGCGATATAATAGATTTTTATTGCATGACCGAATTTCACTGAACCGCAGTGTACATCGTGAATTTACCATTTTACGTAAAGTATTTTAGTGTGGAGATCTATGCTGATTTAACTGTCTTTTGCTCCAGGTGATATGATTGATGATGTTTCCAGTGTAGTTTCTAACCTGGAAAATATCAATGATACGTTCTAGTTTCGACAATCTTCATTACTTAACATGGAAAAATGTAATCCAATTCTCTTTGGTATCTTTTTGGATCGTCCTCCATAAAAAATCATGATCTTTATACGGACAACTCGTATACACTCGTTAGGTACAGGCTGTACATATCAAAAGTTATGGGAATAGCTTGCTTAAAGTTGTTATATCCTTTTAGGTCGGAGTTCTCTAGACATCGCTATGTGAAAGCATGGTGCTTTCACAATTTAATTACAGTTCTGCAGTCTATAGGCCTTGCTTGGTTGTAGTTGATGTGGAAAGGGTGCAGAAAGTGCAAAATTCATGTATGAGGTATATTATATATATTTCATATAAATTGCGAGAATTGAATTGGTTAAGAATGCAAAATAGGGCTATCATGCACTCCCTGCACGTGTTTCATAAAAAAATCAAATGCAGATTGCATATCGATAATACCAGCATTCGCAATCGGAATATTTTAACTAAACGCATCACAAAACTTCTAATTTTGAGCGATGTTCTTCATATACTAGCTACTCATAAAAACCTACCAAATAATTTGAAATCCATGGCTACTTATGCATTATGAGCATCTTTTTAGATATTAAATTATTGCTATCTTTTATATATACAGGAATTGTATTTGCTTACGTTCGTTGCAGAATTATGAAGTAGTTTTCGGTTAATCTTTTCTTTCGGTTAGGTATTTTTTCAATTTTGAAAAGATTAAAGATTGTAAAGGGTACGGGAGCAGAACAGAGAACAGTACTTTACTGTCCACCTGAGCCATCTCTTTAGGTTTTTTTACAATGAATATTGTAGTCTGCAGTGAATATTTTAAAACTATTTTATATAAGAAATAAATACCTTATTATTATTATTTGCGGTTAAATCGGAAACGGACACAATTTTTTTTTATCACAGTGTATTGTAATGAAAACATGGTCAACCAATTCGACATAATCAATTGTGAACATATTTTGACGACTAGAATTTTTAGAACTTCTAAATTATGATTTTATTAAATGTCAAACATAATTTTATAAAATAAAATTTAGATGTAATTAGGTTGTCAATCCAAAAGGAAGATGATTACCATTCGCGTACGTTAGAGTGAGTGCAACATCAAAACACCAATTAAATTTAAAATTAATTGAGTCCAAGTTTGGTTATTTAACCAATAGTACTTATTTAGACCAGATTAAATTCAGAGATAACATTCCCAAAATTTACTCTACGAAGATTTCCTTTGAATAAGTCCGAATCCAGAGGGGACTCGTCTTGATCAGATTCCCTATCAGGTGCTCCCTCGTCGTCCACACGACCGCCGCGCTTCGCCTCCGACCGCAGGCGAACTAAATAAGCAAAAAAAAGAACACTTTACAAGTTTCATTATCTATTTGATTCGCATTTACCGCGTTTATATGTATTTATCCTGCTATTGTAGCTTATACGTTGACTAATTTTTGTTAAACTTGATCACATTGATTTAAATAGTATACGCTCGCAATACCATTAATTTAAGAAATTAGATCGCCGGAAATTAAAAATCCCAATGGAAAAGGCTAATCACATT
>LR737384.1:17868682-17879367 GCA_902655005.2 Marronus borbonicus | reverse complement strand
CTTTAGCGAAAAAACCGGAAAAGAATTACCGACACACCTGGTATGTAGGCTACTTAAAGAAGGGCAACGCCTATTATTCTTCTGAAATAGGTTTGAAATTATAAAACTAACTTTTATAATTGCAGAAATATAGTGTTTGGCGTTTGGCTGTTCTAAACATTTTTTTTTTACTAAATCGCTTAAATTAGCAAAGTAGAAGGTAGCTTTTCTACATCAATACTAATTCATTTTTTTGAACTTTGGTCATCATCCCGATAGTTTATATATAACGATATAAACTCGTTATATATTTGCTTGAGATATTCGCAAAAATGCTACGCATTTCTAAAAATGCTTCAAACATCTGCTTAATTTGTGATACAGAAGTTAAATTGCTAGTACTTTAAAATTAAGAATAAAACTGATATGCGTAATTTTTTACTTAAATCCGTATACTTATTTATTTCACAATTAAAGAAACACACTGACGATACCGCAAGAGGCAGTGTTTTTCTTCGATTGTGTAAGAAATGTTTCACGAAGAGCAATCCATCCGTTCGTTTAATTCTTTACTTATTTATTTGTACTGATTTACAAACGGATATAACAGCAATAATACGTGATATTCATGTAAATGCATTTAAATGGACGGTATTTCAGTATTAGAAAGGGAAGGAGCCATCTTTACCATCTACATTAAAGACATCATCATTAAAGAAATCATTGCCAGAGGAGCTACTAATAACACCTCCGCCTCCTTTAAAAAAAGATAAGTAGATTTTTTAGCAAGAAATCTAAATATACCAAAACTTGTAACCAAATTTCAGTAACAAATTATATACGAGCAGTTTTCGATCATGTAAGAGATAAGTACATAAATGCGTGCATATGTGTACTTAACAAATATAAAAAATGGGTTCTTGTTCCATATTTATATTTCAGCATAATACATTTATATTTAATTTCACCAAAAATTTTTCTCGGTGCACAACTTATGTGGATTTGCTTGTATTCATTAATCAATATCGGGTTTTTAACCACATTGGAATAACGTCTTTTTGGCTTTAATATTCTTAGGAGTTTGAGTCGAGAACCAAACAGAATATACATTTTTAATAAGTTTCTTTTCAGTGCCTTTATTATTATCATCGATCGGATGATATGCAAACACCTCCGGAAAGAAAGTAACAGAAAGGGCCAACGTCTAGGCTTGCAGCCAAATTTTTAATGGGAAATTATCCAATGTATATATACATCAACGTTCTTCACAGATAGCACGTAATTAATGTTAGAAGGTGCATTGACTCCTAATCCTATTATATCCTGGTACAGAACGTCGCTAAGCTGCTCGCATTTATCATTACCTTGATTTTTTCCAGGTGTGCAGAAGTTTTACCATGGTTGAACGTTAATCAGGTGATTTGAATATAGAATCCTCTCATCACTCTCAGCCCATCTGTCCAATGACGTTTTTGAATTTTCGAATACAACAAGTAACAGTTGGTCGACCTATTCCAATATGTCTGTACAGTCAGTCTGATAGCAATTCTGCCAAGTTTTATTCTGCATATTAGCAATTTCAGATATGAAGTAGGTGTTATGGTAGACGGTAGTGTTAATATGGTCCGCTGTCTCTGGCTTCCCTGGCAAGACACATTTTTTCTCATGTTATGCAGCATATTGCATAGAAAGATGATTTAGCTAATTGCCGGAGAAGAATTTGAATCCGCGAGGACTATACAAAATGATCATACTGTTCGGTATCTATTCTTTCCAAGGCTATGGCATTAGCTTCAGCAGTAGAAACACTTGCCGCCCTTAGCAATTCTAACAAGATTTTAGCAGCGGATGGTAGTATATACGCTGTACATCCCGTACCCTCGCAATTTTTTGAACCATCCGTAAATACCTTTTTGTACGCATCGTGATATTACACATAGATATTATGATAAATATCAATATTTTTGGTATTGCTGTCTGTGAATTAAAGATTACAGATGTAGCCGATGCTATAATGTGGTCGTTGGGTTTTTTCGCCAATATCTATCCAATAAATCCTACTGATTTAAAAAGGAAAACAGATCTAGCACGTAATTACTTTTACTATTAAATTTAAATTAATCAAGAAATGTGCTCATTACAAGCACCAACTATCGTATTGCAACTGATTACAAAACCATCCTGTGTGTTTATACTTGCATTACATATTTCTGATTCTATATTACACACGGAGTTACGCCATGATCATGCAGATCATCAGATTCGAAAATACAGATCAAACAGGAAAGGGGATGAATGCGGTAGGTTTATTGACTTTGCTAAAATGTATGCGTTCGCATCGTTGTAGTTCATTAGTAGATATTACCCTCGGTTCGCTTTCGTGTAATTCAAAATAGTTGGTTGCTATTTGTCAAGCAAACCCTAAATTGTTGTACAAATTACACCAAACGACCTCGCCGTACGAATTACTTCCTGGAAACGGAGGATGAGTAGAACCAAATGATTTATACTGACTGCTATCCTCCTATAGAACCGTTTCCACATCGATTTTTGCAATAAACTAAGCGTTACCAATACCAACTTTCGGTGGTTGTACGTATAAATATATAGCTGGAATATTTTTACTGTTTTTGTTTGCGTGGTCCGCGTTTCTGATCTAAACCAAGCCATTTGTTACATTAATACCTAAATGTTTGGGCACCGCCTAAGTGAGAATTACTTGCACTAATGATAGTCTGATGTTATCGGTGTTGGCGTATAATTTTAATTGAATTGGGTACTTCGGCCATTAACTTTATAACAAATAGAATGCCGCTAGGCAATACGTAAACTAAATTAATGCAGACAATCCATGTTGTTGAAATCAAATTTACAAGAATAATAAACCCTATTAATTTATTCTTGAACCAGTGCAGGATTTATAAGAAATGTACCTATTTGTATATTATTGGATTGATACACGAGTTTACATACTTCTGTAATAGAAGAATATGAAGGGCGACTACATTCGTACACGTTCGTTTTTAAATTTTTGATTTATATAACTATAGATTGTATTTTCAATAATTTTGATATTAATTATATTTGTAGTAATGGTATTTCACCTCGGATCTGGCTGAAGTTGACGATTCGTCGAAACCAGTGCGGGTAAATGGATAAAAACATATTTACAATGTCGGTTTGACAGTAGGAATAATGCTCCTGGCTTAATGCGCTCACGGTTAGTGGTATAATGCGTTTCTTGTTATTGCTTTAGCCATCTACAGGTCGACAATGTACCAAGGTATCTAAGCATTTCCGTTTATCGTTACCATACGTTCGGTTTTTGTTATCATGTTCTCCATCCTTGGTCTCCAGTTTGGGATGGCTCTCCTCAACTCATGGCAACTCTTCAATATTCCCTATACATTGCATTGATTGCTGTTACGTGTATAAAGAACATAACTTATTTTTATTGATGTGAGCGTGTGTCTTTGCTTTCTATTTTACTTTATTTTATTCTCTGGGCTTTTGGTTTAAGATAAATAATATAAACGAAACAAAATAAACGATTAGAAATTCTTTAACAATTCAAATTTAAACAGTAATTTACAAATTAATGCCCTTTGAAAGTTTTTTTTAAACTAATAGGATTCTTTTTACAACAGCGAACACGGCTAATTCTCATTTCCTAGCGTTAATTTAAAGCTGCCGCTCTTGTGAGTTTGCGAACGATGTTTG
Organism: Marronus borbonicus; assembly: GCA_902655005.2. Classification (NCBI taxonomy): domain Eukaryota; kingdom Metazoa; phylum Arthropoda; class Insecta; order Coleoptera; family Scarabaeidae; genus Marronus; species Marronus borbonicus. The sequence goes on along the minus strand of LR737384.1, from coordinate 17,875,668 downwards.
GGTTTTTTAATGATAATTGCGCAACGCAATTTCTCACATTACATCAATAAATGCGGACATATTAATATACAAATAACATATAGAGCACATAGAATAATATTAATAACATATGAGGAAATCATTAAATCCGTTTATTGTATATAGTGTACATACGAAAATATGCGTTTATCGATATAATTCAAATGATAAACTTGTTGGTTAGACCATTTTTTTTTAAGTTGTTACATTAACGTACTTCTTTATATACGTAGTTTTTTTTTGTTCTGTGTCACCAAAACGCTATGAAATACTCAATCAGATAAAATCTAAATCATCGCCCTAGATGCCTAAGAAATGGTCCGTTAAAGAAACAGCGGATATTCGCAAAAATTATATCAGTTATCTCAGAAACTAAGATATATAGGTTGAGGGAATACTGGAGAAAGTTGACGTGAATTGAAGAGAGATACCCAGAAAGGTAATTATGTACAGCTGTTCTATTAAAAACTAAACTAGTATTGTGCTCAGCGTAAACTGAGCACCCTATATATACTTGAGTATAGTTTTATATTGTGCAGAACTTGCCATTACATATTTTTTATTTGGAAACCTTTTCTCTAAATGGTTCAGGAAAGAAATTACCTTCTGCCCACGCATTAGGTGGACACGCAATATATTCAGATGTGTTATGCCCAGTTACAATAGTGGCTAGTAATAAGCTTCTTCCAGCTACTGAATAAAAATGTAACTTGGCAATTAATAGCTGAAGACGCATTACATTGCATCACATCGACAATAAAGCTACGTAATGTACTAGCTTTCGTCAGTTTTGTGAAGGATAGTATGTTCGAAATATTTAAAAAAAACACGAAAGAAAAATGAGTACTTTAGGAAAATACGACAAATTATTCCAAACATAATTCCAGCTAATGCCAACGCTCATTCTAAATTTAACACTTATATCGGGCAACTCTGTATGTACGATATGGCGTCGTGCTACAAATCAATCCTACAACACTCATTTTATGGTTGCAATTAGCGGGGTCCACTGTATATATTTCTTTCCAGATTTACAATAGGTGTCAGGGTTAGAATTTAGGAAATAATTTAAATCTGCTTAAAATTGCAATGAAATCGTGTCGGAGATCGCCGAATGAACCAAAACAACCGACGACCTTTTTAACGATTTTTTTCTAACCTGATATCAATACAATAATGAAATACTAAAAGGAAGATAATACAAAAGGTAATTAGGTAAATGAATGCAAAAAGGAATATTACAATTTCTATTTGTAAGTACATTGGATAGCCTATTATCAAAACACGATCTATTTGTAGGATTTTAATTTGTCGACAATCACAATCAAGTCCAAGTATTAAATGTCGCAAGTAATTACGGAGAAACTAATGAAATTTATGTGAAAGAAAAGGCATCGTTCATTCCAAGACAATAGAGCAATACAGGAAGAAAAATAAAATGAGAGGACAAAAATGTGTGGGTTGTCTATTATCAAGTATTGCACGAGTAGCGTGGAACTGTTATTGACAACGTATTTAAGTCAAGTAATTATAGGGAAGATAAGGGAATCTATCTGAAAGAGATAAGAGACTAAGCTTAAAATAACCGAGCAAAATAGGTAGAATGGGTTTAAACGAGCGGACTGCAAAACTGTTAATTTTAGATTCGGCTTCAATTTAATAAATTGACCGTGTAACATTTTCTATTTTTTATCTTTAGGGTTCAGCCTCTATGGAGATAGATTACTAGAGGCAAGATAAAGGATATCAAATCATATCAATTGCTATCGCGTAACTCTTGACGGAAAATGGGGACAAAATTATGAATATATAGTGACCGCCAAAAAGTGGGCAACAAATGGAAATAAAATTTTCTACAGTTCCATGACAAATCGACTCCGGGCTAGATTTTCCACGAAAATACTACCAAAAAGGTTGTCTAGCTAATAATAGCAACTTTTACACGTTATTTTAAATAAGTGTTTTGAGATGCATTAAGCAGTTCTCCTTCATGAAATTCGAATCAATCAGTTTAATTAAACGACAATATCAACAACTGTCAAAAATAATTGTTACGTATCTAATAAAAATTGTGCATAGCTTTAATAAATTTCAACGTGTTCTTCCCTTCGAGTGAATTGAAAAAAGATTTAAACCAGCTGTCGAACTTGAAAATAATTTAAAAAATAATTCACAACTATCTCGTTAGTACATAATGACCGTTAATTTTTAATCATTTTTGAGATCCATAGTTCTGACTAACTAATATTGATATAGTCCGCAATGCTTACTAATATTTTATCATGTTTAATACAATTTGTGGCACTACAAATTTGATGCTACGTGGTTAGGTATCGCATGTACGCATACATAATATGTGTTTGCAATCATAATATGATATTAGACCAGCTAAAAGATTGGACACACGTTTTCCAATTAACATATACACGTTACATCATCATATAATCTTCAATTAACCGGTCGTTGTCTTTTTACAAGTTTATTTCAGTCTCTATTTTCAGGGCAACAGTCAGCTTTTTGTGTATCTTATGATGTTAGTTGTGCAAGTGCAGTTGAAAAATAAACACGTTGTTGTGTTAAAAAATTGACAAATTTAAACGAACCTGTTATAATTAATTATTTGTATCGAAGTTCGATAAAGCAACGAAATTAACAAAACAACTAAAAATAAGAGAAAATAGTAATTGGCACTTGCAAGTACTTGCATAGTAATTGGCACAGATTGGCAGTTGCTACGATTACGTTGTCTAGTAACGAGCTCACTGGATTAAGACGGCTTCACAAGAGACAAGTTGGTGCTTCCCTAATAATAACAATAACTACCAAAATATTTATGGCTTCATATCGTTAGTTAAAGTACAACGTACGTGGATATCGTTGGATTCATCTCACGATTATTTTTCCAGAAATATAAAAATATACAGGGTGATACCGGAAATGCTACTGCTAACTAAAATACTGAAACCTACTATTTCTCAAGATTCTTCTGTCGTTTAAAAGTTAGCTTAGAAGATGCTTTAAGACCCGTATTGAATGTGTGAATTGGACACCAATTGATACATTTGTTGATGATATTTTAAAAACGATCTAGCTAGATCCAAACAGGCCAATTATTAAATTTACGCACAAAACAATTACATTACAATATATTCATTTAAATTTATAATGTAATATCTATTTTAATAATAGTAAAATTAAAAAAAAAACGTACATAATCCGAAATTAAACTTGAGATCTTTCGTTATCATTCTGTACCAAGCAATGTCTGCGAGTAAATAGGATGGCAAACTCCTTGCTACCGTTTTCTTTCTTTTTGGATGGTGTATTTATAAACAATGTTTCAATACAACAAAAATCATCTATACTACAACCATGCACAAGATACGTAACACATACAACTAAGACATATATCACTAGTAATTCTTTAACTATTGTTGTTAAACAATATTGTATTTATGTATATATTCACATTATAAAAATTAATATTTGTTTGTAGACAATTCAAGTTGAGCAAAGTGGAATGCTACAACGTAATCTGTAGCATATACAAAGGTATATATTATAATTAGACTAAGTCTAGAATTGGGAAGAAACTCTACCTTACATCTTTTTAAATTTAAACTTAGTCCGTTATTATCTAGACAGTTTTAGGAGCATCCTCTTACCTTCGAAAACCAGGTAATTAAATATTTCTCTCTTATAACGTTAGTGTTTCTCAAATAAACAAATAAATATAAAAGAATTTTCAATATCGATCTTTCTCATAACATCTTAGCCTAGTTGTGTATATAAGTCAGTTGAAGATCTATACTTGTAACACTCTGGATGCAATCCTGAACAAAGTAAGATTAAGTTTTTACACAATTTCGTGCCTGTATATTTTTTAAATTTACACAAAGTTCAATGTTTTGTTTGGTATAGCTGCTAGTTTACGATAAGTATGTAGATATACTATCAAATTCAGCATTTAGGCGCAATAGTTTCATATACGTATGCAGTTAGTGTTACAAATAACATAGATAACTTACCGTAGATGTCCAAACTTTTTGTACTTTTACTGACGACTTGCTGGCCGGTTTCGAACTGGATTTTGAATTCGATTTCGTTATTGATTGTGATTGTCGTTGGCTCTGCTCCATAATCTGATGGATAAGATCTAATCGCTGTTTCGTTAGTCCATCGTTGCTTCCTCCGTTTGTCGCCTAACAAGTATATAAATAAAACAAAGAATGTCAATGTTAGTGTATAGAGGGGATTAGGATTTGGAGTTGACTGCCACGTTTGTACGAGAATATTTCGCTTCCGGATCTTCTTCGAAGTTACAACTCGCCAAATGAACCAACATAAGCGCACACAATAAGATTAGCAAATAGTATGGAATTACTTGGAGCTATTTTTGTGAGGTTCAGTTTTCTTTTAATAAAATCGGGCCAAGAGGGAAAGAATTAAAAGTATATAACTCTATTAAAGCGATACAAATAAACCGTCCACTATCTTTGTAGAGCTCTCTGGTCGTTATTCCCATCTTACACTTTTAGCTCTGATTTTTGAATGACAAAGTATTACTCTCGTCGTTGTTAACTTTGTTCACTAAAAGGGGGTTCAAGCGTAACAGTTAACATTACTTTTTTTCAGATTCTTGTGCGCTTTTACATGAGACACCTTATTTTATTCGAAATGAATGAAGCACCTCAATGATACCCGGGTGATCCCATACTATTTGCTAATCTTGTGCAAGTGAAATGTTGGATCATTATGCTTAAAATGTACGAACACTCTGCAGTCTTGCAGAGATGTACTTGATATCCATGAGAAACGCAATATTTATAATACTATTACTCTTGGAACGAAGTAAGTGTGGTGTGGTGTGTATACATACGTATACGTTTGAATGCGCTTCAATGTGTTAATGAGATTTTTTTCTGCATAATTGTATAGTATCTGTTAAACATTGTCTCCGATGCTTACACTTGTGGTATTGAAGTATAAAGTTAGGTTGGCGATACTTACAATTAATACCTCGAGGCAATGTATTGACAAGAAAATTAGTAGTGACATACCATTATATTAGCTTTTTATAAATAGAAAACCTTAGAAGTCAATATAAATTTGGTTTATTAAAGTGATAGTGTATGTGTGTACACTGAACGAAAAAGGTACGTAAATAAAATAAAAACGTACATTACTGAAACCATTTTTTTTTTTCAAAATTGGTCCAACCAGTTTATCATCTTAATAAATGATTTTTACAATAAATGGATTTATTGATATAAAGAATACATTTATTAATGTCTAATGAAAAATCCTTAAAATTTCTTTCGCTTCTCACAAAGTAAGTTAATAAACGGGTGTTGATTATATTGATAAACAGGTTTCAAATCGATAAACGTAAAAACTGAACATGTTTCAGATCCAGACCGTGTCATGGTTAAACGAAAACTCGACGTTTCGCCCACAAACATATGGGGTTTCTTCTCCAGAAGAAAAAGAATGATTGTGGGCGAAACGTCGAGTTTTCGTTTAACAATGATACGGTCGGAACGCGGTACATGTTTAGTTTTAACTAACTCCGGCCGTGGAAACCTATGTTATTATTTCGCTAAACGTAGTTTATTGTTATAATAAAATTATTAGTTAATGCAATCATTTGTCTTGTTGCTTTAGCAAAACAAAGTCAACGAACACGATCTATTGAATTCATTTCTTCAATGTGAATACAGGCGTTTCACGAGGAACTGCATCGATCGATATATGAAACAGTATATATTGCAAAGTGCCGAAAGCTTGACTAAAGCCTACACATACTATTTAGGTAAAATATTTCAATTATCCAAAACTTCCGGTAATATCGGAAGTAATTATAAACTTTGTTACTTTAAACAGAACACCTCATACAGCTTGAGAATTCCTACTTGAATTTGAAGGTTGCATGTATGTTAACCATTTTTAAAATATTTGCATTTTTCGGAAATTTTTAACAAGCGCATGTGAATTTCACATAACTGTTGATCGTAGAAGATAGGATTGGAAACCGAATGCGTTTTTTGAAAACATTATATCATGTCCGATCATGATTAAATAAAAACCAAATAAAAAGAAAGGGCTAACACTTTTTTTTATTAAATACAACTATTCATTCCTATTTCTTTCTTACAAAAAAAAAACGTTATATTGCATCTAAAATAGATAGTTTTCAAGAAAATGCGTATTATAACGCAATTTTCTTATAAAATAAGACAATAAGAATTAGAGTTCTGTAAATCTTATGATGATACTTCAATACTGTACATGCATTGACTAAATAAGTCGGATGGGCCGAGTACGAGAAAGTACGAGATCTTCTGATAACAACACTTTTACAATTAGTGATAGCAAATAATTTTCTATGCAAAGCTAAACAAGCTAAAATTATTTTGGCGTATGCAAGGTGAACCAAAGAAAGAGGTACATATCAGAGGTGCTTTTTAAAAAGAATCCCGCACATTAGAATTATCTATACCTAAATTTAATTGTTTTTGAAATATTTATGCAAAGCCCTGCAGAAATAGCTGCAACTTGCATAATTGTTGGGCAAAAACGAAAATCGACGCGCATTTTAACACAATTCTATTGAGTGAAATACATTTTTTACTGAGGCAAAAATATCGCGTAGAAGAGCACGCCATTCTCAAAATTATTTATCTTTACACAATTTCCCATGGTCACGGCAGCATCAGCCGAAGCGATCCAAACTTTGCATTATTGCTCTGATAACGCTGTGACACTTCTCACTCCTCAATGTGTGATTGGTCCTGAGTATCGACATTTCCATATATTCCTAGTATACTTGTACATGTATCGTGTTTCGGTTTAGCCAGACCCTTTGTAAAAATGTCCGCAACTATCTCCTCTGTCGACAGGTGGCGTATCATCCTTTAGAGCATGTTAAGGCATTCTATTTTATTTGTAATACTATTCATATTTTGTAA
>LR737384.1:17671046-17861089 GCA_902655005.2 Marronus borbonicus | reverse complement strand
AACTGAAGCACTGACTGTTTTTCTATGAAGTTCACTCTACAAACAACTACATTTTACTGACAAGTAGGACAACTATCTAACGAACGATAATTAATTTATGAAATTACACTGAGATACGCCTAACATTATTCTGAAGATTGTTGCAGGGAGATTTTACATTAATTTGAATGTTTCAGGAGGCGAGGAAAATTAACAGAAAATAAATTATTATTCCATTCCACCGCTACCGCCGTCAGCTGGACTTATAATATTCTTACTGTTTAGTAGTTTGCAGCTTCGTCACTATGCTTAATGTATGCGTGGCGGTAATGACAGCTAACCTCGATATTGTCTAAATAACTGCTGTACTTTACTTATATAATAAATACTAGAGATGTATGGGAAATTTCCTATTATCAAGAGTTATAGAAGAATCTCGCACTGGTACCCCACCGATATGTTACAAGTAGCTCCTTTTTACAAACAAAGATTGTATATTATCAAAGCCTTACTAACACATTAAAACTTTATAAAAATAGTTACATGGAAAACAAATCACAAATTTAGTCATTTTTTCACTTTGTCAATATTTTTGTTAGTTTAATTTGTTTAGCGTGTATGATGCTTATTATTGGTTGAAGGATGAAATATCATCCATACGTCGCTTAAATTTGGGGTTGAATTTTTGATATTCAGGCAAAGAACTTACAAAATCCACTTCGAACAGATCTATTCTACTTAAAAACATTGTTCTGGAAGTTTCGGTTAAATATCTAAGCAGCAATAATTAGAGCAAAAGAAACTGTATTCCACTACGGAATATTGTTGTACCATTCCACACTTATTTCAAAAAGCATCATATGATTATTGATAAATCCAATACTTTGTATGTAGTTTACATTGTTTGAATTGCATTCGATAGTTCAGAAAACAAACGCTATCCGCAAATATTCACCTGTGGTCTTCATTATTTGAGACAATGTGTTAGTTATATGGAACATCTAAACTTTCGAACTAGTGAATTTGAAATCGCTCATTTAAGTAAACTTCAAAATTCATTAAAATACCCTTAATAACTTCCAACGAACTAATTTTAATCCCAATGCTAGGCAAAAAGCGGAATCCTCTCAAGATGCGGTCCGGGTTCGACAGCACTTTGCAGAAAAAAATCACTAGATCATTATACGAAGTTTAAATAAGGTTAAATAAATAGCCGAAGTATGCTCGATAATGTACTCAAGCTTGGAAGTTTCCAGCCCTTCAAGCGCACTTTGAAGTGGAGAAGATGTAGATAAAACACCACGGAATGAAATTAGCTGAAGTATCGATCAAGCTTTTAAGATTAACCATCTTCCCGCATGTGGATTCGCGCCTTTCGCTGACTCAAAAAATTTCGTGTAATAGAACGAGGTAAGATATTGGACTCGTGCCGTGTTGAAGCTATTTTCATAAAATTTATTTTAGATAATATCCAGTTATTGCCGAACATTTATTATGGAAGTTTGCCAGCAGAAAATTATTAACTTAAACAAAGGCAACTCATCATTCCAGAACAAATTTTACATGATATTGTTTTTTTTTTTGTATTTTTGCGCGTTGTATAAGAAGCATAAATTCAATTTTGATGGAACAAAAATTTACTATCATCGAAAACAATTATTATAAAAGGTTATTCAAGGAAATGTGGCACATAAAAAATCATAAAAACGCAATAAATTACAAAAATGATGTTAATAATCTTAGCAGTATTTGCAATAATTTAGTAATAGAGAAATAGATCAATGTGAGAGATAGGAATTATTTTGATTACGACATAATGATATATAGTGTTTTAATTAACCCAAACAAATCGTCTCCCAAAGAGAGACAAATTAAAATTTAAATATTTCCGCTGCTGCCGCTTGGTATTACATGGGTGGTGCGTCGGCTCACAGCACAAAAAATGTCCACATATCTTTGGAGACACTATTTGAAGGAAAGTCGATCTGGAGCTACGTCAAAAATAAAGTTTATAGTATTTCAGTGACAACTCTTGAAGTCCCCAAAGAAATAATACAAAACCCTTAATTCTCTGACAGAGGCGCGTCATTAGTAGTCAAGTACTAAAGCGAATTAATAAGTGTTTAGAAATGAAAGAAGGACGATTGTACATACGGTTTGGTCCTACTGGAAGGACTCAGCCTCATTGTGGCGTGGTCGTCCGAATAGGACTATGGAAAAACGGCTTCTGTGAGCATTTTCAGTTGGAAATTTGAACGATGTCAATGACGTACGTCTTATTTAGCATTACGGTAATATTTCGCTTTTATGGTTTACATTAGACTTGGATAACTATTTTCAAACAGGGATTTGTTCCAGGAGTTATTTGTTCCTGGAGGATCGAATTTTGTCTCAAAAATTGTAACACGCGAGTTGAGAAAATCCAGCATAACTCAATAAAATCAAATGCAACCACTCAGTTGTTTTCTGCTACGCTAATATACAAGTGTGCTTCTTCTTTGGATATATAATTGGACATGGTAGCTGGGCCCGAAGTGCTTTAAACTTGGTCGTAAAGGTGGTAGAACCGCGAGTACATTCTGTCCTTCTGGAACTTGTGCAATCTACCATTAATGCGAGGGTTGTCTTTTTAGTTCTGCACGTGAATATTGCAGCAAACAGTAGATTGATTTTCTCATTCTTTCAAACCAGCTGTTGCAGCAGTTATGTCAATTATCGGTTGGAACAGTCACAATTGATATTTTAATGGGATGGACTGCTTTATCCGACGACTAGAACCGCTGACCCCTTGAGTTTAGGGAACGTAAAAGCTTTGTGGGACTTAGGCCAGGACTGTACGAAAGATGATGTAATAACTCGATATTTTGCTGCTGTAAAAGCTCAGGGATAACTTTTGTTGAGTTTTACTCATCTGAAACGTCCATCGGATTGACGTTTAGTATCGAGCACATATAAATAACTTCAAAATTCATCACTACTCACGATATTATCAACATTCTTTGAACTTCTGTTGCTTTTCGACAGCAATGAACGTGAGCCGACTTTTATTCTTCAGTTAAAAGATGTGGAATCCAAAGAAAAACTAACTATTTCAAAGCCTATTCATCATGCAGAATTTTTTGGATTGAGGTCTTTGAAATGCCTAAGATGCCTCAATCTCGCGATATGTTAGATATCAATCTTCTTTCATTAGATAAATGCACAGCAGCGATGTTTCTTTGAGTGACTGCTGTCTTCGATGGTTTTGTTTTGGGATCGTCACTGAAACTGGTGCGCCTACGTTGAAACTCGTAGTATTGGCGAAACATTATCAACTGATGGGGTGCTTTACTACCAAGAATAGAAACCAACTGGACGAGGCTTGGTTGTTGACATAATCGTTTCCGAAGCTGTAAAGAATAACGCGCGAAAATTTTTTTGGTTTAATTGAATTTTTCGAATGACTTGTTAGTTGCAAATTTGTTGTGGCTAAATCACTTGCCGTAGGTTGATGGAACTTTGCATACAAGCTCATATGGTTTAATAAATACTGAAACAAATTTTGACCGGCGACGTATCATTGCTTGTGTCCCTTTCGCGGACATGCACAAAACTAAAAAGACAACCCTCGTAGTTTCATTGAGTGCCTTTTTAACTGATAAATTATAGAAAGAAAGTTATAATAACGGATTTTCAAATTAACCCTTTTGATTGCAGCTCCATTCTGTTACTGTCAACAAAGAACCATAAAAATAATGTTCGTTTGTCGAAGTAAACTTGAAATTTCTGTGTTCTATGTGCACTTGAAATTTTAATTAGTTCACTTGATGACCACTTACAATGCTGATAAAAATATTTGATTTACTCCCATAAAATGTTATAGGACATACCTGAGATCATAAAAGCCGATCTCTGGTTTCTGAACTAAATTGGATGACATCTTTTCGATCGAACTGTTATTAAACTTGGCACGTCCGTAAATTCCTTGTGTAATTCCTGTTTGTTTGACAGTTTATTTTTAACATGGTGCCGAAGGAAGTTAATGTTTACATTTAGATATGAGGTAGAAGCGTATTTCGCGAGCCAGAACTAAACAACTTAAAATGTTTTTCGCAATAGAATTGTTCACTTACTTGGAACAAAAAAAAATAATTTCCGAAGCGTCGGCAGAGTAATTTGTTAACACAAGGTCAGGCTAAGGGTCCGCTTAGTCATGATTTATAGGACTGTAGACGATTTTTAATCGCCTCGTATCCTTAGAAATACTTTTTTGAGTAAGGCTATTAATTATTTACATGTAAGGCTCATTCATTGCATGTTATCTGTTAATCCGCGCCTTTCCATTACGCTCATGTTTTCTAAAATATTGAAACCTGGCGGAGTTTGAAACTGGATATAAATTACAGCCTGGCTTTGGATATTATCGCAGAGATTATCTTCTACTTAGGGGGTAGTGGCCCAATTATTTTCTTAATCCATATAAATTGCTAGTGCTCGCGAAAACCTATGGAAAATAGAATTATCCAGACCGGTGTGTGCTGCTCCGCTAAAATTATCTCCTCATAACGACTTTATCTAGTATAAGTAATTTAAATAACGGCGAAGTAGCATTAAGCCGCATTATGGCGTTTGGAAAATCCGAATACTTTCAAAGATACTTATTTACAGGCATAATAATGCGAATATTCGAAAAACTTTCATTAATTCTATAACTATGAATTATCATTTAAACTTGAATTGTCTACAGAAACAAAGAGTGCATGTTATTGCAGTGTTAAAAGGTGCTGTAATAAAACAAATTTAACCAAACAAACTGCTCATTTCAGCGTTATTTCAAACATAATTAAATGATTTTCTTCTTTTCCGACTTAAAAATACGCGATGCCACTTTGAGCATATAATACGTGATCTATGCATGCATGTAACATTCCACCGTATTGTCTACGATCTGAACAATAACAAGCAAAACATTAAATTGGCTCTAAACAAAGATACATAACAGCAAACAAAGTCTATAGCTCACTACGTTTACTAAGAATTAACTTGAAATCGGAGGTTTATTTTATGAAAAGTATGTATTCCCGAAATACACTCGTTTGGGTAACTATCGGCATTCCATGTTTCAACTGCCATCTCGATTACAAATAGAAAGGTGAAATCCCCAGCCTAATTAACAAAGAATTTTAATTTGGGTATCATCAAACGCCGGAATATATGCATGTTGCATATTTACATAAATATGCAATTTGTATATTACACATTCACATATTTTGCATATTTAGTCGCCCAATACATGATGAATGCAGCCTGCGAATTAAAAATCTTTTACCCGAATTTAATTCACACAATTTGCTTGGTGCATGGACTAAATTGTATTGTAGAAGAAGTCAGATGTCATTTTAATCGCACGGTGAGGCACGTGGTTGGAATTTTTCACGTGAGTCATTACGAGAAAATAAAGCCAGCTATTATGGATCACAGTCTTTAGCAATTGGGACTTTTTAAGGCCAATTACGATATTCTATATTGCAGTTTGAGAAAACAATTTATGTTGGTAATCGAAAGTGTCAATATAATTAACGAATTTGAAAAGTCAAATTTCGAAGTTGAAGGATGAGTAGAAAACACGGCATATCGACAATTTGTGAATGTTATTTAAAAGAATGAGGTTTCGATAATATAAACAGCAAAAATCTGGCTGATGATGGCATATGGAAACTAATTCAACTGCAAATAAAGATTTTGTAAGGGGTAAAAATAATGTTTGTAATTTGCTTTAACATTATCGAACCTTACTACATCTTATGAATCTTTTGTGGCGATTTGCTGCAAAGTAGTAAGTTGGCAGCAGATCGCGGTATAATTTTAGAAAGGCTCCTATAAAAAGCGTCGACGAAAAGAACCTTTTTACTGTACAAATATACGTTTTCAGACAAGCGCCATAATTTCACAAGAAAAAACCGAGAAATATTTAATCGTAAAATCTTTTTTATTAAGTTAATTACTGCAATTTACATTTTTCCTGTTTCTAATATCTTCTTATTTGCGTTTTCCTTGAGAATTTATTTAGGCTAGAAAGCCTACATATTTATACGCATACTTTGCATATATTCTGGCATTTAGATATCAAGTTGCAAGTTTTTCAAATATAGGGATGAAAGGAGTATTCTAGATGTAATTAAAAAAATTAAAAAATATACCCTTATTGATATGCAAGATGCACAACAAGTAGGGCAAGCAAGTGGAATGACATACAGTGCCTTCAATACGACATTTGATAATATTACATTTTTTAACAAATCTGAAATTCTGGCATGAGCTCCCTTTGTTCTTTTTTTTTGTAGCAGATATTTGTTAAATACCGCCATCTACCTAGTTTTTCTTTTTTAATTGAAACAAAGATTTGGCTTTACATTTGTTAAGAAACTTTCTTATAAATACGGGAAACTGCATCATAAATTTGTTTACGCTAAAATAACGAAGTAAATAGTTAAAAATAATCAAAGATTCTTATAAGTTTTATTATCAATATAAGGAAAACTAATAATAATGTAACATTAAATATTTGTCTGGATATTATCGCTAAACGACAAGCATCCATCCGGCAGTTCGTTGCCATTCATAGTTACACTCCCGGATAAAATTAACGCACCAATATATTAAATTGCATTTATAAAAAAAAATAATGGAAACTAAATGAGAAGTAATAAATTTCATTGTTTAAAGGTTTAGAAGTGTTATTACGCAAACGATTTCATCCCTGGGAATTTTAACAAAATTATCATTTTTAAAATTATAGAAAAAGTGGAAATAAATTAAATGATAATGCAAATCGAATTTATGTTGGTGGCCACTCGGTGCACGGAATATGACCTTCATTAACATAATCCTGTGCATTTCTAACAACGTAAGGTCGGGCGTTGTCTTGCATACATAAAAAGAAATCGTCTCTTACAAAATAGGAACAAAGGTATTAGATGTTCAACTACAATGTTCTCGATTCTGCATTCATCAATCGCGATTCAAGGACTAACTCTGTACGAGCGTTATAACTAAACGCCAAAACATTACAGAACAACTACCGAATGTGATCTTTGGATAGATATTGTACTACGCAAACCTTTTTCCAGATCTTCGCCAGACTGGTTCACGTCCATGAGGTGATTTTAGATTCACTCTAGTTTCAAAACACGTTTTCAATCATCTATAGACCAATTCCTATGATTTCTAGCAAAACGCAACATGACAACTCTGTTCTCTCTGGTAAGCAGTTGCTGGTCCTTTATTAACCAGTTCAGCGTCTTTTAACCTTCTTCCGACTGTTCGTGCAGAAATCGACGCATTACTGGCAATTTCCTTAACGCTGTGCTTAAGAAAACGTTCATCTCTACGTTATTTTCGCTTGTCCTGGCTTGCAACAACGACTTATTGTAGTATTGTTGTAGTGTTGCTTACTCCAAACAAGTTGGTAATATAACGTTGAGAATGTCCCTTGCTGTGTATTTTCCTTTGAAGATTTTCAAACTTCAAACTACTCTATTTGAAAGTCCAAAACACAGAAAAAAAAATAGATGAAATCGATTTCCATAATTGATGTTATCATAATTGATGAACAAGGTATTGCTTAAGGGCGATTTTGCTCACGCATTGGCATTTTGGACACGTATAATACACTTAAGTTGATCAATTAATCGGCCGATTCAAATTGGCTAATAAATTGGTGGACTTACAGCCAGTTCTAACTTTCATCAGTTTTCAAGTAACTTTTGGTGATTTTGTGGATTTCGTTGTATTACCAACTCACGGTTGATTTTGACAAGGTGATGTTTGCGAATATTCTAAATAATATCACTTACTGACACTTAACAGAACGTCTAACAGATTTTATGTAAAATAAAATAGCGTTGGTACTCTTACAACCTAGGGCTATAATAGACTAATTTAATGATTATTGACGGCTAAGTGGTCCAGTAGTAATAAAGCCTGCGCTTGATTTGGCAGACGTAAACGCTGGATGCTCAGATACCGCCAGGATGAAGTTTTCTTAGTGGGTCACCATTCGCAGTTGGGAGAAAATTAACTGACCCTCACCATTTACAGCAACAGCGTGATAGTAACTATGCCATGGAACACTTTACACTCAATTTACACACTAAGGTCTCCTGGAATTGTGACAAGCTTTAAAAAGGCTTATATACTCCGTTGGGACGTTACCAGAAAAAAAAACGAAATATAGATCTTGAATTTTCAATTTATTCAACAATTTACTGACGTAACCATAACTTAATAATGCCGCTTTAAAATTGTCAAAGAAATATAAAATTGTCAGAAAAGGGGCAAAACCTACTATTAATATCCTCCGTAGACATACGCCCGAAACTTTAGGATTCACTATTATATTGGTGCGTTAATTTTGTTCAGCAGTGTATATAAAGAACCAATGGGAGAGACATTGAGGTCATTTGCCCGCGTTTCGTGATGGAGCAGATGATATATGCTGTAGAGAGGAATTTGCCGAAATTGTGGCAAACAAAATCAATCAAGAAGGTGCCATTAAAGCCCTTTTTTATTTTCCGATGAAGATAGTTTAAACAGGGTGTAACGTATTTGGCGAAGAGGTCAGACCAATAACTTCTTCGATTTCCGCACACAACTCCATTGGAACTTTTCCTTCTGGAGACTTGTAAAGACTTTAGTGTAGGATTAAGAGGTCAATGGCAATCGATGAGCCAGAAGTTTGAACCGTTCATGAGTAATTTCCATAAATTTAGAAGTAAACGGGAAATACTTGAACATTTATTACGTATTTTTCCTTCTCGAAATTAAAAAAAAATATTATTGGTCTGCTTTCCTCTACGTCATCGTTATTGTAGAACAAACAATTTCATGATGCACTTCCCTCTACTTTTAAAGCAAATACCTGTCAAGGGGGGCGATAATAAGCGTAATTTTGACAATTATCGCTGTGTATCTTACTCACTTTATATAAAATATAAAACTCTTATTAAACCTCACATTTCAAGTTGTATATATATATATGCAACTACCAAGATGCTACACTGCTTTTTCTACTAACATTCTGAGCCAACTGTTAAATTTTTGTAAAAAATAATCACTACATTTTAAGTCTGTTATATACACAGAGAAAGAATATGTATCTCCGGCGTGTTACTATTAGACAGTCAAAGGGGACAAACTTTATTTAAAGTTAGAATTAGTAGATTAGAATTAAAATAGCGTATGGGCCTATTTCCGCAATAACCTGGAAATAGTAAATGTGAATTCTTTAGAACGTTAGCATTTATTTTATGAAGTTTCGACTAGAGAATGGATATTAATAAAATAATCCTCGGACAGATTTAAAATAAAACGAATTTGCTGTAAATTACTACAAGAGTTACGAGAAGAAGCATTGTTATATTTTCCAGTAAATTCCAGTAGATGACATCATAGTAGGAGATTATGAGCTAATTAGAAAAAGGGAGAAAAGCGACTTTAGTTGAGTATAAATAGATATAAGTTGAGTTAAAAATTCCTCTACATTCAACCATTTGTCACACCATAATATAGTCTTGTTTTGCGTTCATCGGCAAGGTTTATTTCTTATTGGGGTCACCGGATTTGACGGATTTAATAATTTTTAGTTTCTATTTCCACACAATTAGCTCATAGTGTCTTCAAATTGACTCATACGAGTTGATCACATCATTTTGCTAATCCTACAAAGCATCTAAGGTTCTCAATTTGAAATTGTTTCGGAATTGAAAGTTTCAACTAACCGATTATGATCAAGATGTTTACATGAAGACACATAAATATTTGTTCTATTGGTATTTGTTTTGATTTCAAATTTTCACCAGTCGCACCGCCATCAAATACAAGTTTACTTCTAATTTCAAACATGGAAAAAATTATAACGCTGGCCTATCGCGATCAAAGGAAAATGCGATTTTTCGAGTTTGAAATTATAAATAAATTTTGAAGGTTTAGCTGGTAAAAATTTGAAAGCGAGGTGTCTTCATATAAAGTGAAACACACTGCATAATAAGCAGATATATTAAATACAAAATCAACGAATAAAATTGCGTATCTCCAGAAAGAAAGCGGCTGATTCTTTTTCCGAAACAATTAGAAACCAGGCCTTACCGGTTCGGTAGCTAACAGCTGTTGTAGTTGGCTCTTTCCCCCCGGCGTACTTGGCGCTGGAGCGTATTGAATACAACTTGACCCATGTGGTGAAGCAGCGTCTCCCGAAGCGGCTCCTTGTGCTGGTGACATTGTAGTATTTGTACTAGAAGCGTTCGAGCTATGGTGGTTTTCAGTATGTCTTCTTAGCGATCTAGCATCACAGTAAGATTTTCCACAACCTTCGGCTTTGCATTCGTAAGGCTTCTTATTACGATGAGTTAACATGTGTCCATTTCTGTAAACGAGATCCGAATAATGAGCTAAGATTGCTATTAGCTCTAACGATTTGTCAAAAATCACTACTAAATAACTAGTAGCTAAAACGTACTAAATTAGTTAATGTTTAAGAACATAGAAATTGAGGTTCATCGAGGTTTATCAACAAAATATGCTTTGTGGAGGCATTTAGGGGGCATCTAATATGTTTAAAGATTCTGTGGCAAAAACTATCATACCTTTCAATTTATAGAGGTCTTGTAGGAAACCTTATTAACCCGCCATAGGGATAATGTGGAGTATAAAAATAGACTTTACGTCATTGCAGTGTCCCCTATTATTTAGTAGTTGTAGTTGTAACGTCAAGTCTTCGAATTACGAGAAAAAAGTGGCGAATGTGACTGACTAAATAAATCTGATAAGTCACTATATCAATCGCGTTTCGCGCAGTTTCTAAAATAAAAGAAAAACATGTAGAATTATGAAAAGGACACAAGAACTGTTGAAAGAATTTTAAAGCGAGAATGAAGAAGAAACAATAGTTTATCAGAGCCAGTGAAAATATATCTTGTGACCTTAGCGAAAGTTCTCAATACGGACAGAATAAGATGGCAATGAAGAATGATGCAGACCTAAATATAGTCGACGATGAAAAAATGCAACATTTTTACCGAGGAAGGGATGAACAAACAAAATGGTCAAAGGTATGTATCGGTTCTTCAGTACGGACAAGGACAGAAAATATCATTTGTCAACCAATTGTCCCGCCTAAAGCCACAAGCTAAACGGGCTAAGTGTGCACTTGCATGTTGGAGTGTATTTATTGATGCAATAATGATAGAGGACATAGCAAGTTGCAATAACCTTAACATTAATTCAGTCAGGAATAAAACAACAATAAAACAACAATCAGTATAATGCAATAGAAACTAATGCTACTAAAAGGTTTAAGGCTGTGTTCGGGTTTACTATACCTTGCAGGTATCGACAAAAATTCACGACGTAGTTTTTAGGATATATGGTTCAGTGATGATACAGAAACTATGGGCTTAAAATGCTACTCATATTCCAACGTATACACCTCGACAATATCAACACTCGTGAAGAATGAACTAAAATTGACAAATTAAGCCCCTCCTGGTGCTTATGTCACTATCCATGAGAGACTTGACAGTTTTCGTGGAAAATATTCCTTTTGACAATATATGCCAAATAAGCCAATTTGCTACGGAATTAATATTTTCGCAAGAGCAAATTCACGATCTTATTACACAGTAAATATGGAAATACACTATGGAATGCAACTAGTATTATATTTGATTTCGCCACTTTCTAGCATTAAAAGAAACGTAAAGTTTGACAATTATTATCATCCGTTATCCGTTATTGACTTGACTTTCGAATGACAGCTGTAGGAAGAACAAGAAAGAACATTCACCAATTTTTCTGAACACAAAATCTAAAGAATTGTTCAAAGTAGGTAGTATTGGGATTAGTGGGTAAATAATTTACAACCCCTTTTCTTAAATCTGAGCTTTCGTTAAATTTATTAGCTTCATAAATTTAGCGAAAGCTCAGATTTAAGAAAATAAGTTGTAAATTATTTGGCCGCTAATCCCAGTACTATCTACATAGAATCCCGACAAGCACCGTCAGTACTTCCTCTTCTCTTTCATTCTAGAGAATTATATTCATCTGTTTGGATTTCAAAAAGACACAGGGTATTATATATAATGCTGTCGGTCAAGCTATTTGGAGAAAGTTGCTGAAGTAGTAAACAGTTTAAATGAGCATCCACAAGGCATAAGCAAATGTAAAACTCTGTTACAAGATTCATCTTTACACGCTAATTTGCATTTTATTAACGAACATTTTCGTGATATACATCAAAAAATAAAATACTTTGAATGACAAACAATACAACTAAAAGATGGAATTGAAGCATTAGATGTTATATTAAAGAAATTAAAGAATATTTCTGGTGATTTTGGTACTTCTATATGTAAAAAAATCCAGGCAGTTTTTACACGCGACCCGGATTTGTTAATATTAAAACTGCTGTGCAACGAAAGTAACGAAACCGTTAGTAAACACAACGCCTATAGGTTCCCATTTCATCCCATTTTCACTACGCCCCTGTTCACAAGTTGTCATGTAGAAAGAAGCTTTTCTATATTTAAAGATGTTCCAACAAGTATGCGAACACATTTCACAGCAAAAAATTTAGAGCATGTTTTAACAATTAATTTTAATAAATCACTTCCAACATGATTTCCATAAAATATAATTATCGATCTTTGTTTAATGTTTTTGCGATATTGGGAATTAAACTATGCTTTCCGTTAGATGCATCTACGCCTCTGATATTTTGTATTTAGGTTGAACGCCTCTAGTCAGACAAACACGCAGAAATAGTATCGTCCGACGGCGTACCGCTTTCCCTAACGCATATGTAGGCAGCGGTTGAACGAATGTATCGTACCTCACCCCTGTCTCAAGCGTCTGTAATAGAGGAAGTCGTCTATCCGCGGATTATATAATGCGCCTGATTTCGAATTTTTTGTTGCTACTGAGTTTCCGGTTTAACCGGAATGTTACTTATGCTTAGTTCTTGCTCTAATGTATAAAAACTAAACAGTAAATGTGAAGCACTTTATGTTTCCATTTGTTACAGATAATGGTACTAAAACTAGTATGGAAGAATCCGGGAAAACAACGTTTTTTATAATCTATAGAAATGTACGGGTGGGCACCCTGGATAAGTAAAAAAGGTTGAGGGTTCCGGTTAAACTGGAAGCAGAGATACAAAAAAAAATTCGAAACCAAATAGTCCTGAATGCTTGTTAAAACAACCCTTTGGCAAAATGGAAACGATATAAATTCGTAAGCAACTTACAAACATATCGGAAACAAATTCCCGCGGAAACTTTGAAAAGATCAATACCCTGATGCTTAAAATTTCTCACGCAGCATTAAAATCTAATGAGGGACGAAAATGGTCAAAAAGGATGAATAATGAATAAAATTCCGCATGAAATCGATGCCCAGGATTAATTTTCACGTATCTCCATTTGTATGGTTGAGATACGGTTCGCTAGCAACGAAGTTATAAAAGTACAGCTCCGCGGCGTGGTTTCTCGATAAAACCAAGTAAGGTTTGTAACAAAATTTACATCCAAGAGCGATTGAGGGAAATATAAGAGGAAAAGTACCACAGTTTCTTTGGTATATTTTGAATAGTACAATAATCAAGTGATCTGAATAAATTTGCCGTAATTTGGCAAACTTACAGGTGATCCTGCCGTTTGAACGCTTTCCCGCACATCGTACACACGTATTTCCTCTCATCGCTATGTGTCAGCTTGTGTTTTGCCAAGGCGGAGGCGTTGCCGAAAACCTTGGAGCACACCTGTGAACAAAAATATGTACATAATATAAGATATAACAATTTCTTGGAAAGTTACTTATTATATACAGTGATGTCCTAAAGTGTCTTCGTTCCATACTAATTTTTGAGCGACATATGCTAGCCTTTCTAAAAGCATAAATCACTCTTGTTATTTATTATTAAGCTCTCCATTTTTAATATTTTCGTTCTTTATTCTGGGTACTATTTTCTCTTTTCTTGTTCCATTAACTGCTGTTATTTCTTGATTATGTTTGTTTAAATTTGTTAGTTTGTAATAGACGATGTGCTTTTTTTTCAATATTTTACGTCGTTAATCTAACAATGGCCCATGAATGGACCATATAAATAAATAAACTTCAAGTAATTTTAATATTCTGCGAACTTGGTAAAATTTACCACGAAGTGGCACATAAAGATCCTTCGTGAAGCGACGAATATTTGAATCTTACACTAAGTAGGGCAGGATATATAAGATGAAATCTACGGGCCAACTGCACTGACAGAAGATAATGAGCTTTAAATTATTGGAGATAATGATGCAGTTCCAGGAAATAAGGTGATAATTGTTACTAGACTTCTGTGACAATTACATGCAGGATGGACATTTTATTTCGCTATGCTGCTTCTGAAACTGTAAGTATAAGACCCTTTTCCAGGGAGCTATTGTTTGAATTGCAGTTGCGAATTTTTGTTGTTATTCTTTGTCATAATTCTAGTTGTTATTTTTGCTGACATTCTGGCGGTCAATTTTGAAGGTGCCGTTGGCTATTTTACTTCTCCTATCACCATGTTTTAGGCACATCTCATTCAGATGCTTGACTTTATAACCTATTGTTAGTGTTGTTGAAGTACGTAATTGATTATGTAATGTTGTACGCTATACGTGGGTGTTCCTTGTTTTGTAATATACACTACCCGACAAAAACATAGACGCGGTATCGTTTCTATTTACGAAACAAAGTTTATATAAAACGTAAATGAGGGTTATTAATACTTGTTATGTAAATAGTCCATTTATAGATATTTCTGGGTATTTATTGCTTTATGAGGGGTAATTGAGATTTTCCCAGATCAAAATAGGAATTGTAAATGCGGCAAAAATTTAGACCTTGTGCATTTATTACATTAATATAAGCAAAAATGTTTTAATTTGATACTTCTCTTTATATGCAGGGATTGCGCTGGTAAAGTGTACACATTTCACCACGAGAAATTATATTTTATAAAGTGTTTGCAATATGGGGAGAAAAAAGCAGTTATCCTTCATAGAAAGGGGTAAAGTTGTAGCCTGGCACCAGGATGGTGTTAGTAAGAAGGCAAACCAAAGGCCAGGAGCGACCGAAAGCTGTAAGTGAACGGGACAAACGCATGATATTGCGGTGTGCATCCAATTCTTCTGCGTCTACGAGAGTTATTGCAGAACAGGCGGGGGTACAAACGCACGTGCGTAATGTTCAAAGGATTTTAAAGGCGTCACCGGTAATATAACGGAAGAAAATGTTGAGAAAACCGCCACTTTCGGCGAAACACAAAGAAGCGAGGTTGAGATCTGCCGAAGAACACGTATCCTGAAAGAAACAATGGGAAAAAGTTATATTTTCCGATGAGAAACGTTTTAATTTGGACGGACCGGATGGGTACTCGCATTATTATCATGACCTGAGAAAGGAACCAAAAGTGAAAATGACCAGACAATTAGGGGGTGGATCTGTGATGATATGGGCAGTGATTGGATTCCGCGATAAGAGTGAGATAGTGTTTTGCACAAACAAAATGACATCTGTGATGTATAAAGACTTATTGCGTAACAATCTTCCACGTTTTGGAAACCAATGGCCCGGGCGCAATTTTGTTTTTCAGCAAGATAACGGGGTGAATTGGCACGTCGCGTTTATGGCGGAGGCCGTCAATATTTCACGGTACAGGAACTGAAAACTTCAATAGTGACTGAATGGCAGAATATCCCTCAAAAATATGTGTTAAATTTATATAAATCTATTAATAACCGACTATTGGAAGTGATTAAGAACAATGGAGGATCTACGCATTACTGATCACTCATTTGTTGATTTTTGTTTTACATTTGCAACAGAGCGTCTAAATTTTTGTCGCAGAAATTGTTTAAACATTGGAGTAATAATTTATTATTTAGTTCATATATTACTGGAGGAGATACTTTTAAGTTTATTTTGCTTTTATGAATAAAAACTTAATTAGATATCTTGCTAGTTTCGCAAAGAAATGTTGTAACCCTTAAAACCCGTAAAACATCTTACCGCGTCTAACTTTTTGTCGGGGAGTGTAGGAGGGTGGATGAAACCAGGCTCAGTCCACGCTCCCTTTGATATACAAAGTGTTAGAAATTTGAGGACACGGTCTAAGGGATGGCGTTAAGAATCATAAATTGAAATGAATGTTCCTTTAACCATAAAAAAATATCAAACAAAGAAAACATGTAAACATTTTTAATATTATACAACGGAAAATGTATGGTAGAACACGAAACGCTTTATAACGTTTGGTTAAAATGTCACTTTCATTAATGTAAGCAAGTTTATTTGCTTTCTATGTTTAATTGTTATTATTATTAACTGGCTAAATTTGTTATAGTACCGTTTTCTACGTTTAACCGACTTTTTTTTACTAAAAATGAAGAAATTACAACAAAACTAGGAGTATGGGATTTCGGATACCCTGTTTATATGTGTGTTATAGTTTCCGAGATATTAAAAAAAATAATAAATCGTGCAAATTGCTGGATAGAGCTGTACCCCGAAACCGGGCGATTTAGTAGTTAAGAAAATATGTTGTTCTTATAACAAGGTACTTTCAGTCTCCAGAGCTTCATCGGAATCAGAATGTTTGGGATGCCGGTGGTCACTTGTGCGTTTTATAACCGAAACCCTTTTATCGTCCTCTACTTTCTACTAGGCGTCACCCTTTTTCACGTACTCTTTCTGTATTTCACACTGTAAACACATATTGCACTGATAATTTATCATATTGCATCGGTCTAATTTGTTTTCCAGCATTTACAGAGCCAGATCTTCACATGTTTTGACAGGAACACCTGTTACAATCCGATACTTACACTCCGAATTTACAAAAATTAGTGAAATGTGAGAATTATGTTTCAAGCAATCGTGGGTGAAACAATTACATGAAGGCTGTGTTAGTTTCCTGGAAATTGCGCGTAGACTTAATCGTATTCATTCGATTGCATTAAGGTATTGGAACTTGTGGATTGCAGATCAAGGTAGAGTACGTAGAGCAGCTTCAGGCGCACACAGGAGGAACAACCACCCAAGGAGATTTTCTTTTGAAGCGGTTTCAGTCGGTAACATTTTTAGTGCAGTAGTGGTGGAACGTTATCGGTCTTAGAACTTCATTATGGAACAGTTCACGAACGAATATGATAATTACCTGTGTTAAGGATTAGAATGGATTTAGTAAATTTATTACTCGACATAATCTTCTTGTAGCTCTATTTCCTTACTTCAGCGCTGTTCCTTTAAGCCATTCAAATAACAAAATTTGTCGAACTCCGCAAAATAGGCCTCTCTTTCGAGAATAACCTCTTCATTTGACGAGAACAGCTTTCCGCCAATCCACTTTTTCAACTCTGAAAAAAGAATTAACTCAAAGTAGGCTAAATCCAGCAAAAAGAAAATTGGACTAGTTTCGCTATTGAAATTGTTGATGAGTGAGCCGGGATGGAAAGTTTTTTCTTCGCTAGGTGGGACCTTCTTTTTCTAGTTGAGCGTCGTATCAGGCCAATAAATAAGCATGGTACGGTCCCGTTAGTGTCCTTCTCTTCTCCAAATAATCAATTAATAAGCCTGGCGAATCCTAAAAAGCCGTCGCCATAATTTTACCAGCCGATTGAATCATCATCGCAACTCGTATTGCGCTTAAACATGTCTAAACATTGCTTTGAAGTTACCCCGCAGTTCTGTTTTTGATCAATCGCCAATAGACATGGTACTCATGGGATGACCTGACTGCTTCTCATCAAAAGCGGATGTTCGGCACCGCTCAAATTCATGCAATCAGTACCTAATGATATTCATTGAAGATGCGTGGTCCTTACAAACTACATCCAACTTCTCTTTTTGATTTTCGCACATGTTTCCCATCCAAAAAGAGATGTCGAATCACTGATCGATGTGACTTCACAAATATATAAACTTGCTCACCTTCTACAGCTCTCAAAACAATGCTACTCGATCTCTTCGAAATTTTAATAAACGTCGACTAAAGAATAGCGGTCACCGTTGCCGTCCGTAAAGTGCAAATTTTAATACCTCGACATGGTTACGTCATTTGATTTCTATTCCTGTTTCTTACGTTTCTTTTTCTTCTTTAAATATAAAATTTGTATGCATTACTAGTGAAATGTGTAAATTCGGCATAACTGCCTTCAATCGGAATAACAATGAATGTGGCAACACCTCCGAACCCATGATGATCTCTGACGTTTGCTGGGTGGTATGGAGCAGGTATTGTGTATCAGAATTACACCTTTGGAGGGAACACTCTTCGTTTTCGTCCTTATTAAGGGTTTAATTCCATGTTAAAGCATGTTGGAATAGATTACTGTTCATAGTATCTTGTTCTTGTCAATAGTCACAAAGAATTGGGCCTCAAGAGTTCCAGAGCAACAAGTTAACGTAACTGTACTAGCAGACACGGAGCTTTGAATTTTTCTTCGCGGGCGGATCCAAGTCTACTCCAGACTCCCGTATTGATTCAGGTTCATGGTGATAGACGTACAATTCAACGCAACTCACTACGCAGTCTAGAAGGTCATTACTTTCTGCTCTGTTGTTTGAGTTCAGCACAAATACGAAAACAGGTGTCTTTATGTCTTTGCGTCAACTGCATTGACACATTTTGCTATAATTTAGCTTGTTATCAATCAGTAATTGCCGCGATGTTTATATGTCTGCCGTCGCGAATAAGATCACTTATCCGATTTTGCAGCGCGTTCATTGAAAATTCAACCGATTGTCGGGAACGAGGAAAGGTGGTATTCTGTCCGATTTAAACTGTTTTTAAGCATTTCCGCGGTTTAAACACCGCACAAAACTGTTGTCACTGAAAGTTGTCCTATGAGGGCACATATTTCTGGAGAAGCTGGCATTTTGAAACGAACAAAAGAGGTTGCATTTATTCCTATTTCTTTTATTGATTGAATTTGTTATCAAGGTTGCCAACCTGACTCTCAGAAAGTTTCATGTAATAATGTTCCGTGCTTTTCCCGCTATTGAAGTTTGTCTCGTTAATTATTGAACGCGTCTCATAGTTTGCGTCTTTGCTATCTATTATTGTTTTTGTTTTGCTTGAATGGATAGAATAGATCCTCAATACATAATCAAATATGCATGTGCCTCATACAAATGGTACATAAGATCTATTTTTTAAATACCTACTTTGATCCTAATGAAAATAAATAGTCCCCGATCAAAAAATCAACCACTGTATACAAGATTTGTTATTAAACAACATTTATCTTCATAAACTTACAAAAGCCTGAGCAATCAATAGCTTATTTATCGTAATTTCATAGGATACATTTATAAACAGCAATCTGATCATTTACAGACAACGCTATACCTCGAATTACTTGTACCAATAATTACTTATACTCGAAATAGATCGGTACTTTAAACAACATCTCATTTTCTTCAACCGCAGGAAAGGTGTACTAAAACAAGCAAACTGCTGCAGAACTTACATATATATTTACTCAACAATCCGAACATGACTACCTACCAGCAACAAGTACGGCAGATGTGTGTGGTACTGGCACATGTCTACATTGTGGCTGCAAAGTAAATAATTTTACGACCTGGACGATTTTTGAAGCACTAAACATCACTGAACTTGGAGTTCATTGTATACTTAAACGTTCTAAGATCACAATCATGCAACAGATGTTTGCCTATTTAATAAATGCGTAAGAACTTCCGTTTAAGATGTATAAGAAACAATTCACACCTTGATATTTAGTCCACCATAGGATAAGCATGTGACGTAGGTACATTCATTCATTTGAGGAAGATTTGTATTGAATATTTAGTAATGAAGGTTTTTAAACGATTTTATAGAATATATTTACTAAGGAATCCTGTTTTCATAAACAATATCTTGCAAAAACTGTAACAATAACATTCTTTATGAAACGAATTGTTTCTAAACACAGTAAATCTGGCAATGGCAAAATGTGGAGGCATTGTGCAGTAGGAGACTGCGTGTTCTTTTCATTGAATGTTTGGATTGATTAAAGTTTGCCCTTTGTCTCTTCTAAAATTAAATTGCACGTACAGTTGCGTTCATTATTCTATAGCACATAAATTCTTGCATTGTCACTTTATATAAAATAAAACCGCTGTACATAGAATTAAAAATACATGGGAGACTGATAGATCTGTAGACAAAAGAAGGGAACAATATCCTTGTACAATATTTAAAGCACAATTCTTTTCATATAGCACGAGCTGCTATTTTGCATCCATACTTTCCTGGGTCGAGACCTACAGCCTATAAAAATTATATTGCGGGCAAGAAAATGATTTTAGGGAACGAGGATAAACTATCAAAAGTCATTTTTGCTATGAATAATATTTGGCGAGAAAATTGAAGAATTTTTCTTCAACTAACAGCGGACATATTAGGGTATATAGACCTCTCAGAACAAGATTTAATGATAATTTGGTAAAAAATTCCGAAAGATCTGGGTGGTCTTTAAAATGTGTTAGCATAGTTAAGTTACTATAGACTTGGAGGGGTTGTAAATGAAAGGTTTAACGCAATCACTTTGGCATTAATATAATGGAAACTTAGAGAAGAACTAGTGGAATTTAGTGACAAAAAAAATGTATAATGTAAGTTTTCGACCAATGGACAAAGATGAACTAGTTACGTTTGTAGAACATACATAAAATGAAGTAAGTGACGATCTTAATTTAGTAAGAACTGTACATGGCTATAGCTAAAAAAACTTAATGAAGTTTTACAGCAAAATGCAGTGATTACTAAATATTAACTTATAACCAACTGGATTTAAGTACACTAATATAATATAATATCTCTTATTGGGGAATTTAATGTAAATTACAATTTATTCTTCTCTATTCTCTATTCTTCTCTTGCTAAGTTTTCCAGTATACATAAAACATTTTTCAAAAATTGTTGTGATCCCTTATGTAAGCATTTTGTCAGTTGTAAAAATCAATTTATTAAAATTTACCCAAAAATTAAATATATTAGGAAATCGTATAGACAAAATTTGAGCTTTTTATAAGCAATACCACCACAATCCTTGCTCTACATATTTATAGATAGAAAAGCACATGCATATGTCTTCCTTATGATTCAGATTTATTTGAAATACTCTGCAATCTGTCATTTAATTCAGAAACCACTCATATACCGCAGTAAATGTATGTGGCGCTTTCAATTGGCATTAATCCCAATTAACATTAATTTGCATTAATGTTAATGCAAAGTAAAAGGGTACAACACAATGAAAAATTACGAATTTTCTAATTGCTTCAAGAAAAAATATTAAACTGCCGTCATATAATTAAACAAGCACGTAGAACGGGTTTAATTAATGTTTAGGACATTGAGAAGATCTCATTAGGGTCCTGAAAGTTCTAAATCGCTGATTAAATTATGTTGATGAACTTAAAAGATGGTTTCGACAACTACATTTTCAATACTCTTTTCGATTTAACCGGCTTTGTTGGATCAAAATGGATTTATTACGATTTACACTGCTATAAAATCTCTACCCTTTAGTAAAATAATTAGGTTCTTTTCGGGTAATTAACGAAGACACAACGGAGCAATTTGCTTGAGTTACTGGATTTAACTCGTTTTACTTAGTTTACCAGATTATGATTTGCATTTTCTGTAAGAATTGACTACAAATTACCATAACTAAAAATTGATTTATGTTTCGCTCGCCTGCTTCTTAATTATGTTATAGGGTCATAGGTCACGTCAAATGTGGGGTCCCTACTCCATCTCATGATTACAAATTTTAATGCATGATTGATATTAACTCTTGTACAATCCTATGCTAGTCTATTAGATGTTTATGGAGATGCTTCTGTGCTACCATACTATGACGATCCATTGTGTCTGTGAAAAATTTCTGTAACTTCAAGTTACATACAGAGCGTTGCTGATGAAGCAGCGAAGAGCTGCGAAATGTGCATTCAAGTTTTAATAACTTCTAATAAAGCCCCTGTGATTTGATAAATTTGATATAAGAAGAATAAATAAAATTTGGTAGTTTTATACAACTTGTCATAGTCTATGTGATAAAGCTCATTTGGGTTTCCGAAATTTTGAAGTGATATATCTGCAAAGTGCTAAAGTAGGTGAAAAAGTTGATGCATAGGAAGAAAAAAATAATGGCTAGCTTTCAGTAGTTAATTTATTATAAAAATTTTAGTTCTTAATCCAATTCCGTTGTTCTCCAATTTGACTTTAAAAGTCAAAGAACTTTAAAAGAAAAATTTACAAGAATCAAATTTTACTGAGAAGAATAATCTATACCTAACCTCATTGAATGAACTCTATTATGAAAAACATTTTAAGAAGTAGTTCTCATTTTTCAAGGAAATAGTGCTGGCCCCTATCAGCACTATTTCCTTCAGGCAAAGCACATGAGTAGCTTATTTATGATATTATTGCGCTGTTTCGGCTTGAAAAGTACCTTTTTTTCAGTGACTCTGTAGTAAGTACTTTAGCCTCAATAGTTGAGCGTAGGCCTTCACGACCATAATCCATAGTAGAAACATCTTTCGGGTGTTGTCGCGTACTTGATGTTTGACTTGACGTTTCGCTGATCATGCTGTCAGCTTCTTCAGAAGATTTCTAAAGACTGTTGTGTCTAAAGACAGTCTTTAAAAATCTTCTGAAGAAGCTGACAGCATGCTCAGCGAAACGTCAAGTCAAACATCAAGTACGTGACAACACCCGAAAGACGTTTCTACTGCTTTAGTTTCAATTAGACCGTTTCTAACACGCCAGGAAAGTAACTGTGTAGCTTGCAATCCATGGAAGTTTGTGGTAAGATATATTACTACTCAAAAACATACGCACGAACGCCTTTTAAACGAATCTCTGAGGCACACTAAGTGAAGAACGGTTGTTGAAATAATAAAATTGTTGTAATATTAACAAGTGGTCTCGTTTATATACGACGAAACATTTTTTTTTATTGTTTTAACAAAATACTGTAGCTGAAGTCCTTTGTGTTGATTTAATGCATAGAATTTGATAAAATAACAACATAAAAATGTCAATGGAAAGATATAGTAACATTCATATTCAGCTCATCTTCCAACATAAAACACCGTAGCGTTAATAGGAAAAGTCAAGATTAAATTTATGTTACCGTAACCAAATTGAAATTTTTAGACTGACTAATATTATTGTTTATCCAAGCAAGAAATCTCAACAAAAAAGTTTTTGTTGATTTAGCAAGTGACCTTCTCGGAGTGTATTGAATATACTATGTTAATATTATAACTGGTAGCCGATATTACAAAGACCTGTTTTCCACAAACTTTATGACACTCTTGATTAACCCAAGAATGGATATTAAATTCATTACGTTCAATAAAACATCTGGTATATTATGGATTTATTGAATAGTCCTCTTAAATGAGAGTTCAACGGTGATAGAATTATAAGACTAAGATGCACCGATCTTGGAAAATAAACATTTTTCCAAAAATGTTGACACGTGTAAAGCTAAATTTAATCCTTAATGTCTTCTATTCAGTGTTGGTTATTTGATGTTATGAAGTTGTGAGATTCTTATTGGCGGCTTAAGTTTCTATTTTCTGCCATAATAAAGACTAGAATATCTTGCAGCGTGTTCCGTAAAATTTGTCCGAAGGTATATTCGCTTCAAAAAATGACTTTGTGAAGAAGTAAAACCTGTTTTACTTTCTATTAAAGAAATTCACACCAGGGAATTAATGACATAGAAATGATTTAACAATATATGCACATATTTGCCAACGAAATCCAAATGAATCGATGTTTTATTTGAGATATTAAATGTACGAATCACCCTGCATAGTATTTGTTTCTAATTCAAGATCTATGAAAAGATTATGAACCTGTGTAAGCCCCGGAACACGTGAATAGCTCCGGATTTGTATTGGTTAAGAAATTTCACTCTGTACACTTAAATTGATTTAATCAAAATAATTTAATTATGGAGTTTCGAACTAAATGAACTATATAGGATGTTCAACCGAAATTCGACAAAATGAAATACAACGAAATAGTTTTAATGTGAAATCTAAAAAACCCATAAAAATAGTAATTTATTGTTTTTTTAGGATATGGTTGCTGAGTTAGAGGTTTTCAGGAAGTGATACTTTTTTTATTCATACGCCTATTTCAATATCTACTGTTAGCACCGTGCAGTATATAGCGATTTAAGCAAATAGGAACCGTTAAGGATCAGGTTACCCAAAATCCTATTTTAGTAATGTTAGAATTTTATTGAAGATCTTCATAATTCCACTCTAATGGTACTTCGAGAAAATAATACAAACTCATTTTATGATTCATCTTGTTAAATAATGAGGAACAAAATACACGAAGACAGGCGATTTCTGTACGGTACTTGTTTTTTAGAAGAATCTACCTTTACATTTACAATTAGTAGCTTTGTCAAACAAATTTACGAATTTACCCAAAAAGTACATGTCCGCGCTAACCACTACGGTTAAAGGGAAATCTAAATGGCGAAAAATATCAGCAAATGTTTCGGAACGAAATTGTGCAGTACACGAAGAATTTAGTTGGTCCTAATTTTAAACAAGAATCGTGGTTCCATCAGGAATTCCCAATAGGTGGATTGAAAGAAGAAGACAAATTGATTTGCTTGCGTATTCGCCAGATTTATCCCATGAAAAATACTGTTTATTGAACTAAACATGAAAGCCTCGGGGAATCAAGGCAACGTATCACTAAGCACTTACAATTCATTTCATAAAAAATATAGGCCGACGTTGTTTAATTTTTTTATCATAGACTTGTTCATTGCCAACCTGTTAGCGGTGCATCTTATTAAATAATCTTTAAAAGGGGTTTATTAAACTAAATTTATTAAATACCCCGAATTTTAAAAGAAATTAAATATTTGCCCAAAGAAAGAATGTATTATTATTTTTGAGTGTTTGCATTAAAACTATTTCGTTGTATTTAATTTATATAAAGTTGTTTCATTTGAACTGTATAATTGATTTAGTTCGGAGTACCACATTTACATTGCTTTGATTAAACCAATTTGCAGAGTACTGATTGAAATTTTTTAACCAATGCAAATCGAGAAGTATTCAGGTGCCCTGGGGGAATATTACGCAGTGCATAATTTAATTAAATTAGCGTCAAACACCAAATAACTGTGTGTTATTTTTTACTCATAACGTGGTAACCATCGGGGAAATAATTGTGGCAATTGAGCTTTCATCTAACAGTATTGCAATTTACATTTCATTTCATCAAAAATATGGGCCGACGTTATTTCATCCTTTTATCATAGACTTGCTTATTGCCAAGCTGTTAGCGCTGCGTCTTATTAAATAATCTTTAAAAAGGGTGGGTATTTTTTACTCATAACGTGGTAACCATTGGGGAAATAATTGTGGCAATTGAGTTTTCATGTAACAGTATTGCGATTTCAGATCAATATTCTCGCCAATCCAAAACACACACTTTTGTGTGTAACGATTTTGTTTTCAATTTTGTTACGCCCAATTTTTGATTTTTATTTCATTCGGCAGCTGTAATTGGCCACAAGTTATCCTTAAAAATTAAATTATATTTATACCCTTAATAACTGAAAAAAAGAATCAAATTCAGCTCATTGCATTTTACCCTACCGTAATTTATTTACATCCGCGTGTGTTGGGATAAAATAAAGCTCTTGAATTTTTTTTACAAGCATGATAATAAACACACTTGAAAACGGTTTTGTGATTACATAGTCGGTCCGTTACTTCAGAATGAACAAGTTACTTATTTTTAGCAATAACGAGGAAAATACAACGTAACAGAGAAAAACTGACATATAACCCTCAGAATTTATCTATTTGTAGTGTAATATTAACAGGGTTTCCACTTCAGCCCACGTCAGCAGTTCCCAAAACTTCTTCGATAAATTAAATTCGAATAACATGCCTCCGGCACTCTCGGGAATGTTACACATTTTAGCAAACGCCCATCATAAAAGCGGCTGAATGAAATTGCGTAATATCCTGCTTCTTCAGCGGAAAGTCAAGTGTACGCGTCTTCATACGTATAAAGTGAGCCTTCCCTAGGAAAAATACGATAATAAATATACGTGAAATTCCGAAGAACGCGTATGGATTTTCCTGTTGGCGGAATTAGTTATAAGTTATTCCAACACAAAAGATGTTATTTCTGTGCGAGCTAGCAATGCAAAGAGCGATTGAAAGGGAAAATGGGAAGCAGGGGGATTATTAAGTGGTTCATCTTTTTAGAGGAGTAAACATGGAATTTTGAGGAGTCAACGCTATCTATCTCAGCGAAACTATATTAGAGAAAACGCAAAAAAAACGCAGAACAAGTTTATTAGTACA
This sequence comes from Marronus borbonicus, assembly GCA_902655005.2. Lineage (NCBI taxonomy): Eukaryota > Metazoa > Arthropoda > Insecta > Coleoptera > Scarabaeidae > Marronus > Marronus borbonicus. The sequence continues at coordinate 17,834,674 of LR737384.1, read as the reverse complement.
TGTATTAGTTTGCCTTACCGAAAATGCGGTGATCTGGTCGCGAAATGTACATATAAGTTCCTAATAAACTTGAAGTTTTTCTCCAGATACGGGTTTTTATTTCTTTTCTTATTTATTAAATAGTCCATAATTCACTGTTCCTATTATGTGTTTCCTAAGTTTATAAACCAAACAACAAAGAGGAATTTATCCAAAATTATTCTACGCGCAAAATTAAGTTGTATTTTCTTAGAAATTGGCCACCCTTATGGTAGGGTTAATGATTTAACCCAAACAACAATTTACACCCAAAATTTGAAGAGAGAATGTACACTACTAAAAGAATTTTAAACGAAAAGAAAGACGATTAACGTTCAGCAGATTAAAAGAAGAAAACATCGAATATCCAGCGAAGATAAGGTTAAAAGAAACGTTGATCCACAATAAAAGCCTCCCTAGAATTCACAAATGAAGAACTGAAAAATGCTAGAAGAAGGACTCAAACATGGTTTTTACAACAGAACAATCTTCACATATTTCTACATATCTAGATAGCAATGGGCAGATCGTTCTAAAATTTCAAACAAGGATTTTAGGAGAATCATCGAGTAAGAAAGAACAATAATTCTAAACAAGATGCCTCCCTTAGGACGAAAGGAAGCATGTACGTCAAGGCCAACTAGTGTAATAGTTTGGTTGTTTTAGATGGGCAAGTTTAGTCAATAGAAGGCATGCTTTCATTAGATCCTTAAAAAATAAACAAAATATACTATTTACTAAAGCTGCCTGAGCCTTATTTTATCTCCAGCACGTATAGCACATTATTGGCCTTATTTCTTGTAGACAGCCATTAATATTTCGTAAGTAATTCCATTCTATTTCCCGAATGATATTCTTTTAATTATTTTTCATTGGTTTTTATCGTGTGCCAAATCCTATTTCTTCGATTGTTTTTCGTAACCTATACCTATACGCGGTATAGTTTGTGTCATTACAAACTATGAGTAAAGAACTTTTACAATTGGTATTTTCTTTTTCTTTAGGTAGGAGTTACATATTGTTCTCTTTAATATTCTTATTTCTTCTTCTTCGCGTACAATATTTCCAGGTGTATCAGTTGACACTTGTTAATTGCAATATTTGTTCATGAAACTTTGCGCACGGTACGTTCGGTACCCCTTTCACTTCTTTTGACATAGGTTCACCGCATAAAACCTTATTTTTCACTTTTAAATACCATCGTTCCGTACACCCAAACATTCACACATATTGGAAACCGTTAGGATGTCAAAAGAATAATCACTTGAACTATTGATAAAATCTCTCACGCAGAAATATTTTCACCTTTGGAAAAATAGAATAAAAGTAACTACATCTTTAAATATTATGCCGATACTCAACCCTCTGTGTACAATTATCGTAATCCCACGAAACAATCGACAAAATAATTATTTTTAAAAACCGAACCTCACATCTCCCATTTGCTAGACGGGCGTTATTTATCTGCAATTATATTACAATATTTTCACAGACATTTTTATTCTTATGCGCCAAGTACACTAATTAATTGACATAATTTGGCTTCCGCGCCTTACCGACGGCAGCCAAATTATATTAATTAGTCATTAAAAAGCAACCAAAGTGCAATAATCTTGTCGGGTTTAATTACATTCAAGGAATTAACAACTCATGAACTACAATAGAATGTATAGATTCTATTGTGGTTCATTTTATTTCATACATTTATTTACGTATCTGGTTGGCTCTTTTTACCGCAGAAAGTATCTATTCGAAACGTACGAAGTCTTTCTCCCTTTTTCTGGTTTGCGTAACTCGCTGGCAGAGTTAGTTTCCTTGAAGTGTGTTTCGGTAATAATTTCTCAATTGCATACCGTTTCTAGCAAATACATATAACGGTATGTGGGGAATTATATGATCGGTCTTAGCTCAATATACATATTACCTTCCTATACTCGTGTAATTGCAAGTGATCAATATTTGAGAACTAAAAGTGTATGAAAAATGACTTAACTTATATAAGTTGTTGTAGTGCATATATAACATAAACTCGAGTAACCCAAGGGATTCTGCAAACAAATCCATGCATGTTACGATAGTTACGTTACGTTACGTTTAAAGCTTTCTTATAAGGTAGGGCTTTTAAATGTGGGCGAATCTCTCTTCCAGAATGAAAGTTTCCTAAACTGATTTTCGGCTATAATCCTATGAAATGTTTAGCCAATATCAATTTTTAAATTTTGTATGGATATACGTGTTCAAAATTGCTTTACGTACATAGTAAAGATGTTTCTTACGCCAACCTACTTTTATCTAACCCAATTTCGTCCGCTATTAGGAAAATTATCACTTAATTACCTGACATTGTTGAGGACCCTGCCTGTTCGGAGATGCAGCCTTGGGCCTTGCCCTTTTCACTGTTAGTTTGGCTGCCTCTGTTGTTCCGGTGGTTTTCTTTTCATCTGTCGAAGAGACTGCAAAAAAAATACCTCGTAAAAACGAATGTCAATCAAGAATATATTTTTTTTCTCTTACAGATACTAGATAATAAGGGGAATCGGTAACCGTGAATACTAGGTAGCAAATATTAACGTTTATTATATATATACAACTGGCTCATATGCACACATGTATTGACCGATCGGGAGCGACCTGCACGCTATAATTGAATGCTGCGCTACGAAATTGGCACATGCAGTTTTTTTTTTACCTAAACGTGAGAGTCATCAAAAAAAGGATATTGGACTTAATGAATGATTCATTTAGAGTTGCTACTAATCTCTAAAAGGCAATGTTAATTTCTGTTTCTATAAAATTATTATTTAGAATTAAATACTCCGGAGGATACCCAATACGTTGCTTCTACAGCTTCACATAAAGATTTAAGCAAAATATTCCCGCCTAACGAAATTGTATTTGTACAGGGTACGTAGGTGTGATAGTTAACATTTTAGTAATAATGAGATAGATGCTTAACGGCACCTTTTCTATGTAACCGCCAGGTATGTTCTTCCAGTTGGCCTAATATAATGAAAATTGCACTTTCTATTATTATTTATTTTTATAGTTATTTTTCAATATAAATATCTTTCCAGGCTGTAATATTATTCATTCGGAATATTCACGTCCTCTATCAAATACGACGCGTCAAATGCCGCTAAAATTATTATTAAAATCAAGAGAATTGTTTTCTGTGTTTAGTGAATGAACTTACTTGAGGAATAAAAATAGAAGGGATATAGGGCAAAGATGGGTTATCCGTTTCTGTTCTCGGAGAGCCCAAAATAAGCGACTCAATTGCAGCGGCGTATTTGGCTTTGGTAGGACTTGAATGTATCCCAACACATGTGACTGAACAACACTAACCATACTAACAACGCTCTAACGTTATTTTTAACATTGTACTAGTTCAAGAATAGATGATTATTTTTTCCTTGTTATCAATTGGATATGTATTTAATATTTCGAGTAGGTATTAGATATCACAACAGAGAATGTACCAACACTTGCTATATTTTCTTCACGATCTAAAGTGATAGGGAGCTGGTGACAGTATTGTGATGATTTAATAGTTTGGTAGAAGTTGATGAAAGTAAAGAGCTGAGTGAAATAAACGATATGAACAATTTTTGCCTTTAACATATTGCTGAAATATCAAATAAGACCTCGAGGAAGATGTTAAAAGGAAGTAGTACCTTGCTGTGGTAATAAATTAGCCTAACTCGCACAATAAGTTAGTACAAGTGGCAGCAGTTGTTCCTGCTATGCATAAGAGCATTTTTCCAGTTATTACGATATAAAATTTCAGATTATGCTAATTATTAAAATTACATTATAAAAAGCAAGAAACGTTTTTTTTTTGTTTCAATAATTACAAAAAGCATAACAAGAAAAAGAGCAGACAATTAATGCTGATTTTTCTATACAATAAATTACACGGATCAAAATGTGATTTCTTAAACAAAATTTCACAAGTGGCTTAGGATGGACTTTTAATTGAAATTTATGCTAGAAATTTTTAGAAGACGGAGTCTACCTTCGTTTCAGCCGCTTTTTGGAAATTAATCCTCCGAAGGGCTACAATAGGGGATGAAAAGTACCATACTACGGAAGTTACTATTTAGGGTTTCGGTCAGCAATAAAGAAAATGTCTTAGTATTTTCGCAGAATTAAGGTGTAAAATCGTTAGTATAGTTTTGTATCGAAATGCCAAAATAATTAAAATCAACACCAAAACTTGTATACAAGCTCCCAAATAGAAAAAACATATTTCAATATTTTTGGAAAACCAGTCCTTTACAATTTTATATGAGCAGGCTCCGAAATTCGATATGATTCTTTGTCTTTAACCAGATTTCATCTTTCTAAATTAAAAGCCTGCAAGATTCCCAACTGAACATCCCGTATTTTGAATCCTCGAGGGCTAGGTTTCCAAAAATTGTTGCGTGTCTAGACACAAAAGGAACCTACTGTCCAAATTTTGTTTTTCGTGTAATCAGGCAATGTATAAAATTAGTATAGGATGTGATTAACATTATTTTTATATCATGAAAAATCCGCCAATAGATAGTGAAGGTAAATGTGACGGAGAAAATTAGAGACATCCCTTTTGATATTTTTCTAGAGACTCTACTGAAGATAAAAGTGACAAGAAAAAAAAATATTATGCAGCAATCTGGACATCTTCCTTCCATACATTTATGATCCGTATATTACCGAATCCACCAATCATAACCCGTCTCGCACGTCTCGCACATCTACCCAACCCTATAAAGACCAAACGCCGAGCAGCCGCGGTCATTCGTCGTACAGCAACGACGCAACATGCAGCAGCCCAGAAGAAGCTCCATACAATTGAGAGCGAAATGTCGGCATTCTCATGCAATTACGTCGCGGTTTCAACCGGGAAACCACAATTCATTAAAAGAAAACAACGACCGCGGAAGTCTACAACATCATTTCCGACAGTTGCCTTTGTTCAGAATTTTAAAATTCATTAAAAAAAAAAAATCAGCGCTACCTAAGTCCAGGTTTCACTTTTTCTGGACCAAATAGATACAAACTGAATTACATATGACTATGAATGACAACAAAATCATATATCTAAATTGGCACCAGCTCCCTATCATCAAAAGGAATGATTATTCGAATTGATTGTTGATTAAATTAAAATGTCCATTAATTGATAAACGACATTCTTAATTCTTTTAATTATAAAATTATTTATTTCCAACGAATAGCCACTTGTTCACTGAGTCTGGGAGTTACAGCTTTATTCTTTCAGGTGCGATAGATTAAATACCCGTACGGGTATTAAATTTAATGGATATTGTACGAACCTGTTCGAAGGGTCTATTTCCCTAGGGGAAGGGTATATGTGTGTTGAACATCTAAATGGGAAGCGTTTCTATTCACCGGACCAAGAATCGTATATCATTTTGGTTTTATTAACTCGTTTGTATATTTGGGTGGCATACAGCAATTTACTAGCCATATTTCCTTTTTAATACTGTGTTTTGCGTGCACATTAATTGCAAAGAATATATTGGCGTTTTGGGCTTTAAGATAATGATTTGTTGATAATTTACTCACAGTTGTAATTATAGAGGGGACTCGCTTATCTTCTACGACAAATTTTTAGAACTAGGTAAAGATACTAACTGTGAAAACTTTTTATGAAGGGATTGCGTGGAAAACCCCACAAACTCTCAAACACAGCAAACAGGATAAGAATATGATTATTTACGTTAACGAGTTGCTTCCACAATAATAACAACACGTTAGCTGCAATTATTTGGATACTTCGATGGCTTTGGGAAAAACAACCGATTCTGGTTTACCGACTGACGGGAGCACATCCCCGACGGAATTGTACAAACCAGCTGTAAATAGTCTCTTCTGATGGTGTTTCATTATCAAAAGTTGAACCTAGCGATTCGGGGCATTGTTGGTGATCCAAATCCTAAAAAATTATCCAAGAAAAAATTTCGCATATTTTCGTTTCGTCACGAAATTGGATTTTTTTAGACTGCTCGGCTAACATTTGCGCTCTCACTGCTTCAATAGCAAATATCAAATTTTACGAAAACAGTAATGTAAATTATCAACAGCACCATTTAGTGATCGTTTGCAAAAACTTAAGACGCTAGCTTCCTACACAATGCATTTAATTAATGTTGAATTAAGAGAAATATATAATTAAAGCTTCCGATTGTAAATTTCGTTTTGCGCATTAAATCTTGTTTACTGAACTCTTTTTTTTAACAAAAATGGGTCTTAACCTCATGTGTAAAACAAGGGAAAAAATTAGTCTGTGGGAAAATCGAGGGAAGAAGCCCCCAACAATGCTTCATCTCGGAAACTTGTAACAATAAACAGATAAAAATGAATGCAACGTCAATTTCAAATGTGGGTAAATCGCATGCATACACCTTTGAATGATAAAATTGTTACAATATGTACATGGTACATAATAAGAGTCCGTTATAAACCCGGGAAAAATATCTCGAAGAGCACTTCGCAAACTGTGCCGCTATTCCAAAACACTGTTGTATTTATACGTCTAGTATCTAGTACCCGCAGGTATGAAAGTAATTTAACAGTTTGAATTTATCGACTTATTTCTTATACAAAGACAACCATGTAGCGTGTGTTCCAGTGTTGTATTTATAGAGGTGGAACGCGTTACGGACAGCTCAAGTGTCTCGGTTAAAGATTGTTCTACAGCAACTAAAGTTCCAGTACGCGGCATTTTAACAGAATACTTTCTATCGCATGTTCATGAAATTCAATTAATTCATAAATTGCCCTCGACGCAAATATTGAAATGGCATCTCGGATGAGGCGCAATACCAAAACCATCGAATAATCGAAAGCAGATACCGTAAAGTAATGAAATATTATAGAATTAGGAGTAAGTTGCGTATAGAATTTCAGAGCTGTATTATCGTGTTACCTCTCCGTTATTTCAGGATTTAGCGAATGGAGACTATAGTTTCAAGTTTGCCACAAAAGAGCTTATCCATTATTGCCAGTGTGAGTGCAAATGTCATGGGTGCTTTCAAGGATTGGAAATAACATCTTCAGGTCTCCGGTAGTACAGAGCAGACTGAAGATTATGCCTTTTTGAATAAGGATTTTCCAAAACGGCTTTTTGTTGCTCTAAAGATCCATTGAAAGCAGCTAGGAACTCATGAGATGCATATTACCGTGCGTAACTTTCAATATAACATTTTTGCAGTCCTCGTAAAACTCTGAGGTAAAAGGTTACAAGATACTATTGTCCTAAAATTCAAGTTTTCAAAATTTAGGGTCTTCTTGGAAAACTGGGTATTTATGAAAACCATCAGAGACCCAAATGCACGCGTACTTTTGCACTTCCGAGTTGCTGCCAGATGCACGTAACGTTGAGTTGCATATTTTTGTTACATCTTTAAAAAGTAACACGTCACTGAAACATTTATTGAATGCGATGGCATTTGAAAGTAATTGACTGTTAGCTTCCTTAGCGAACAAACACAGAATCTTGAAAATTAACTTTGCGATATATAAACCACAGCACACCTATTAAGCCAATAAAACTCAGTGGCATGGGTGTATCATATTGGTAACTTATGTAAAAAGCTTTCCAATAAATTATTCTTAATACGACAAACTCACCAAAGTATATTACAATGGTATATTTTGTTTTCTTTCAGTCCATTATGAGCTACGCAGAATTAGTTTGGAGTCACTCTAGCCACGCCCTAAAGAGTATTTAGAATTGAAGACTACTTGGTGGCCTGAGATAGCCGTAATGCATGCAGGTCTCTAAAACTATTAGCTTTCACGAGTGTTCATATGTTAGTAACTATAACTTATATAAAAGGTAATATGAGTAGGTATAACATTGGTGATGAATCTCATGACTCTACTATTAGATGTAGCATTCGACCATCTTCGGTTAACCGGAAGCAGGGATGGACCATAGCATGGTGTATTTAATGCACTTCCTGTTAGCGTTAAGAGTTTGTTTCTACATTGAAAAGTGTATTGATCGTGTTTAATTTCGAAACCTTTCTATAGTGTCTTAGATTATTGAAATAACAGTTTTAGTAATTTGTTTGAGATGTAGTTCTGCTATGTTCTCGGTGTGTGTTAGCACCTGTATATTAACACGAATAAAGATACAATTATTGTCTCTTTGAAAACAATAGTTTGTAAGAAGAGTAAAGTAGCTATTTATTTGGGCTGCACTTTTTAAAGTAGTTCCTCGAGGATAGATAAGCTGTAGGTGATAAATCTGTGGATTTCTGGATGAAATTAAATTATATTTGTAAATAAAAATCGTTATAATTAGAGAATGATTGATTATAGACTACACCAACATCATATTACAAATTTCTTGAGTTTCAATACTCAAATATTAAATTCGCTGTTCCATTTAATTATTTTTTCATATATATGTAATATAGGTAATATAAGACACAATTCCTATTTTTCGAGAAAAATTGTAAAATTTCCAATTTTTTCTACTCAAACGGAATTATTATTGCATTATTCATAAAGTTCTACTAAAGTACTACTAAATTGTTATTTACCGCAAGGCGTTAGTTTCAAAGATGCTACACTTTCAATTTAATTAGGTTACCTTTTTAATAAATTACACTTTTCTTAATTCCAGTTTTATCTAATCTACTCAATTTCGAAGATAAATTACTACTTTCAAACAACGTGGGATGTACACTCTTCCGTTCCGAAACCTCTTCATAGAGTGCGGCGTAATTGCACATTTGTGTTCTTTCGTTCCTCGTCTCCTCTTAAACTGTAGCAGTACCTACACGTAAACACACCTTCTCTAGTCCACAAATTTTATCCCCTTTTCCCCCTTCAGCCGCATTAATTTATTTTTGTGAGGCGAGGAGCTCATTCGAGTAGGCCCCCAACTTCCGTCCGTTCCACTTGAATTCTGCAAAGCTTACTCAGCAGGTTGTTGTGATAACTGTTGGCGCAAAAATTGAGTTATGAGATGAAGTCTTCTGTGTTGACAATTCCCGGTGGAAATAAGTTGTTTGCGCGCTAGCTCGGGCACTGCATTATTAGCACTTTTGCACCTTCTCTCCACTGCTAACCCGTTTATCTAGAAGACGCCAAAATTTGGCATCGTTCATCAATATCAGCGAATACTTAAGTCGGTATGTTTTTGTTGCTTGAATACGATAACGATTAGCCTCTCCCGTCAAGATAAGAATTTCTACTTTGTAGATATTTCTAGCAAAATGCGCGAATTTTGCTGTTATAAAAAGAATGAAGGAGCAAATTTCAAATTATCGAATATAGTCAATTTTCGAATTAGCATATTTAATGCCTAAAGTAAGTTTATGTTCGTAGATTCTTCTGCAGTAGTGCTAATCGTTTTATGAAAGGCACCGCTTTTACTGCTTGCGTATTAAAAAATCGACCTTAAATTTGTAGTACTGAAAGTAAAGTACATATTGCAGTTAGAATTGTAGTGTATTTATATACTCTCCATTAACTACAACCATTTTTTGGGAAAACCATAACACTACCAAGTAATCAAATAATTTGTACCTTATTTATATTTGAGTCTTATTTTTCATTGGATGACATTAGAATATAAATAGTTTTATGAATATAATGCAGCGGGCAATTTTAAGTAGATAAATTATCTAACTGAAATTGTTATCAAGGTATAATTAATGCACCACTGAACATCTATTTCACAGTAAAAAATTTCGTTATGAAATATTGGTGTAGTGCATGGGTGAAACATTTACTGTAGAATACTACAGCATTAATGGCACGCCTTAGTGCTAAATATAAGAAAAATATATTATATATATTGTAATGTTTTTGATACATTAATTTAAAGAAATTTTCGAAATTTCTACAAATGTCAGAAATTTACTAAAATTGGGGGTCGTGAACTGGGAATGTCCTTAGACACTCTTTCGGCAAATGAAAGTTTTGTTTGAGGATAGTTTCAAAACGAAAAACGAGAAATGAAATGACCACTAACCTTAAATGTTGTAGCCTTCTTCTACATAAACACAATATTCTTCAAATGCACTTTTCAATAACTTTTAAATAGTTGATCGAAACTAGGAAAAATTGGAGCAACTTCTCAATATATTATCTCTGAATGATATCTCGACATAAAGTTACAAATAATAATTAATTATCGTTAGTTTCCTTGCCAACGGTTTTGTTTTCATAGATACCTATGATAATTCTTAACAATTTAAAATGTACGATTATTGAATTGGATTCCGAAACAAACGATTTTGCTGTAGTGTGACACAAGGACGCAACTGCTGCCGGGATTCTGTGTTCTAAGAAGACATATTTGAACACGTGCAACACTACAACGTTAAATTGTGCTGAGAATTTAGATGATACGAACCGAAAGACATTTAATTGACATTTATAATCTTTGTACCACTAACGTATGCCCTAGAACTTGCTGTAGAAATTTCTAATGTTAATTTTCGAATAAGAGAATGATATATATAAGCAGTTAATATACGTCTTCCCCACGCTTGTCGTTGGCTGGACTTATATTAATTTTCTATATTAACTTTATTATTTTTACGCCCCAAAGATATTCGGCTCAAAACAGGATCTTTTCCCTAGGGATCGGGCTTCCCACCAACAAATGGACGCTCATACCCGATAGGTGTACAATGTGAACTTAGCAAAGAAGAAGTGACTACGATGCTGATGACAGCTAACCTCGTCGTTTTTAATAACATTACAATATATGTAAAAATAATGCGATACTTTAAATAAAAGAAAATTGCAAAATATTTTTAGTCTAAAAGAAATGCACTTTGTAGAGTATAAGTTGTTAGTTTGACTAATATTATCTATGTATATATGTGAACGTATCCAGATTTAGAGTACTTACTTAAAGGTGTCTCGCTGCTATTAGATTTACATTAAAACTACTTATTTTTATATTTTTGCGAATTGCTTTAGTATTTATTCAAAAATTGCACACAAAATCGTGCGATCCTTACAAACGCAATTACGCCTGTGACATGGGGCCTAAGAACAAGGTACAGTGCGAGTGTTATTATTGTGGTTCTAGTGAACAAGTGTTTTAGGTAATTAGATTTTAATTTAGTAGTACATAAAGGATACTATGTATTAACGCAAAGCTATAATACAACAATACGTAATGGTTGTTGGTTTCTAGATGTGTATTTTATTGGAAATGTGATACACAACCTACATTCATCTAATGCTTTTATTAAATTTTTTGTATAAGCTTTTCGTTTGGAGTAAAGAGAATTTTTCCTTCAGTACATTGTGGGTTAAACTTAAACATTACTTTCTTTCATAAATACTGTATTTAGACTTTTCTATCGTGAACATCGCAATTTGAACAAATAGTACAAACAATTTGTTTACGTTATTTTGTCTCTGTCTCCAAAACCAACTTCAAAGTAACACAAAATACGTGGTAATTGTAAAGTAATAGTGTTATAAATTTGCACTATATTTATCTTGTAAAATGCACAAGAATGCATGCCTGCACAGAACACCACTGCTGTGCAGGCGTTTTTTCCAATGTTTTGTATGACGATCTTGGAACCTAGCCGAGATAGATAGACGATCAAACGAGGAAACAATTGCAGTTTTACCAACTTTTGTTTTTTGGAAAAAAAATGCACGGCTAATTAGATATCTCGAGAGAACTGCTTTTTTTTTTGTTATTCCGTTCGGTTTTTTATTACTGACTTTAGAAACAAGTATAAAGGAGGAAGTTATTATGCTGTCTTAAATAAAGAAGAATGTCTTTATGGAACTCCGTTTGCTTCTGTTGTGTAAAGCGTATTATTGGTTTGATTTAACGAAAATAATTAAAGCAATTGTGTTCTGTTAAGTTGCAAGGTAAGTTGGACATACTTGCTAAAGTGTTAAATGAAAACATAAATGTATAACATTTCGTAGGTAGTTTGTCGGATGAGCCAATTCCGTTCTCTCAGAGTATTAAATTTTGTACATGGTTCACTAACATGTGTGACTTTAATTTTTTGTGAACGAAGGAAAGATGATGTACAAATTGTAGCCATAACGAATATTTGTGGTCGCAAAGAAACCGAATCACGTTAAACCGAGAAGACCCCAAGTCAAGTTTGGATTTAAGGCTTGATTCGATGTCATTAGTTCAACAATTCTTGGTCTGCATTTCTGGTGATCGTTACCTTCACTTTCTGTCGATTTGGTAATATTAGATTCATTACTACTACAGACGCGTGAGATGCTCGAATGCAGCAAGACACCAACGCACAGTTAGCTAGCTGCACTGAGACATTTAAATGAAACATTCCCGAACTCATGTTGATAGGAGGAAACTCGCCGGCTGCATGGCCACGATTTGTCTGTTTTATATTTCTATTTATGGCGTACGGTGTATCGAAAATTATTCGACAAAGTAGATCTTAGAGAAGTTTGTAACGCACCCATAAAGGCAAAAATCCAATGCGAAGTGGGGGGTAGTGGAAAAAGAGAAAAAGTAAAGTGACATTATATTGATAGACCGTACATATAACCTCTTTTAATGTTGTTGTAATTATATTGGAAGTACCGATACTGATAACTATGTATATTATATAATAAATAATTTAAAACAAACTACCAAAAGCTGCACTAGAAGCTTTTGGTCAGAAAAGCAACAAATTCAGTCTTAAAAGGATGTAACCCCTGCATTAATCATAGTGGTATATTTAGTAGAATGAATACTTGCTTTAGTTACGTTGTTTAGGTACTATTATAGTTGTATCCTAATTTTCTTTATTGTTTCTTAATTTATCGCCTGTCATTCTCTGCTTATGTAACATCATAATTCCAACGGAATAAACACTTCACACAAAAATAATTATGACTATAATTGCGAGATTAAAAGAAATAATTTTATTAGCTATCTTGAATATTGTTACTAAGCTCAATGTGCATTTATCAATTATTTCCGTAGTGTACAGTTCGGAAATTAAAAGGAGAAAATAGATAGTTTATTATCTGTATAAATAACTATGTCACGTGGATACCGTTTATCGTTGGAGTCGTTGAAAAAAAATGGTTGTTTTACGAAGTCATGACCGATTATGGTTTGGATTAAAAAACATATTTTTTTGTTACATCACAAAAATTTTAGCTTAAATAAAAGTGCATTCTCAAACAATAGTTCAGTAAAAAATCGGGTGTTGGGGAACATTTGCCCAACCCTGTACAAATGGTATCTGTAACTTTCTGCAACTATAAAGTAAACTTAACCAGAACTGCTTTTGGAACATAAATTATTTGTTGTTACCTACCTAGAACTGACCAATGATTATGGAATGTATTTCCGTAACTACATAACGCGCATATGATCACATACTAATAATTAGTAAATATTATTGCTATCGTACTGCCTGCACCAATTCGAAATATTAGCTAATGCAGTAATTCACCAATGGAGAGTTTAATTGTATTTTTTCATTTTGAAATTATGTGGTTGCGTTGTATACAAACAAGCGTAGTGCTATTCGCATGCAGTCATTAAATTGGAATCGTTTTCATGGTAACTATTTTGACACTACCGTACCTGAAAATTTGGGCATCTTTACCATGGAGGTGAAAAGTATTTTCGATGGATAATAATAAACCTTATGTCTGAATTAAAAAATGGGAAAGAGATAAACAAGTTTCGACAACAAAAATTATTTCAAAATTCCAGGAAGTTAATGTAAAACCGTTTCAACGAAAAACTTAAACACCTTTCTAAGTAAATTTTGACCTCTTAAACAATCTAAAAAATTGAATTTGAATCGGGTGCAGCTTCTAGCATTCGTGCTTTTGAAGAACGGTCATCGAAGTACAGCATTTCACTGGAGAACCCAATAAGTATGTTTACTATTTGGGCAAATAAACAAGAAAATTCAATTTGGAATCAAATTTTCCAATTTAAAAAAACCAAATAAATTCACAAATAATTTGATATAGCTGTCGGATAGGGATTGCTCTCTTCTTCTAATAATTCCCAATTTCCTCTCCTTTCTTAAAACTAGGGCGGGGGTGTTTTTCTCATCTTGCTCTTTGGTCTCTCCTTCTTCATCAGATTCGTCTCCCCAGCTCTGGGTGTACTTGATTGTCTCCTCCTCTTCTGCCATTTCTTCCTTTCTTTCATTCTTCTGCTTCTTGACCAGCTCTTGCTCTCTTCCCTGCTTATCTTCTTCTATACGCCCAACATCCTCCTCCTCTTCTACTTTCTTTTCCCCTTTGATGGTGTAAGCTTCGTTATGTTTACCCCCTTGCTGCTTCTTCCGCTTGTTTATCTTCTGACCTCCGGTCTCTTGTTCCATTTTCATTTGTCGTTTTACCCTGCTTAAATCTTCTCGGTCCCCCTTAATTTACGCTAGCAGTTCTTGCACAAAGTTGTTTCTATTCTCGATCCCTTTTTGTAGCCCCTCGATGTATTTCCACATTACCCGCTGAGGTAAAGTGTGTGTTGCCTACCGCTGCTCTTTTATCTATTTTCTTTAAGCCATCGTTATCTATTTCCAAATCTTCGTCGCTTACTCCCTGTTTGTTCTTCATAGTCCAATCTTGGTCGGTAATCGAGTCCGCTTTCATGCCTGGTTCGTCATCTCTTAGTTCAAAACTTGCTCCGGGGCCACCTGTTCGCGTTCCCATACTCACAAACTAAAACACTTTCTCATAGAGTCGTCTAGCAGCTCGTAGAGAACTGCCACATGAGTGTGGGAACAAATGCACTATCATTCGTATTGATATAGATACAGGTAGTAGCCACTTCCATCTTGCTGTTGTTTAAAACTTTTGAACCCGCAGTTTTGAGCAATTCAAGAATGAATCCCCATGTGTATTACAAGTGCACTGTTCGAGCTGTACAGTTCTAGAATTATAAATTCCGAGAATTGTTAGTAGGTTGTTCGAACCCCACACAATTCGTAATCCAAATTCCTTCCAGAATGATTTCGGCTCTTGGTGAAGAACGAGTATTTGAAATTCTCAACGAACTTGAGCATGAGCAACTGTTATTTCGACAAGGAAAATGTACTATCTATAGAAATTAGTTTTTAACCACCATTATTAAAGTACTCCAATACCTTTTCATGAATATTTAGAACTACATATGTTTATATACAAATCATATGTGCTGTGATATGAAACTATCTATAAGCTTTATTTGATTTACAAATTTCAAAAAAAATCAACAGTAAGGCTTGGCTCTAGAATCAAGTTATTTTGTCTTTTCGCATAGTTGCACAATTCTCTCACAAGAACTAGAATGGATGGACATGCGTACAACTACTAAGAATTTATAATTCCCGTACGAACTGTTCTCAGGTATCGGGTTTGAACAAACCTAAAATTGACAGAGTATGACTTACAAATAAATAAGAATTATTTTACTGTAAACATATATGAATGTTATACAAAATAGGACGGAAGGTAAGGGATGTGTCTATCAAGAAAATTTTAACAAAGTGGGAGCTGTTCATGTTGATAGAGAACATCTCGGTACAAGTTTATCGTGAATACGTTAACATTTAGACGATTCACTGAAAAAGTAACCGGTGCCAAATTTGTTTTAACCCATGTACTTTGTTTTCTACCTGCTAGTAGATCGGTAAGTAAACTGAATCCAGTCAATAATTCGTGATAATTCTCAGCTATAACTGGTTTCACGTTGAGAACGGAGTATTACTCATATTGAGATAGTGTTAAAATTGATTTTTTCTTCTTCCGGGCTCAATACGCATACACACTGTACTGAAAATTACAGCGGAAATAACGTACACGCCAGTTGTGTACCTCCTTGAAAATTACTTTAAAAAAAGTTGCAAATATAACTATAATTAAAATAATTTCACTACGTGCTTGAAGTCCATATATAAGTATCTGCATAAGGTACGTACTATACATGCGGTGCATATTTGTTTCGCAAAAAGTTACTTTTACGTATCCGATGTGTGTAACCTGTCGAAGTAAGGTTAAAGATTTTCGAGCTGAAATAGTTTTTGTGTACGTATGTGTGAGTTTCGACTAACCTGCTTCGTTATCCGCTGGGACCCCGAGACTGTTGGAATTGTCATTGATGAAAGCCTCGGTGGAGTTTGTAAACGTCTGCGGAGATAACGTAAGGTCGGGCCCATTAGATGAATCGAACAGGTCGAAGGTTGCTGTTACTGCTTCGTTTCCACCTGTCAAACGTAAAAGAATAAATGAGATTTATGTGGCCCCATGGCGAGCATACGTTTTATTTAAACAGACAGTATAGGTATATGTCTCTAGGAACTCTTTGTTTACGTTCTGCATCTTCCCTTAGACTATATATGTATATCTGCTCAGATAGGAAACGTGTCCATTGATTTTTTCTTTTTCGTGAGACAGTTGTATAGTAGAATAATTATGCCTACAAGGGAACACCGGTAAGTGATACTGATCGCTTTAAACGAAATATTGTGGTATTATAAACCAGTTTAGTGTAAAAATGGTAGCGACTTTTTGGACAACCTAAACGTAGCATAACCACTCGACTTTGAGTTAAGGAATGTAACTGGATAACTGGATACTGTTCCTTTTGTATAAATCCTATCCGGTAAAACTGCGTCATAAATACATGGAAAAAATTATCAATTAGTCCTGCAGTGGAAATATTTCATTCATCGGATTTGTTTGTTAGGTAGAGGGAAGTATTCGGGGCAACGCCGATAACGCCGGATAGGAAGAACTACGTCCGTTGGCTAGTGCTCTCTGCCCTCACACTGCAGAGAGTGATCAATACCATGGAGAACTATATTAGCATTATTCTTGGATATTGCTTGTATGCAATTTTTTTGACGCGCTTCCCTTCTCTAAATAATTAGAATATTTGGGATTAACACATATGGCTGGATTTGTAGGACCAGCTACCGAAACCTTACGCAAGATTAGAGAGTACAATTTGAAAAATGAAGATGGGGCACTGAGGTACGAGAGAACGTTATTAACACGGGGCGTGGATGGTATTTTATTGGATTTATGTAATCTTTCATCTCGATTAGTTTCCAAATAAGCACATGGAATATAATGGATATATGAAGCAATACAAAGTTTCCAGATAATATATGAGACACCGTAAATTCTCTTTCAAAAATATTCCTGAACACATAAGATGATCGATAAGTAGCGAAACGAGGACCTACTTCGTTATTTTAAATAGAACGTCCTATATTTTCCCCGTTTAGAGATAAACCAACAGATTCCAAGATATTTATAATAATGTACTACCTAAATGTAAATACTCCTGTTTCCTACAAAAAATCCGATATGCAAATTAATTTTGGCCTACATTTTTGCCAGATTAGATTGCGCTCTTGGCTCTATGTAGATGTAGGATTGAAACGCCCTCGAGATACATATAAAGGTAATTTCTTTTAAGTAGCACCATATATATTTTTCTGTATCAATCGCATAGGAAATTTATATCTCTAACATTTTTGTATAACGATGAAGGCGTTCTTATAGCATGTCTAGACGGAGCTAAGTATGTAATTTAATCTCGTAAAAAAAATTACATGAAAATGTATTAGCATTTCGAATATTTTAACCGAAACAGATATCTACATCTAGGAGACTGAGAACGATGTATAAATTTCTTTTTTTAATATTATTATTTTCTTTTTCAATGCCCCACACGCAGGCCGCGCTGAGACATCCTGCTGCCTTCATCCAAATATTATCATGCATCAAATGCATAGGCCGGCAGTCAACCCAACGGAGCCGCGCACAATGTTTCACTAAATGCATGCCACTAACAATATGCTTCTATATAAAAAAGAAATCTCCTTAGTATGATGAAAATACAAAGTTACTATCAGCATAATCAAACTACAACATGCAGGAGGTAGGAGCAGTCATGTAAATACATTCAAACAAAAGCAAAGATATCCTTGACGTATACTCAAAAGCTTGACCCCTCTCTGCTAAAGATTCTACCAGTCAGTGGGGAACAATAGTTGACGTAGTCTAATTTGTATAACTCTAAGGGGTGTATTTAAAGTAACTACAGGAAGTACGTATTCACTAAGAGTTTCCGCGATTTTGTACGAGAAGCTTCGTTTAAATAATTGGAACACGGACTGAGTGCTGCTCAAAACCTCACTTTATTGTAAAAATAGAAAAATCTGTTAGAAGTGGGTACAATATGGTGGTTCATTTCTAGATGGGAAAACCAAAAGCGTTATAATATACACTTCCATTTAAAATAACAAAGTAAATACATGATACGCTATTTATTGATCATCCTGCATAGTTCGAAATATTTTCGAACGGTACTCTATGACCTTTAATATGTTATCAATAACTTTTAGCTTCGCACTATTTACCAACAGTCGCAATTTTACAATTCCAGAAGATTATGAGATCCCGCGTGTGCTACATAATGTCTGATCGGAATGTTGTTCATTGTTCGCAGAATAAGATCCTATAAAGAATTTATATTAAAAATAATAGCTCGTGCTTACATTGCCCGAAGTAATGGAGAACGATCGAATGCATTTTATAAATTTCCTGTGCTATACTTCCCGTTTCCGATATATTTCAATGCTGGCTAATCCTGCACTCTTTGAACAAAAAGATAAACGTTCAAACAACATCCGTGTTTCGTGTGTCGTTTTCAAAGTGTTCGTCGTATTTCATCGGAAAATGGGGCACACTTCATTTACCATTTTTCCAGTATACTACAGCCAAACTCCATTATCGGAAGCACAAATCAAAATCAGTCCTATGTTGGGCGCGGCTGGAATAGAGACCGCGCACCATCAACGGATTCAAGCGTTCCACCGCAGCATCGCGCTAAATCGTCTGAATATTTTAATTCTGACAAGAGAGAAAATGCATTAGTAATAATTTATCACTACCGAAGAGGAGAGAAAAATAATCGTCGATTCGGGAATTATTCCTACCGCTGTAATGGAAATTCGTAGAGAACGGCCCATTCTACTTGCTTTAAACTTTAGATTATGGAGGGAAAACTTGGCAAGTCAGAAAAAATACGTTCAGAAATGAAAGAAAAGAGGACGTAGTTTCCCTAGCAGGCAAAATTGGACTATAATTTTATGACAGAAAGAAAAACTTCAAAGATATTTTCGTAAAGCCGGTCGATATGGCACGGTAAACTTTAAGGGTATTATTAGTATAACTTTTGATTTAACTTTTCAAGTTAGAGGGAGAATAAATTGTTTTTGCGCTCTGGCGAAAAATACGATCTCGCTGCTATTAATTACAAAGTTTCAGACTACTATAATTGCTCCTGAAATTGCACCTATTTAATTTCACGATCAGCCTCCTTTCATTTAAAATACTCTATGATTTATTGGCCATGTAAAAAAAACTATAAGGTATAACGTTTCCATTTATCAGTTATATTATGTTTCTACTAGCTGTTTAGTAAATCTGTTTAGTATACACGTCAATAGCGACGACTACCTATTAATTTTCCCTGCTTAAAAGTAGCAAAAATATCGAACAACATGCTTATACAAGATTTTTCGCGCAACGCGTTTTTTAAAAGTATTCGCAGTTAGCATCTTAGCCTACTTACTAAAATCTGTAACCTGCAATCCGGTCTATGTAACAAATTATTTCTGGGCTCGTATACACCGGATGTCACAACAAATTTTGATATTTTTAATGGAACGACATACTTTTTATAGCATTTTTAGATTCCGTGGATTCCGGACACTGCATTTTTAACACTTTGAATTTCATGGTGATTTAAATATCTAAAATTTTCACGTACTTTGTTCTTCTCTATTCTCAACAGGAGATGTACAAACTTGATCTTTGGGACCAATCTGTTTCTCCAAATAAAATGAATTTAGAACAGTTCTATTCGACTAAATATTTAATTCTACAGTATCTTTAATTATTTGAAAACTAAACATTAGTAATCTTTCACACTCTTTCTCGGACACTCTTAGCACATAAAGTAATCTTTCGGTAGATTTGTTAGAATTAAATGATAGTTATTATTTTTCCATGGCTAACTGTTATAATACTTTAATTAATACAAATAATTACTTATACCTCCTAAACTATAGGAGACAGGTATAGAGATACTTAATTACATCGATGGCGACTGCGCTTTTGATCACGATAGTGTACTCGAAACATCGATTTCATTGAATTAAATATTCATAAATTCTGAGCACCCACTATGCGATCAACTAAATGTTGCCTTATTGATAGAAAGTATTAAGTTTTCGTTGTATACGAAATTACCAGCTAACATATGCGATATAGCGTTAATTTGGGCAATTTTAATTGATTAGAATTTCTGGGTTTAGATACTCTCATCAATAATTGTTATAAAAATATGTGCTGCATTAACTAGCAAAAAGAAAACAAATAAGCTAGCTATTGTGAAAGTAAATAGCTGCATGTTTCAATTTGGAGAAAAAATGTTGGATGCCTTTGCTCAATTTATGTCAACGTTCTTCAACATTCTCTACACGTATCTAGTCTAGTTTTCGAAATAATAATAAAATAATTTGAGATCCCTGCGAAATGCCGATGTTTTTTTAACGACCGACATCTTAAATGCTTTGTACATAAAAGTAATGTTTCCAATTTTATTTTATTAGTTACTTGGAGTTTTTGGAATTACGTCGAAAAGTTGTTTGCACCAACTAGATTTTATAAGATGGCCATCGGATCCTTGCTAAGTTTGATTCATGCTCTTTTAATTCCTTGAAATATAACATCCTGCATGTGTTTCCGGAATCTGCTAGAGAGGCTTTCTTAAAAACCTTTCCGAAACATTGCTAGAAAGCTAAAACACTCTAGTATACAGCATCAAAGAAACAACGGCATTTGTTAAAATCTCAAACTGTGTAAAAAGCCAAACTAGATATGTATTAGTGCTGAAGAACACGCAATAATATACAGGATTTTCGATTTAAAAAGCCGAACTTGCGTAGCGGAAATGAAAATGAAATGAAGAAAGTGTATATATGGTACTTCATGCGGTGAAGGACTTATCTCCAAATATATTTTATTTGAAAACTTCTAATTTGCTCAAGGAATGAACATCTCTCGTCCATGGCTATATTTGGATTAAATTATCGGTGTGATATGTTCAAATTTCCCACATACTGTGAAACATCTCTGAACATTTCTTAAAAATTTGCTTTGGATTAGTGCCTATAACCCGTTAAAATATCGTTCCTAGGTTTCGAAGCACCCTGTACCGAGCGTTTTGCTTCATTTTATAAATGAATTTCTCTATTTTTAGGTAATTATTTTTATTTCAAAGCAGAAGTGTTTTTCTTCTACAAAACATTAAGTATTAAGTAAACCAAAGCGATATACGTATTAGATAAATTTTGTCATAAAGCAAGCGTGACACTTTTGCGATGATAGTATTTAAAACAAAACAACGAGCAGGTAAATATGTGCAAGAACATGACATCCGCTGCTCTATTTTGAACAGGTTTCAATCAAACACGATTACGAGATCCGTATGTGTCGTACAGCAATTTTGCAAATGTCCTCTAAAATAACGCAGGGATTACGAGTTTTGCATTAGCAGCATTTCGAACAGACTGACGTGATCGGTTTCATTTGTATTAAAAGCTTTAACTTTTTATAAACATAAAAGCAAGCGTGTGTTAAATATTCGCTACATAGCTGTAATCTACAGAAACGAAATTTATTGGACGGCCTTAGATATTTCTGGGTAAATATTTATAAAGCCCATGATATTCTTTGTTGTTATATAGTGATATTTTATCAATTATTACATAATGAAATAATAAAAATGACGTGTACAGCCTGCTCTAAACCTGCTGATCTAAACTAACGATAAATAATTAGAATTAGACAAACTTTGGCAATAATTTTCCAACTGGAATTAAACAGAAGCGAATATGGGTGAACGGAACCGAACAAAATCGAATATAGCCGAGCATAAACGAATATAGCCGACTACAACCGAATGAAACCGAACAGAATCGAATGTAGTCAAACGCAGCCTAACATTACCTACACTACAGAGCTACACGAGACAGAACGGAGGCGGACACAACCGAACGGTACTTACTACGACCGTGAAAGCCTATGTTCAAGTTTAGTGGACTTGTACACTCATGCCACTGCAACAGCTTCACTCTACAATTTTAATCACGAATGGTGATTAAAACTAAAACTCAATCAATTAGTTGTAATTACTTGGTTTTGATCGATAACGTTCGAATAAGCTTTCCACAGAAAAAAGAACTAATCATTAAGCATTCTGTATGAAAAAAAATCTCGTATTTCACGGAAACATTTCAAAACTAGATATTTGTTAACGTTTAATTTAAATGTTTTTGATGTTTGTAATTTATAATGTTCCGGTATATGATTCTGAAAAACTAAGTAATTACGTTTTTGTGAATTCGCGTAAAAGTTGTATGCGGGATATTTAAAGTTCCACACTCAACAAAAACAACAACACACTCTCGAGTATGCTTTTGTGATTAGCTTTATAGTTCCTCAAAAGTTATGTATAATGTTTTTTTCTTGCGAAGCACGCCCACCCGGGGGTATAGTAGGAACGTAAGGTAAGTATACCGAATCGTTAAGCACTATACTAGCGGTTTCGATCTTTTTCAGGTGAAAAATACTGCGTAGCCGGAAGATCCTCATTGCATCCGTTGTATTTTCACAGCTGAAACAGTATCCTAGCGAGTTTATTTATGTGTTTCTTCTATTTTATATTAGAATTCAATTCTAGACCTAGATAGTTGTGATGTGTAGTTAATGTGATGTATTTATTTTCATAACGAATGTCCAGGTGACTCTTCTGCTTAAGCGAAAATTTTATGATATATACTAAATCTGAGATTGCGCTCTTGAAACCAATTGATCATTTTATGGAATGTAACTCCAATATCGTTTTGTACGTTTGCGTCATTAGGGTCTTTGACCATTTCGGCTGTGTCATCGGCAAACAAATCAATTCAGTGGTCCGTGATTTCGTGAAGATCGTTGGTGTACAAAAAAAAACAAAAACGGCAACATAGATCTTTGAGGTTTACACACAAAAACAGTATTAATTATTTCGTCAAAATTCTTTAGTCAATATTATAAAACATTATTAACTTTGGAATAGAATTTAAAAATAAAGGTCATATTATTGTTTGCACACGAGTATTATTTTTCATCGATTGCAAATGATTCATACGCGAACGAAAAGAATAAATAATTTTTCATTGGCTAGTGATATTTTCGTATCTTAGCTTTCACTCTGTAACGTAGCGACGATACCATTTATTACATGAATAACTAAGAAAATATAGACATGTATGTATATACTAAGTTTCTCCAATACACGAGCATAGCCTGAAAAGTTTCAAGCCTTAACATGAGATAGCATTTCTAAACAAAAATATTCGTGCGTTGCAAATTTCAGCTATGTTGGACGTCAATTGTTGTTTAACGGTGGCTTGTGTCAAACGGTGTTAATGTTTCTATAAAATAGACGCTGCTTCCGGAGCTGTACCATCATGTACCACAGTAAAAATTTTGGGCAATCTAGTCGTACTAGATTAGTCGACGATAAATGTTTAAGATGGCCAAAAACTGGAACTACTACCGATAACATCGGAAAAGTTCACCAGATAGGTATGATCCCCACCTCCATAGGTACTGAAAGACCGACACCTGGAAAGAATTTTATGTTTGTTATATATTGACTGAAGATTTGGGCATGAAAAAGTTAACTGCGAATTGGATGCGGCGCTTGCTTACTGAGGTCTAAAGATGTGTTGAAATAAATCCCCAAAGCCCTGCTGAAATAATTTAAGCGAAATAAGTCGAAGTTTTGGCGATGATTGATGAAACTTAGATATACGAGTACACTCTTGCAGCCACAGTGCTGTCGGAACAATGAACAGGGAAGAGTGAACCGGCCCCGAAAAAGGTGACACTAACGTTCAGGAATGTGATAGCGACTGTTTCTTGGGATAGTTAAGGCGATGTGTAAATCAACTAGCTTGAAAAGGGGAAACAATAACGGAGGCATACTACGCATCATTACTTGGCAAGCTGAGTGTAAAAATTGCGGAAAAACTTTAATAGTTGCCATGGTAAAAATTCACGAATTGAGGTTCGAGTTGATAGGCTACACCATCCTATTCACCAGATTCACACCCCAGCGACTTTTCTGTTTCCTAGTCCCAAAGTTTCGCCGCGAGGGACAGAAATTCTCATCGTACGAGGAGACCACCATATTCGTATGCCATATTCATATGCCTATTTTGTAGAACAAGATACCAACTAGTATTTAGACGGATTGAAGAGGTGAGAGAATCGCTGGGAAAAAGGTATAGACTTACAAGAAGATCGTTAAGAAATAAAGCAGAATTTGACAAAAGAATACTTGCTTCTGTGTTACGCTGGAAACTTTTTAGACTACCCTCGTATAGTATTTCCTCAGTACTACTAAGTGATAATAATAATTACAATTTACGATGCTATCTTACTTTCACACAAAATGCCACTCTAACTAGCAATTAAGAAGTTAGCGAAACTCGAATTAATCTGTTCGGTCACTAGATGATCACCGCAAATCTCATCTTCCTCCTAATATGCACGATAATTCGTATATGTGCGGTTTGGTCGTTTTTTGGAGAATTATATAACGCCATAGAGTATAACTCATGCGAGAGAATAGAACAGGATGAAAGGAAGTCGCATCCGAAGTCTCTGCGGGAAGGGACGAGACAGGACTCCGGGGAACACTTCATCATAAAGGCGGTGTCCGGTGCGGCATTACTAGCCATACGTCACGCGAATGTCTCTTGCAGTCGGTCACCGGAATTACTAAACTGGACTATAGAACCGCGGCTTTCGAGAAATAGACAAACACGTTTATGATGCAAGGCACCCGGATGTTCTAACCCCTTATTTTTTACCGTTCTTCACGTTACCCTCGCCTAAGTACTTCACCTAAAGAAAACTTTAGCTGCAATTAATTTTACTAATGTGCTTTGGAAACATCCGTTGATGACAATTTGTAAAATAGAAAGTTATTTTAAATAATTTGTTTTATGAAGTGCCATACCTCAACAGAATTTATTGTATGGGCGCAAGACATTATTTATTTTGTTGAATAGTGTTATTAGCAACAATGGGATTTACTTACTTTTCTTAGTTCGTAATAAATACCTGTAAGTTATACGTAAGTAAATGAAAAAGGCACTAAATCTCACAAATATATTTATTTTGTAACTTAGACTACTGGTTTCTTGTGTACATCACACAAGTCTCAGACTAAAATAAATTATTGAGGTTCAACAATGTAGTTTAACTTGTCAATGTTTGTAATAAATTGATGAAATTATCGTTTTTGATATTTTTTATTACTATTTTAGACTAGATATAAGGCAAGACTACACAGCATTTGAAAAAATGTTAACAAGCAATATGGAAATTTAAAATCAACCGGAAGAACAATTGTATACGGTTGACAAAACAACATGTTAAAACAAATCCTATCAATCGAGGTGATGAATAAATTGTTTGCAATAGGCATCGTGAAGTTACAAACGCAAATATTTAAATAAAAAAAAAAAATAAGATTTAAATTATTGCATTTGTAACTGATCGATAGAATTCGTGTTTTGTCCACCTTATGCAAGTGTTTTTAATCACAATCACATTGTTTAAAATTACCTAAATTATCTATTTTAGTTTAGGCTTGATGCGTGATATATACACAAAATCGGTAGCCTACTTTACTAAATAAAGATATTTGCCAGATCCTGTCCCTTTGTTATGAAAAATAGATTGATATGTATTTGTGTTCATGAAAGATAAGTACCGAGGTTACCGTTACGTCTTATTACTATGAGAGTTGGGAGTAGAATCTGTCAAGTGGAAATTGAAATGAAGTAGTTACGTATTGTAACGCAAACGCCTGCAAGGTTATAAGTCATCAGCGCTACCCTCACATCTTTTCTTGGCATTTCACATTGTCCACGTATAAGCCAGAATAAGGATCCATCTAGTGGTAGAAAGCCCGATTCCAATAAGAAAATTACTTCTTTCAGCCAAACGTCTTTGGGGCGTAGAAATAATAAAAGTTCAGCCAACGACAATTGGAGGAAACACTAACATTGGCTGCCTTTCTATTTCATTCTATTTCTCATTAATTAATGTTAATTAATGTCATATCTTTTTACAGCAAGTTCCAGTGTAAAAAACTAATATCGTCTATTAAAATTCTTTCGGTCCGTCCTCAGTCATTTAACATTATAGTGTTGTATGTGGTTAAGAATGTCATCGAAGAACATAGACTCCCAACAACAACATTTTAAATGGGGAAAATTATCATACGTGACAACGGAATTAAAACAATTGCCAACGCAAATAAACAATGGTTTTAAACAACGCTAATTTTTTTATGTGACTTAATATCTAACTGTCAACCAGGCATCTTCTGTCTCGATATCAGATAAATATTTAAAATCAAAAAGTTAGAAGTGTATTAGAGTACATGATACTAAAGTAGTCGAGTTCGCTAGAAGCACATAAGTATAGGGTTTATGAGCTGGAAAAAAATTCAGGTTAATTTTCTTTTATATGTCTATATCTCCTTCAGAGTTTCACCTACCTGTTTAAATTGCCGAAAGAGTGTCTAGTGACACTCCCAAATTCAAGACCCTAATATCTACATATTGTCTTTTGAAAAATTTCGAAATCTTCTAAAATTTACCCCACGAAAAACATTACAGTATGTATCTATATAAACACCTATATGACACCAAATGTGCCCGTATGGCGTATAGTAAAAATAGGGGAATTGGAAAAATGTGAATTCTTGTGTTTTAAGAACGAGGTCAAATCGTAAATAACTTCCAAGAAAAGAGAAGGAACTCAAACGGAAATAAAGGAAAAAATATATAAGTCTTATTCTTTAGCCCGCATGGAAAATATTACCATGAGTCGCAGACAATATGCATATATTTGTTAAAAAAAATAGAAGATAATGAACGTTACTGTACTTAAAATCTAATAAAGAAATAAGATGAGATCAAAGAAATAAAAGATGAAAGGGTATTTCACCTTTGTCATTTATCTGCGTTTAACTACCATGAACTCATGCCGAGTTAGCAACTTGAATAAATACATTTTGGTTCTAACCTTGCTTTTTTTTACATCAATTAATAGTAATCATATATTCTTGTAGTCCATGGAGATTGTTAATAAAATAAAACGACGTTCATGTAAACAACCCGGGATTGAAGAAATATAAAAATGAAGTAAGTAGGAAAGAAGTCTACCATCAGTTACCGGTGCAACGTTACAGAAACTTTTCCGTTTAATCTGTCTTACATTGTTAAGATTTTTCAATTCCTGGTTCAATATTATTTGGTACACCAATCACTTGAGTTCCCAGTTTAAAATTTCTTGAAATTAATTGCTTAGTATACTTATTTACAACTTAGTATACAATAAATGTGCCATAGATCCATATAAACAACTCATAATTAGCTGAATGAATAAAGTTGTAAAACCAAAAAAATTAGGCTAAAATAGCTTCCTCGTGGTATTGATGGAAACATTCACAACAAACGCAACACAAGGGGAGGAAAAAATACATCTGTCTACCTGGCGTCATCAGTGTGGTTCCGAGAGTATTTTAACTCTACCCTGTATCGCTGTTGCCTCACAGTTAATGCCACAACTTTCAAAACGACAACCTAGACATTTTTTGGCGCCTACTAGTGCCAAGGAACGCATACCTGTCGTTTAGAAGGCAGCGACATGATGACGTCGGGTAGTTAGAAATATGTCGGTGGGTACTGTATTTTTTCTCTCCTTGTGTTGAGTTTGCCGTGAATTATACCATCAATACCATAAGGAAGCTATTTTAGCATTATTATTTTGGTTATTGGCATTTTTTGATGTGTTCTGAAAGTTGTAAAAACTCAACTTTGCAAGATCTATTGGCCAATTGGTAATCAGACGGAATATACCCTTATTACAATGAATGTCCTGAAGATAGAGGAATTGATTACTTTTTGGCAGTGGCTAGATAGACTTGTGTTTACTCGTCTCATGGGAAGAGGTTGGTGTTGTCTATTGGTTTCTCCGACAGTCAATAATACATTCGTCTGTCTAGTCCGCTTCAAGCATGCACGCGAAGAAAAACGCCCGCCTCTCAAGTTTTTCTTTTAACTTAGAAAAGAGATAACAGCCGCTCTGTGCCAAGTCCGACCGTAAAATGGATATTTTATCTTTATAAAACCGCAGTCGTTGAATACGTTTTGGACAGGGTGACCTTTCTGAACTTTGGCATTGTTATGAACCAGCATAACCCATTTTTGTTGAATGGCAGTTTCTAATTCTTCCCCTGTTATTGCAGTGCCTTTCTCTGTATATTCAATTAACAGTATTCCTTCTGCATCCCAAAACGCCGCACTCAGCAGTTTTCCTGATGACGACTGTGTTCGTATCCTTTTTGGTGTCTGAGATTCCTTGTAAAGTAATTGACGGATCCTTACGTTGTTGCTGGGTCCCACTGCTACACCCACATCTCGTTATCCGTTACAATTTTGGAAAAAAGATCATTGTCATCAAACAATGCCGCCCACGTTTTCTTCACAAATTTGTTACCGACATAATTTTTGTTCAGGAGTAAGCAAGTTCGGATTCCAAGTTGCTGATAGCTTATTCAGTCCTAAACTTTCTTGTTGGATTTCTAAAACCGTAACTCTAATGTCCCCACTTCAGCAGCAATCACTGAAAACATTGAAACCTTGAAACATTGAGTTTTTGAACTTTTTTCATTGGTTCTTGCTTCAACACGCCTTCCGCATCTAGGGCCGCGTTGAATTGATTCTCTGTCCCATCGACATTTCTTACCTCAAAACTTTACCATAAAATGTGACGGGGCATCTTTCCATATCCTGTCATAAATAGTCTTCGGTCCACTTGCCTCCTTCGTTAAGCATTTAATTAGGTTTTTTTGTTCTAGTAGAATTTTTCTCATTTTTTGTTGATTAAATCTTTATAAAAATAACACGACCTTTTGAGTATGAACGAAACTCGGTTAGCTTATATCAAAATGTCCCAGCATTGTTATAGCTATTTGACAAAAAAATGACTGTGGTTTTGACTAAGTTATCCTTAAAATAAAAACGATGAAAACGGCCATTAATCTAGTTTCACAAATACGTAAAGCCGGCAATATGTTTTCCTTCTCTAAACTGTTGATACATTTTTGCAGTTGTTTTGTTGAAGTGTGTGTTTCCACTAAATGCACACACCACTTAAACACATTAATTGATTACGTGAGACTAAACCGCCAACGTAACGTTCACAATAGCGGCAAATAGGTAAATATTACGTTCAAGGAGAAATAATAGGAAACTTGTGTACACTTCAAATTATCTCATAAATTCATTATTAGTTAGAGTCGCTATATTGTCTTGGTGGAGGCAAATAATTCGCTAATGGAGGAGATATTATGCAAGTTTGAATACATTAGGAAGGTAATATGTAACGTGCTGCTGTCATTTTAACGAAGTTCATTGCTCACAGTTTTATCTGTTCTACGTTTATGTATGTTACATATACATAATTTATTATCGCACGTATTTACAAGCATATCATAGGTAACCATGTGCCATTGGTATATAATCTATCATGTGCAAAGTTTACTATTTATAAGATGACAAGTTACCCAGTTCTTCGACGTAATCAATCAACTTGAACGAATATCCTTAAATTCGGTACACGTTCTCCTTCTATTCAGCAAAAATTGATACGATTTGTGGTCTGGAAACTTTTTTCTTAAAGTTTTATTTTTGTTGCTGTTCATTAATTGTTTGAGCATTTGAGTTTCCACAAGAAGTTTCCTTGTTAGTGCTTCGCCTGTGCGTGCAATTTGTTGATTTCCTACTAAGACTCAAAACGAAACTTCGACGTGAAAAGTTAACGTTTGCCGTATTAAGATTCCTAAACAGTCGTAAAACTTTAGAGACAAACAAATATCAAACCAACGATAGCAAATGAAAAGCATGTAATATAGCAGTGTTTAGTAAGATGTTCTGGACAGTTAATTTGCGAATTTGTATAAAGAAAATTATGTTTCAACTAACATATGTTATGTTGGAATTTAAGGTTTAGGAATCCGTCAGTCCTATTCATATTTGAAGAACATTCACATAGTCGCAGATATTTAAATGTTCTCAGAGACGATCTGAATCTACTTGTAGACAGTGTAGCCTTAGGAATTTTTTTAAATATGTGACTGGTGGTGGGTGATTTGGGATCATCTTGTGTTTTCCCAATAGATGGATCAGCAGCAGAGGTAGTTCATTTCCGTAGCCCACAAGATCTCCAGATCTCAGAATTTTATTTTTGAGATAAAATCAATTCATTGCGCGAATGCACCAGTGTTTCGTATTCTACGCTGTTTAATCATCAGAAATTTGTGCTATACTTTATTCAAACTTTGGACGTAAGTACAGTGGAAAATCACGGAATATTTCTCTCTTTAGAATCCTATACCTTTGCTTGTCCATTTTTTGTTTTTCTTTTTTCCTGGAAAATGAAACTATATACACTAAATATAAATAATAATCCTTGTATTCCTTGTTAGATATTTATAAATTTATCATTTGTTTGACTACTGTTTTACCTTACCGTTGCCTGTTTACCTAAGTTTGTTAATTAATAAGTCGCTGCGAAAGGCAATTCAGCGTGAAGCGCGTGTCGTTGTTATTATTCCTTTTTTTCATAATTATTTGCATTTCATTTTGCTTAAAACCCACCTAGTAATTTATTTACCTCATCTCATTAGGAATAACTGCAAAAATTGTAATTCAACTATTAAATCTAATAGTCCATCTATACAATGCGATGCTTGCCGCGGACTTATTCATGTAAACTGTGCGGGTTTACCGGAGGGTGATGCGGTCGTAACTAGAGCAAAATCCCGTTGCATTAAAGACTTATGTAATGTTTGTAGTAATAATATGTCTTAATTTTTATCTAGCATTAGAAAGTCTAAAGAATGAATTCAACGAAAAATTAACCACATTTAAGAAAGATATCGATGCACAGTTGAATTCTCAGAAATCCGATCTTAACTTTAGGGAAGTTGTTGAGGAGATGAATGAGAGACAAACTGGGAAGCAAAACATTGTAATTTTTGGAGTCCCAGAACAATCTTCCGAATTGGAGAGCAATGTACGTTTAGCAGTAGATAGTATTGAAGTATCTTTAATACTGAAATCTACTGAAACTTCCGTTGAAATTTTCGATCTAAAACCCCGCAGACTTGGTCACTACAACAGTTCGCATGTTTATAACCCACAACCTATTAAAATAACATTGGATAGCGAATCTATTGTTCATTCTGTTATTAGGAATTCTAAAAAATTGCGAACTATAACTAAATACAAAAATGTTTTTATCTCGTTTGATAAAACACTGCGGCAACTACAAGCTTATAAAATCGTTAGGGGTGAATTGCGTGATAGGATTGCAGCTGGAGAAACAAATTTGAAAATTAAATACGTGCGCGGTGTGCAGAAAATTATTCATTTAAACTAGCTAATAAACCCAAGTACAACCATACCATAGACTGTTTTTACCAAAATGTTAGAGGACTTAATTCCAAAATTAACATTTTCTATAACCATCTATCAGTTTGTGATCTTGATGTGCTGTGCTTAACGGAGACTTGGTTAAGCGCTGATGTTTCTAGCAGCGAACTCTTTCTCCATCATTATGGTGTTTTACGAGCGCACCGGAACTTTCAGGCAACAGGATTGTCAAAGGGCGGTGGAGTACTATTGGCCGTTAATAACAATATATTTGCAACAGAAGTTAATTTAGATAGTGCTAGAATTGTCATACCTAAGATAGACATTGTTGCTTGCAAATTAGCATGGTTAAACCCCTTTCATGTGCTAATTTTTGTAATACATGACACCGACAATAGCAATTGAGAAATATCAAGAATTTTTAGCATTATTTGAAACATTAGAATTTACAACTACTGAGTTTGTTATTATATTAGGTGACTTTAATATTCCCCAGTACAATCTTGATATCTATGACCCCAAAACTATCATGTTGCGTAACTTTCAGCAATTTTTTGAACTACATCAATATAATCAAATATCTAATGATTTAGTTTTATCAACAATAGACCGCACCGTTGAACGAGAAGAATCTCCTCTTGTGGGTGAAGTCGCACATCATCCTTTCTTAAGCTTTTCCTTTAACAGTATTCTAACAGAACATGTACAATTCTTACACAAACAAGTCAAGACATATAACTTTAAAAAGGCTGACTTTCACACTATATACAATATGCTTCTCAATACCGATTGGTCACCTCTATCTTGTACCGATTCTATTCAAGCTTGTACTGACTCTTTTTATAATATCTTACACGCACAAAAATATATTCTGCACAGTGAGTAAAACTTAGCTTTGTATAAACGGAAGAAAATTTATTATCGCTACAAGAGAATTATCTTCTTAACTAATATTCTCCAGTTGAATAAAATTTTTTCAATGTGAAAATGTAGGTTTTATTTAGTGGACACTATACCGTTTGAAATCAAGTAAACATCCTTACTTGTATTGAAGAAAGCGTCATTTGAAGCGAATTGTGTGCATTTCAAATTAAGTAAATACTTTTCTTGCGCCAAGAAATCTTTTCTCTTTAATGGAGATGCTTGTATGCTTGGTTGAAAAATGTATTTTATTTCAAATGGAATGTTTTTAGGACGTGTAATAAAAAACTGGAATAAACATGAATATGCATATTTTTATATATTATGATTTATGTAATTATACTGTGTGTCTGTAAAAGTTGGCAACAAATTGGAAACTTTTTTATTATACGTTTCTCAAAAAATTTTATTCTTGATAAAAGTTGCTGCATGAACCCAAACATACGGTAAACATAGCAGATCCACTCTGAGGTTAACAATAACAGTGCTAACAGCGCTTCTTTGGAAACCCCTCAAGAGTAAACTACCCTTATTCTGAAAGATACGCAGAAATTTTATTAGGAAAATTTGTTTGTGATGTAGAGATATAGTCAAATACAAAATTTCGGTCAAGCACGCTCAATTATGATATTTCGTCATTTTTCGTTTTTTTTTTTTAACTAGATGCAAATTGTTGATTAAATTGCTATATGATAACACTTGTACTAATTGTTTTTAACTGTTTTTCATTTCGATGTTAACATTCTATAAAATATCAATAATAAATATCTAATTATAATAGAAACATTTATATCCAAAATGCAACATTACACATTAAAGCATGAGAAGGAAAAATGCAGATTCACTTTTTCCTCACTGCACATGTGTTTCCACATATCCACCGTTCCTTTCTAAGCAGGTAATTGTTCTTCGAGAAAATTCTTTTATTACATTTCTAATAACAGCCGGAGTTATACCATTACATGTTTCCCTAATAGTTCTTTCTAAATGATCAACATTTTCAAATGGTCTTTTAAGGTACACTTTTTGCTTCAAGTATCCCCATAAAAAAAAATCTAATGGGGTCAGGTCCGGAGACCTTGGGGGCCAAGCAGCATCCAAAAATCTTCCAATTACTCTTCCATTAAAAATATGCAAGAGAAACTCGCGAACATTTCTCGTACTATGGCATGTTGCTCCATCATGTAGGTACCATATTTGTTGTCTTTCGTTTCTGGGCAGCTCATTAAGAAAACCAACCAATGAAGTGTTTAGAAATTCTAAGTAACGTTGTGCGTTCATAGTTTGGCGAAAGAAGAAAGGTCCAACTAGTCTATTTTTAAAGATGCCGCACCATACATTTGTGGTAAAGGAATATTGATCACGAGTTCGGACAGTAAACTGTGGATTAACGTCGTTCCACCAGCGACTATTTTGTGAGCTGACTATCCCATTCGAAGTAAACGTTGCCTCGTCAGTAAAAAGTATACATCTTGCCATACCATGATTATCTTCTAATTCTCCTTGGAACCAAGCACAAAATTCAAATCTTCTATCAAAATCTCCTGCTTTTAGAGTATGACTGAACTGGGGTTTGTAAGGTTTAAATTTGTTTGATTTTAATATTTTTGCAACAACATCTTTACTTACACCAAACAAGGCTGACCTTTTCCTTAACGAAAATTTAGGATTTTCTACAGCTGAGAGCATTACTTGGTTTTGAATTTCGTCAGTAGCAACCCATGCTTGATGTTTCTTTTTGAATCTATTCTCAACATTTCCATAAGCCTTGAATTTTTTTATTATTTTACTTACTGTTGCAAAATGTATGTTTTTATCTGGGTGTCTGTAATTAAAGATTTCGGCAGCTTCCCTAAAAGTTTTGTAGTTATCTCCAACAATTAGAACAATTTCAATTTTATCTTAAACACTCAATTTCAATGGCATTGTTATTATTTATTACAATTCCAACTGACGATTTGACGC
Source organism: Marronus borbonicus (assembly GCA_902655005.2). Classification (NCBI taxonomy): domain Eukaryota; kingdom Metazoa; phylum Arthropoda; class Insecta; order Coleoptera; family Scarabaeidae; genus Marronus; species Marronus borbonicus. The sequence goes on along the minus strand of LR737384.1, from coordinate 17,800,196 downwards.
TTACTGACATTAGTTACGTATTTGTTTCGAAAATTTTCCATACCTACTTGATTCAGTACAAGTGTTATCATATAGCAATTTAATCAACAATTTGCATCTAGTTAAAAAAAAAAAAACGAAAAATGACGAAATATCATAGTTGAGCGTGCTTGACCGAAATTTTGTATTTGACTATATCTCTACATCACAAACAAATTTTCCTAATAAAATTTCTGCGTATCTTTCAGAATAAGGGTAGTTTACTCTTGAGGGGTTTCCAAAGAAGCGCTGTTAGCACTGTTATTGTTAACCTCAGAGTGGATCTGCTATATTTACCGTATGTTTGGGTTCATGCAGCAACTTTTATCAAGAATAAAATTTTTTGAGAAACGTATAATAAAAAAGTTTCCAATTTGTTGCCAACTTTTACAGACACACAGTATATAATTTGTATATAATTTAAACATTTAACTTCGATATAGGTACGTAAAACTTGCTTAAACTTTCATGCAAAATTGTAGGCATCCTGGATATTAAATTTTCTAGGAATATATGTCCTTTCTTTGTTGCATGTTCTACCTGATAGGCTCGAAAATGGAGATCAAATACTTTGGTATGCAGTATGTCATAAAAGAGCAAACAATTAAAACTTTCATTATTCAATACAATATTATTGGTAACACCAAATAATGGAAGTTCATTTACGGAATCTATCATAACTATGTCACTAATTCTATACTCTATGATACCGATTTGTACAAAGTGATTGTTCTGCCATTAAATTAGGTAGTTTGACGTTGTATTCTTGAACTAACGGCTGGGCTATGAAATCCAATTTTCCTATGTTAATATTATCCTCTAGACCGATGTTTGATAGAATTCTGTGAGTCACCTTTAATTGCAACCTGGTTGCTAAAGAATAAGGTAAATTAATGTTGTTATTAATACTTTTAGCAATGTCCTTCAAATCCTTCTGTTTTCCTTCAAATCGTATGGTAAACGTTTGATAAAGGTCCTATTTTTCTGATAATTTGTTTATAATGCAACGTAAGGTGATATGTTGGTTTCAAGTTAATAGAAAAGAGAGCAATTGATGATATTCAACAATTAAATTCTCTAAAAGATTACAACAAGCTTTTTGTTTGAATATTTCTCTTTTATTGATTTCCACAAGGAACATTGTACTAAGCTTGATAGTACCGAAGAATGTTCATCGTATTGATTCATAGAAGTCGTAATTCCAAGAACATTTTTAACGTTATCTCGCACAGGAATAATAATGGATGTATTATTTTTTTAACTTCATTACTACATCGTTATTTACTTTTAAATTTGAAGGACTTTGACCGATAATGTAGAAATCTGGTTTGATTAACTTCTCAGAGTTTTTGAAGAAAGTATTACGTCAATACCCTGTATGCAAGTTTAATGCTTTAAAAGGATTCTGCATGAAATTAAATAGCTAAAGCTATCATTAATTTATAGACTGCTTATTTTATTTTTTTCTTTTATTGCATTTGATTTTCAATTATTTTTCTTTACGCAAAGTGTAATGTTTAGTTCTGTACTTGGGTTATACCTGTAGAAAATATATTATTATTATTATCATTATTATTATTATTATTATTATTATTATTATTATTATAAGAGGGTTTATTTGCAAAAACCAGTTACTCGGCAAGATGGATCAGAAGAGTGATCTATGAAGTTTCAACAGCGGTAATTCAAACGGCTGTCCTTCCCACCTATCGAATAATAAATAAACTACTGCGTTCATAATAATGGCGGACAGTTTGAACATTTAAGCCATTAGTTCTTCTAGCACACTTCTAAGTTGTTCTTGTTGCTTTGCTTTATCTTATGGCTATTTGTTTCTGGTTTTTTATTTTCTCTCACCCAACTTTTTATTTGTTTTTATTTTTTTTTGTCATGGACTACATAAAGTACCATTAACTGGTCTCCACCAAGAATTTTTGGGTAAGAGATGTGTGGAAAGTGAAGTCCATTCGTGTAGTGTTTAAAAAACTGTTTTCAGGTACAGAATTCCTTCTATGTTTGTCCATTATTTGAACTTTTTAATTAATAAAATCCAGTGCTACTACACAATTATTATAAATATGTATTGCAGGAATATATTATTGATATGTATATACGTAAGCACGAACATTAAACGATTAGTGAATTATTCCACGTGAAGGAGTAGTACTCTATACTTAACAACACATGTTTAGTATTTGACGGTTCCTAAAACAACTCGTACATCTGTTAGACATCTAGGAAATGTTCGTTCGCGGAGTCTTGAACTCCCTAGAGGGAGTTGAAATATGACAGAACTAAGGAAATGTACAATTGAGCGATACCTGGTGGAGGCGCATTTGTGAGTTCAATTCATCTTGTCTTAAGGTAGATACAGTGTTTCGTTACGTTGAGCAACTGCAATAATCTGTTTTTCCTTTTCCCCGTTCATTCCATTTCTTGAACTTGCTACCAAATGCTATTTAAAAAAATGTGCTGGTGTACACCAATCTGCTTTGATGGTAACATTTTTGCGTTGATTCCTCAGTAACGACGGAATTTCATGCAATAGCTATAATGACGTTTGAGAAAGGATTGTATTATTACGCGCAGAAACGAGTTTTTTTCCCTTATTTACGGAGAATCAACTACCGTACTTTATGTGTTTACAGCTAAGGAACTTTGTTTGCCGCAATGTATACTTAATGTGTGCAATACAGTCAGCTAGATGATTAGCAAAACGTCACTGTTAGATTTACAGTAAATCTCCGAAGAGATCGGCATACTTTTAGACACATTGACATATAATTCCCTAAAACGTGTTTACTATGGTCTATTCCAATCAAGTGTATCGTATGCCATATTGAACTTGAGCCATTCTTCTCATTCTAATAAAATATTTGCTCTACAACGTAGATGTATAGATTAATATCTGGCATTGGATATGTGGATGACTGCAGAGACAGTACATTTTTGTATGTGTTACTTACGTAAAATCCAACTTAAATAAATATACATCTAATTCTATGATTCACGATCATTACACCAGACATAATGACAATTTACGATCAAATTTTCATAGGTTAGGAAAAAGCAGAGACGGAGTAAGCTACTATGCTATTAAGTATTATAATATTATTCCAAACTCCGTTAGGGATTTACCGATTTCTCCATTTAAACGGACAATTAGTTTTCTATTCGGTCGATGAGTATCTGAGTAGTAATAGCTATGATATGTATTTGTACATTTAGATTTATTCTATTTTTTTTTCGATTGTGTGACTTGTGTAAGCACTATTGTTGTGTAAAAGCACTAATAAGGATTATTATTATTATTATTCAAAGTCGGTTTTTTGAGTCGGTTATGTTAAGTGGAAGACCACCTGTATTATTTCGTTTTTAAATTCAGCAAAAAATTCTATGACGATTACAACTAGAATTTCCTATACTTATCTTCAATTACATTTAGGATATTCCAATTGTTTGAAAATTTTGACGTTTACACCATTGTACGTAACTGATTAATTTTCACTGCAAAGTGCCAGAGGTCTCGCATTTTAGAACTACCAAGTACTAATATTATTTCACCAAAACGTAGTAAAATGTTCTGTTCATATCATACAGGGTGCCGAAAAATTAGTCATATATCAAAGCACTTAAATACATACGTACCTAACAGTAACACAAAATGTAAAAGCCGAATAGATTTGACTCTCAATACGACTTTAAAGATACTCATCAAGAGGGGGTAAATCCGCCGATCGTGGAGGCTGCTTCCAGGCTCCATTAGGACCGATTCGTTGATCATCAAAATATTATGTTAGCTGCTGATGCACTTGCAAGATAGAATGGGCGAGTGCACCATCTAACTGATGCCAGCATGTATTTTTTACGTTAGCAGGTCACGTCCCAATGAAATTTCTAAAAGCATGACTTGTGGAATACCAAACAGTACACATTAAAACTGAAAGTTTCCTGAAAATGCATGTTATGTGCGGATTTTCCTGAAACCAATAATGATTATTTATTCTGTTTGTTATTACCTCTCCACTGAACTTTGAATCGTCACTCTAAATTATTTCAGACAAAAAATTTTGGTCCTCCTGAAGTCTCACAAAAAATATCTCGCGCAGGTCATTTCTTTTGCATTGTTTCTTCATTTCTTAAACAGGATGCAAGTTATTTAATTTCAAAATCCTATGGGCAGACGTTTTCGAAATGCCCAAATACTCAGAAGCGGCATGTATTGTACTACAGAGATATGCTTCGAAATACGCTAAAACACTAATTTTATATTCTTCATTCTCAGAAGCAGGTTTATTATTTATTTCTTGATTTATCAATACCAGTTGTTAAAAAAAAAATTTTAAGTTTCCTAAACTTTACATCTACTAGCGGTAAAACTGGGGTACCTTTCAATGAATTATCGACAAGTTCCTCTCCCAATAATTTATTGTAACGTCGAAGCCTACCAGGTAAAATATTATTCGGCGATTTGAAGGCATTAACAATTAAAACGCATTATTTAAAAGAAAACTATTGAAGATGGGTATAAGGAATGTTACAGCAAATTACCGCGGAATTTAATTCTACGCCTAATAATGTAAAAATGTACAGTGTGTTCTATTTGAAAACTGACCTTTATAACAATAATTCGTTTATATATCATTAATTTTTAGACACCCTGTATGATATAAACAGAATGTTTTACTACGTTTTGGTGAAACAATGTTAATATTTGGTAGTTTTAAAATGCGAAACCATGCCAGAGGTCTTAAAACAAGTGAAAATTAATCAATTACGTACAACAGTGCAAATGTCAATATTTTCACAAGAACCGTAATATCTTAGAAACAGTTGAAGATAAGTATAGAAAACCCTAGTTGTAATCGTCACAGAATTTTATGCTATAGAAGTAAAAAGAAGAAAATAAGTACAAACCTCAAACTTTTATGGCTGAAAATTTTCGTTTTACACAAAAACATCTAACTAGCCATGTCCGTGGAAACCCTGTATAATTTTTCACGCAAGTTTTTTTAATCACTTAGTTTTTACTGTTTTTAAGTACAATACATAACTTTCATTTTATGAATATTGGATTAGATTGGATGCAAAATTTCCGTTTTATTATGACATTGGTTTATTAACGTATAGAAAACTTCGTGTGCTTATAAAATCGAATAAGAACTGATACCATTTATCAATAAAAAAATATAAAAGTAACTTGACACCCACCAAACGCAATTTATCTTTTACCGTTGAAAGAGGCTCAAGAGAGTACTGTTACTTTTCAAAGAAGAGGAAGATTTTATTAAGAAAAGCCGTTCAGAATGGATGGAGTGTTGAATTACTTTTGGAGAATATTGTAAATGGTCACATTTATAATTTTGCCTTAGGTTTTAATTTATTTTGGGGCCTCTTTTTTTTCGATCGTCTGGTTTGGCGTATGGATTACTGTCGCTTATGCGAAAAAGAATTTTCGTTAACGGTAAGTGATCTCAGTATAGCGTAACTTTTCTCTATTATTTTGCTTTATCATTTCATCCTCTGCATTTTATGCCGATATTTTTCATGCCATCTTTAGCATGATCCATCTTTGATGCGTGTTTGAAAGCATCCGCGACCATTCGCTGTCTTTTAGAATATTTTGTGGCCTTATTGGACCTGGATTTTCACGGCTATAGGCCTTTTTCTCGTTGTACTTGACGATTCCGGTTTATCTACGTGCCAAATGGGAATTGTCTTACCGATTGCGTGTATCGATTGAGGAAGAGAATAGTTGTATTACCGAAAACCATTTTCTACATTGAAATATTGAATGTACCGTTTCTATACCTATTTGTGAGAGAATCCAAAAATATTAAGGCAGGGGAGGGCGGTTCAATTAATTTTATTTTCTAATTCAATCTTGAATTTTTACTCACTCCCCGGTTTTCTAGTTATTCTATTTTGCAGCGGGATATTGGATGCTAACATTTGTATAACGTCAAAATTTTGTTGTTTATTTGAGTTATTGCAATCATACTGTTTGGCTGATTTGTTTTTGATTTGTTTACATTACTTACATTGCATTTTATATATTTTTCCTTTCTTTGATTTGTTTATTCACTACCTGCAAGTATTTTGCTTGTCCAATTTCATTTAGTTTTTAAAATATTCATAATGGTAGATTTATTTTCCATTTCAATTTCATATTCAATTTTAAATTTATTTACCTATTTGCATTTTCAATGTCGTTCTTCTGTCTAAACTACCTCCCATTTCTCTGGATCTTCTGGATTTAAGAAACCTATTTATTATTTTAAATAAATTTATGATTTAATTCACTTTTTCTTTTAATAAAGTCCTCATACACTACTGTTTTCTTGAAAATCTTAGTGTACTTGGAACGTAAGAATAAATATATCTATCAAATTATTGTAATATATTTGTAGATAATAACATCTGGGTATTAAAAAGAAAACGTTCCTGACAGGTTCCAATGGTGTAGTGGTTAGCACGCCCGTCTAGCAAACGGCAGATGTTTGATTCGATTCGTTACCGCGTGGAAATATAATTAATTAAGACGGAGGACACTAAGAAAATGTCCAGATTTTATCCATATTCATTTCGACGGAAGCCCGATATATAGCTATTTTATTATTTTTCTTTTCCGATCCTTAGCAGCTCCGACTTGGAGTGCTGTTCCTTAATATCTATTCCCTGAAGGACTAATCTCAGCCGATATCCAACCTGCAGATACAATTTTGGATACATGGATACGCCCTGTTCAACCTGATGCATCACCATAAGTAAAATATTGTCAATATTCTATTATTTTTTTTGCTTACATTTTATTTACTCCGACTTACTGCTAATATATAGTCTGTCTAGAAAGTATCCGGAAAACAAAAACCACAGCTATAATTTGACAGTATATATTTTTATTACTTGAATAATAAAATCACAACAAATAATTCGTCTCATTTACTAATACAATCTCCATTTAACTGTAAGCACTTAACTAAACGTTTAGGTAATCCCGAAACGAGGTCAACGCTATACTTTTCGGCGATAGTGGTCCAAAACTGACCGAGTCAAATCTTCTTTATTTCGTGGTGCTGCTCGTTCTACTTCAATTTTCATTAGTCCCCATAAGTTTTCGATGGAACTACAATCTGGGGAAGCTGCTGGCCATGGAATTGTTACCAAAATGTGTTCTAGCATCCAAGTTTTATTGTAGGCAGAAGTATGGCATCTTGCATTATCCTGTTGAAAACACCACCCTTTGGGATATAAAGCACGAGCCGTTTCAAGAAGACAGCCATTAAGAATTTCACAATACTTTGCACTGTTAACGGTGCCATCAATTATGCAGAGAGGTGTAGTACCGCGCTGAGAAATTGCTCCCCAAACCATTATTTTTGTGGGAAATTTGGAAATTTGAACGGGAACATTTTCTCTTGATAGGATTTTTAAACGATTTACACTAAGCTGAAAACAACTTTCGTCAGATATAAAAACATCACTAAAATTATCGTCTCGAAATCGTCGGCAAAAATCTATTGTTCGTTGATTTTGTAGAGCTGTCATTGCAGGGATTTTTTTTTGTTTCCTTGATAAGTAACCTTGTCTTCTCAGTGAAATGCGGACAGTTTCTGGACACACTCTTATTTGACATTGATTTCCATATCTGTTAGCGAGTTTTCGAAATCCTAGACGCGGATTTTGTTGTCCTAAAGTCACTAAAGCGTTTAAATTGTTTCTGCTAATCTTACGCGGTCTTCCAGAAACTGGTCCATGACTCATATCTCTCCTATTGTTTATCCTCTTTATTGTCTCATATACTTTTTCCGAGTTCAGTCAATTGCACTAATTTTTTAACGTTTTGGACACCTTTTCTATACAAATATTCCACCAGCTTTCTTCTTTCTACTTGCGATATTATTTCGCAAATATTAAGCCTGTTGATAATCAACAATATTTGACAGCTGGTGTTGTTATATGATTTTTGTCATGGCAAAAGAAATATATTAAACTTAAGAAAAATAATAAATTCCAGACACTTTCTAGACAGATAATAGTTTTGTTTTGAAAGAACTGAGTTTTCTTCTTGTTTTTGATCGAAAACGGTTTGTTGTTTTCTCCTTAAAAATACCTGACGCCTTTTTTATTATCATGGTGGCTTTCGGTCTCCATACCGGGATTCACAGGCTTTCTAGAAAACAAATATTGAAGGATTGTTGTTACTATTCACCGCAACTCCATTTTTTTAGATTGGAACAAAAATATTTTGCACCGCGATGGAATCTGGAATGAAAACTTTTTCTACACCAACTGAAACATTTATCACCTAATTGGAGAATTTATTGGCAAACGTTAATGTCATTTCAGTGCGGGGGAAACATTTTAACATCGAACCGGATAAATTCTGACCCACAAAGTTGTTTTCCTCTGTGTAAAACCGAAAGAATTTTTTTAACTAGATGGTATTAAAGCGATCTTAGATCTGACTCCGTATTTTTATCTGTGTACTATTCAAGTTATGATATAATTAAAACGTTATGATAAAGCATGTTCTTGCTGTCAATTAATAATATATCGGCGAAGTTAGTGTAACATTTCGCACTAATTTTTAAGCTACTTCAGCACTACCCTTTTTAAACACTACTTTAAAGACAATACACATCGTCATTACCGCAATGCTGTTTACATTAGTAAGACTCAGTCAGCAACTATTGCTTTTTTCTGAGTTTTTATATCAGTAATTATTGTAACTGACTAGGTGTAAAATGCTGATCGTGTTACTACCAAGAGCAACAAACGTCTAGAGTTCGTCGACTTCATAATTCATATATGCCAATCGTAATAAAAATTTTATATCCCCTGGGAAATGCGTAGCGTAAGCGCTGACTTACCAATAGAGTAAGGCTTCCAGGAATTCGCTATAAGTTACGGATGATGTGTTAGGAAAGTCGTTTGTTTTCGGGAGTTGGCAGTCGCCTACTTATTAAATTTTGTTCGATTTTTACCCACCTCACGCCATCTTATCGACTCCTTACCGCCAGTCTACTCCTGCCTTCGCATTTGTTTAATTTGATATTCTCTGTCTTTTATTGTTTCGGCACGGGTAATATATTTTTTCCATTCCCATAAATTAAATTTCAGAATTTCATTTCCCGTTCTGTTTGTTGCTTCGCTCTTTCTTCTTCGATTATGTATATATCGAATCATCGAAGCGTTCCTATCCTCCACGTCGTATATTAAATTTCCTTCAATATAGAACGCAGCTTCGTCATATAGGTGCGCAGTTTCACTTCAGAAAGGTGAAAATGTTTACCAAAAGATGTCATAATGTGTGAATGCCTTCTTGGGTTCTATATCCGTCTACATCAGTAGACTTATTAGAAAATAAAATAAAGTAAAGTTCGTTTTAAAATAGTGTTCTGTAATGTAATTTTTATAATCGAAAAAAATAAAATGTTCCGAAATGATTTTTGGAAACCTACGGAACTATAAGTGTTATTGAAAGCAAGTGAAGTGCTCCTAATTTAAACACTTGTACTGCAGAAAACGTTATATTTGTTGCAGAAAAGAGGACCACAGGCATGGATGAGACTCCTGAAGATTGCTGTGAAACCAAGACTTCGCTATTGGAACGATTTGGTTGGTGTGTCAGAAAAAAACCTTCTTGCATACCATGGAAGCATGCATTAATTCAAGTATCATCCAACAGGTGCTACAAACTTGGTACCAGAATCTTATTTAAAATAAACTAATTTAACCCCTTAGTGATAACGTGGAAGTTGAGGCACCTGTGATAATGTTGGTGTAAGAGCCGGATGGGCTCTACCAATGAAATATGCGCTTCTAAAGCTTGTTGCCAGAATATAATAAATACAGAATTTATATATTTATCCTTGTATTCACACATGCGGTTGTCTAATATTTGCATAAAGTGGAAACTGTACCTAAGAGAGAGAAAAATTAATGTTTATATACAACCAAAATTAAGGTGTGATTGTGACACAATCATTACAAATTATCTATCAGTTAATTCTTTGCTGATAATCCATAAGTTACGGTCCTCCTTGTTTCCGAAATTTGTTGACATAAACGTTTACAACAACGGATGCGCTGTTATCAACCGCATGTGAGCCTGAGGCTTGTGCTACAACGTATACACCTCCATCTTTGCCGTATAAGGCATTTTCACATGTGCTAACCCGAATATTTTGATGCTATACCCTTTGGATTTATTTGGTGTGCACACGCGATAGCTACTTCGGTCTTTGAGGGCCTATAATTTTTTATTGATAGTTACGTATTTTGAGCTTGTCCAACTGTCCCTGCTCTAAATGATCAAGTGCTTTAGCAAAAATCTAAATTTCTCTATTTGGACATCGTCAAACGGAATAACTCGATAGATGTTCCGTTTGTTGTCAACAAATCTCCAGCGTGTAGGTGGTCGGTCTCTCAGAGTGCGCACAGATACAGTAGCCCAATTAATGCTTTTATTTCAGTTCTATCCGTCTAATAAGCAGCATTCGCAATTGATTTATTTGTACTCGTTACACTAATCCCCAAAATATTTAAAATAAATTAATCCAAATATCTCAGATTTCAATTGTATGATATTTTCAGATGGTGTTGTGGGGTTTCAGAAGGAACGTGCTTTTCCACTTTGTCTTCCTATCTTTTCCAGCAAATATGGCTCTTTCAATTTCTGAAACATTAAATCAGCCAAAAGATCGCGGTTTTCCTTTGAAATTTCCTGTTCATTTTCTCTGCCGCAATCGTTCTGAAGCTCAACATTATAATTTTTATCCTCGTCGTCATCACACTCGGTTATATATCGATCTTGCTCTTCCACTAAACCTTGCCTGTTCCTCTTCATATAACATTTTCTAACAAACCAATTTATCTCTGGAAGATGACAGCTTACCAAGATAGTAATATATTTATACAATTTTCTTACACTTAATGATAACATCGGTTTAATAGGCCATTTCTCTAATTGTGTTAGCCATCAGTTTAGAAAGAAAAATACTTGTAATTGTAAGACCCTTCTTGTGAGTGCGTGTTTTTTAATTTTTCCATTGAAATCCTATTTTTTTTCTTTCTAGATGATGTTCTAAATGATTAGTTCTTCTAACTCATTGGGATCACCTTTCTTCTTCTTTTCTTCTAAGTGGCTTTAGACTCCTTTTGGCTATTCCTTATAATTAAAGTACCTTCTTTTAAGCTAAATTTCAGAATGGTTTTATCCAAAACTTCGTCTTGTGTCAAAAATTTCTATTTTCGTCTTGCCTACTCCGTTGTCACAGGAATGAACGCCAAATCCAACGACTTCGATGCTTTTATAGCTGCTCTATAGATGATCCTTTACGATGTTGCAGATAAGATTTTTAATTACTAAATTCCATGTAAACAGCATTATTTTTTTGTTAGGTTGAGCATTATTTTTGTGTTTTGATGTAAATTATTGAATGTAACTTGTGTATGACTGAACATGATAATTACTGAAAATTCAAAATATAATTATACACACTAATAATAATTCACGCCAATATAGGTTAGCAGCAAAGTAATAAGATACAATTAGGGCAAATCTTAAAGCTTTCTGAAATCCTGTTCAAAGAAAAAGGAACACGTCCAGCATTCCGGGAATGGGCATTTCAATGACACAAGATATAGTTAATACATTTGTGGATAACATCATGTCAGTGTATTTACCGTCCACTCCTATTGGTCCTCTTTATGACATGAAGTCTTTCTCCTCTGTCACTTCATAGTGTTAAGCATGATGATGTTATTGCAATCCCAAAATCTATTAAAAAGCTAAGGGATAAATCGGCGGCCGGTGATGATGGGATCCCGTCTCTTCTGGTCAGGGGCTATGCATGCGTATTTGCTGAGCATGTGTCCCGTTTCCAACAAGGGTTAGAAGTGAAAAACTATAGGCCAGTATCAATTTTGTCTAACTTTTCAGGTTTTCAGGCAAATACTTGTATCAAAATTTACTGCCAAAAATAAGATCATATATATCTTTTACAGCATGACTTGACCGCGAGGCACTCCACTGAATTAAGCTCGTCTGCATTACCTAAGACATTGCAGAAGAGTTTGATCGCGGAGGTCAAATGGAGGTCATATACACCGACTTTTCACGAGTATTCAACTCTATTGACCATGGAATTTTACTTCGGAATTTTGTTAGGAATTAGCTACATCGTTTCTTACCTGAAAATGAAGTCCAATCATGTGTACTACAATGGACGTAATCTTATGCATGTACTGGTAGCAGAATGCTCGAATGATGGACCACTTATCTTTAACATTTATGTTTATTTACGTTTATTAATGATCTGCTGTTTTCCCTTCCCTACTGTTCTTTAGCATACGTTGACGACGTGAAAATCAATTAAAAAGTCAATCAGTATTGTGCAACACATTCGCACATCTGCTTCCAATTTACGGATCTCTGCCAGTGTTAAGATTATTCAGTGCATTTGAGAGAAAGGTGCATTATCGGCTGGTTGAAAGCATTTAGAGGAAGCTTTTGAAGTATTTGTCCTTCAAGATGGATGGAGTATATGCGAAGCGTGACGTTGACTATACTCTTAACTATACTTCTTGGGAGCATCATATGATGGAATGTTTCGGTGCGCGTAGAGTTAATCTAAGCGCGCGTTTTATATTCAAATTCAAATTCAAACAAAGTTAATTGTCTTAACTTGTTAACACATTTTTAGTTCAGTTCCTAGTAGCACACTTGGTTGGCTGACAGTTAGCTTTCAATTGGTACCATGTCGTAGGGTCGGCGCAATATCGGTGACTGTTAGCCACGGTCGGTAAAGTGAGGTATACAAAACCAAAGTACATTTGGTAATCGATTGGCTTTTGGTCACCAAAATCCGTTAGCGTTGGTCGACAATCGGAAAATAGTTATCAAACTATGCTTGGCAGCATACACTTGAGCGACATAAGCAAGTCGATGTTGAATCAATTCAGTCGCTGCAGCGTCGGTTGAAGATCAGTTGCCAACATGTGACGTCACGGTCGATAGACAACAGTGAGTCAATTTTCAGAGAATTTTCGTTAAAGGTCGGTGTACGCCAAAGTATATGGTTCGCCCAAAGATCAGGTAAATATGCGAGAACGTTACTGGCCAATGTTCGGCCAAAAGTGTAAAATGTTCACTTTTCTACGTAATACCGACATTGCTGCCATGTCGAGCCAAGCTATCCGTGATCGGAAACCAACCGTCTGTGCTACTAAGGATATGCTGAAATTATCGTCCAGATACTGCAGTACCTTTCGTGTTCCGGCCTCTTTTATACCCTGTCATTAATGCTAATTCGGTTTATGATAATTGTTGGTAATATGTCGTTACATAAGTAGCATTAAATCATTATTATTGCGTGCGAGTATCGCTTTTATATCTACACGTTTGTAGTTTGTCCTGTTAAAGAAAAATATTTGTTGGATAAATATATATGATGTTATTATTATTTACCGCTCAGTCCAGTAGGAAAACTGCACTGTTTTGAAAAGAAGAAATTTAGAGCATCTACAGTGTTGCAGTTTGCTCCCTCCATCACTTCTGCCTTTAAACTACAGCTTTAATGAATCCAACGTTCTAAGTTTATAATTTACGCTTGGTAGAGTTTACTACAGCTTTTATTCTAGTAGTTATCGGGAATGAATCAATCACATGTTCTTAACACTTTTCATTCTTATTTTACCTATACGTATCGTTACGAAAGAACTATCTGTGTATTCTCATTCGGTTTTTCGAGCTGTCTTCGTGTTTTGATTAATTACTGCCCTTTTGCAGGAAATTTAATCTACATTATCGATGATAAATTTTGATATTCTCGACATGCTGTAGCTTTCATACAGCGCAGGTCCCATCGTAAAAATCATCGACCGATATCCCGTATATCCAGTTTTATACAGATCCCCGCTCGTAATGTGACCAAAATATATACTTTTTAATTCGTAACACGTAGAAATGTCGCAAAAAAAGTGAAATAAATGAAAAGCTAAGTGAAACCGCAGCTCGTATAGCTCTTTCAGAAAAATAAACACGTACTCACCGGGCTTTTATACTTTTCCTTCGTCCTAGTTTTCTCTTCGGCAACGGTTTCTTTCTACGGATGTCGTTTCATCTTTGTTAGAGCGGAAGTAGGTAATTCACACGTCACTAAGGCGTGTTACAATTTACACAAATTCCGGGCTAAAATGCTGCCACTTCCAGTTAAATTTTTCCAGTAAACGCTTTTAGCTGACGTAAAAGCATCTCAGCTAAAACGAGCTTTAAAAAGTATCGTATAAATACGTCTGACCAATATCAGATTTAATAAAATTGCTAGGTATGCGCTTCCCACACTCAACTGTTGGTAACATTTATCAACAAAATCTGTTCGTTGAAATAGCAAACAAGTATGTAGTGCTGTATACAAGAACAATTGTTGTTATAATAGGCTGACGTGGGAATAATACGCTTTTAGGCTCACTATCATTTGCATTACGAATGCCACTTAACATTTCAATTAGCAGTAAAATGGTCGTTTGATTTATTTTATTAGCGCCTTAAGTTTTTACAAATGATCATTAGATGGTGCAAATGGAGTTTGGCATCTTGCGCACTATCTTCGTATAATTTGTGATTTATTATTGTTGAATGGGAGTAACTTGTTACAGAAAAATACTTAAAACAAGCAATCTTGTAAGAAAATGGTAAGTTTTTCATTGGGTGGTTTTTGACGATTTTAGTAAAGGCCTAACACAGCACCAATATGCTTTGAGTCGCTTCGTTTAACTTTGGTAATGAAGCACCATCGGAAAAGATTGTTTACAACGGGTTTGCAGAATTTCACCATGGTCGTGGTGGTCGACCAAAATCCGACGTTGTACCAAAAAACATCGATACCGTGGGCAATATGATTGGAAAGAATCGACATGTGACCCTGAGACAGAGGCATCCTTGGAGATATTGACTACAGTACATTCGATTTTGCATGGACATTTAGGTTTGAAGAAGACCTGTTCCCAATGGATTTCACATAATTTAACCCAGGCACAACAAAGGCGTGTAAATTGGTGGAAATAAATGCTCAAAAAATTCGACAGAGGAACTTCCAAAATCCGACATTGTAATGGTTGACGGTTATATACGCACGGGGTGTTCTCTAGATAACCGACTGCGACCAAAGTGTAACTGCAGCAAGGCAATTATTACTTGCTTCATTCCTTGTATACTGGACATGTCACGAGCATTGCTTTGAAGGATCCAAGCTGAACGGCACACAACAATTTGTTTGCTCAAAGTCATCGATGAAATCCGGAAAAACAATCGACAACGTAGCATCATCCTTCATCACGACAATGCCAGCTCTCGCACAGCATGTCAAACAATGGATTACTTGAAAGAGAAAAACACCGAATTAATGCTTCATTTCCTGTATTCACCTGATTTATCGCTCAACGATCTTTTTTGTTTTCGAATGTCTATTTTTATCACCTTAAGCAGCCGTTGAAGAAAAATGTTTTGGAGACTATCCTCATAGTGAGTGGGAAAAATGTATCAAAAATCGGTCCGAATACATGCACAAGTATGTAAATCTTTATAACTCTGCTGGAGCTATTACCGCACATTATACAAAGAACTTCGAGATTAAGTACAGATATATGTATATTGTATAACTACTCGGTGAACTGCTCTGGATGGTAACTTCGGCGGAGCAACCATTAGTCAGATTTGTATGCTATACGTCTAAAATCCAACTACACCAGAACTTCTTCGGACAATAGATGCGCAGGACTATATTATCTTGTACAGTAACTTCGGTGGAGTAACTACCAGTCGAACTTGCATTGTATACGTTTGAAATGTAACTCGCTATGGTAATTATGTGGTAGCAAAGATATAAGTATACAGTAGCTCGTATCAGAAACTATATACCCATCTACACTATACTTTCGTATCGTAACTCCATTGGAAGGAAGAGGAGTACAAGTATACGATATCTTGGAAAAAAAAGGTGGCCCAAATGTAAGCGAAGTATAAAGAAGAGTACAAATGTATGACTCTATAGACCAAACTTGTTGGTCGAAGTTGTTTGAAATGAACTCATACTACGGTCAGTAGAATACAACGTTTGCTATCCGCAGCCTCTTCGACCGGTCATTATGTATACCCCGTATAGCGCACAAAACTTGGTTTGTGTCATTGTCGCTTATGTATGTATATCGATAGTAGTGCGAAGCATAAACAAAGTACACAACATATAGAATATAACATGAGACCACGAGAACGTTCGTTGTATCTTCGCGGTAGCGCTTACCTCTGTTGTTACTGTCGCCCCGACTAAACGTACAAGCTCCGATAATCAAAAGTAGCGATGCCCTTAATATAATGGTATATACGTACATATAACATAGTTTATTCTTTGGACTTCTATGACAAATGTGTAAAACATGTCAAAGGAAAACAAAGCATATAAGTATACAGAAATGCACTTACATAAAGATATTAAATGCCATCATCTACAACTACGAATATGAACAATGCACATTACTAGCTGCAGACGTAGTCTAAAAGAAAGAGGGAGCATAAACAGTCCAAAGCCAGAAGCTAACACAAACAAGTTAAGTCGAAAAAACAAAAATAAATGTGTTATTCTCAGCCAGTTAGAAAGTTAAAACTTTCATACCCTATTTGAGGTAAGAAAGTTTTATTTTGTCACCCAGATAAGAAGGTAAGTGATGTGATTTTTATGATAAAACTGTTAGATGTGTCCAGATGTGACACTACTGACGAATTGAATTATTACATTCGATACAGTCTGAATTAATTTAGGGGGCTAATTAAATAAAAGGGATTGGCTGTGAATAATTGTATTCAAATCTCGTTAAGAAAGTGCTCTCGCAGACCGAGGGCAATTACAAACTTCGCCTTCGGCTCGATTTATAATATCTGAGCACGATCTGCAAGAGAGCACTTTGTTACCCTAGTTGGAAATACATTATAACATACAGTTAAATTAATATAAAGGTTGATAAATAAAACTATATGCAAATATTGTTACAGACAATAAAAAAAGAGTAAATAATTTAAAAAATTACACTGGAAGCTATGAGTAATAAATATTACTAGCTTCAGTTATGATCCAAAAAATATTATAAAGAAGAAAGTCAACTTAAACCTATAAATTTATTATAAAGTTCGATGGTCAGAATTCCCGCAAAATTTTGTGCCAATGAATCCCGTACCTAGACGAGTAACCTAGCCTCTTCTTGTATTGTAATTATGTACATTTCTGTGGAGTGCCTTGTATTTATGTCTTGCATAAATTTCAAAATAAAAAGACAGGGTAGTGTCATTATGTTAGATTTCGCAAATCGCGGTTTACAAGAATCCAAAGTTTGCTCCCGGTATAGATCACATTTTTTTCTGACATACAAATATGTCTTTCGCTAACACTAAAGTTCTCCCAAAGTTAATTCCATATCTTAATCTAATTAACGGTTGGTTAATATGGCTTTTAAACTTCTGAATAAATAACATTTATTCATAACTTTTCATAGTAGATAGAAGTTTTCCATATTGAGTTTTTCAATTTAAACGTTCATCTGCTCAAAGTCCTAAAAATTGTGTATATTGTTTGCGCTATGCTGAAGGTTTATATAAAAATCCTGTTGGCTGTAATTTTGAAGACAATTCTGAGGCAAACATCCAAGGACTGTTCTGTTGGATCCGGAGTTATTTCAAATACGTTTCGCGTAGCAAAGTGCTATCCTTACAAAATACATTTGGTGCCGGAGTTTCCGGAGTGCCGGCTACTTTGACCGAAGGAGGAAATAATTAGTATGCAAAACATCAATACAATTTTGGCATCCAGGTAGGATAGACTTAACATCCGCAGAAGGTTGATGTGCGGGCGGAAATAATTGATACCGCAATAGTGGGACTTTTTTTTATTGAAAGAACTTTAACCGAGGAACGCTATTTCTTCCGTGTTCAATGGTTTCCAGATGCGACGGTCCCTGAGAGATGGATCGGAAGAGGGGAACTGTCGAGTGGCTACATAGGTCACCTGATAAAATCCAAAGTCTATTAATCAAGCCGAATAATTTAAATGATTTATTTCTCAAGCAAAGTAGGTACATGTCCCAGAGACAAGTACTTCTCGTCATCGAAAATGTTATGAAGTAAATAGTGCTTTAACAAGTATTTCAGTTTAAATTCCAACTTAGTAATGTATCGTCAGATGGAGGGTTTATTGATAAGCTTATTTAATTTTATATGCATACTCGTTAAAATATATAGCCTGTATTTAAAGCGATAGAATTGTCTACTCAAACCGGAAGTAATTCTACGTTGTAGTGTAGGTGCAAAATTGGCACATCGAAATTATGAATTTGATGAGCATTTCTACTCACTAAAGGTTGCTAGGAATTTATTCGATTTGTTCCTTTCGTCGTAAACACAAGTGAACAAACATGCGAATACCTACATAATAAATAAACAAAGAAAACTATATTATTTCCTTATGTAGCTACCAACTGAATAAAGAAACAAATAAATAAATACTTTACACAACAAGAGACAGCAATAGGTTCTCCCTCTACACAGCGAAACAGACAACTGGCGACATCTGTTCTTCAAACGAAAAGAATGTAATATGGATCAAGTCCAAACTAAATTACTAAATCCTTATCTTAAGTGTTAAAAATTACAGAAATAAGAGCAGATTCGTAATGGAATGCTTTGATCCTCGTTCCCAGTTGCTATAAAACAAGTACAAAACCATTCATTTCCGACGATAAACGTACTTGTGTTAAAGGTGTTACAAGTTTTTCTTTACTTGATCCGTATCTTTCTATTGTGTTTAAATACCATACCAGATTGCAACCTATTACTCCAACATTATCCAATTAACTCGTTCTAGTGAAATAAATATAATTTCTTAATCTAAAACACTTAACATAATGAAATTAGTAAACGATGGTAGCTACGCAATGTTTAACTGTATCGATTAATACCAATAAAACAGTATTTGAAAAGTTACTATAATGAAAGTAGTTATATCCCGAAGTTGATTGCACGATTGGAAAAATTATACTTGTCTGCCATCTACCAATTACTATTATTGTTATATTAAGGTAAGGAGTACTCAAGAAAAGCAATGATTTTAAGGTCTCAACATTTATAATTAACGCAACCATAAGTTATTTAACAAACAGATATCACATTGTTTCAAAGATAAACCGGAAATTCTGTTGCATTATATTAAGACCAATATGTGTATGTAATTTTATGTATTTCACTTATGCTGCACGATAAACAGGAACGGAACTACAAACAGTAATTTGCTGCATAATATGCGCCCTTTAGCGTAAAATAAATTAAGCTTTATGTTAATTTTCTTATACAAATTTCACGAGAGCAGCTCCCGTTAAACACCAGTTAGTTTCTATGTCAAGTTAACCGGCAGTCTCTGTCATGTTTCAGCTTACTTCCTTCGCTAGTTTCCTGCGCAATTCCAATTGACTTGAGCTAGTGTGCGGGTTGCCCAGCTTTACATCATATTAATTAGCTACTGATTATCTACATGTACAACAAAATTTAAGTAAAGTTTAATGCGCAAAGTGTAAGAAGTAGCGGTAAAGTAATAATTAGGAGCACTAAAATGAGTGCAGCATAATATCAAAGATAAAAACAACCAACTATTAAGTAATAAGTTAACTATTTCAGAGTACAGTAAATATAGATAGAGAAGGACATATTACTTTATGCACGCACAGACTAATTTTCGTCGCGGTTCTAGTGTTGTGCGGACTGGCAAAATTAGAAGTAGAACGGTATCAGCTGAGACCTCTGTAGCGTGCCAAGTGTGAGTACATATAGAAATAAGTCGATTTTGTTGCTATCCGAACTTGTTTATGTGATGCTTCGTAATTTAATTTATTGCAAAAAAATATATTAAATATCAGTAATTAATTAAAAAGAATTAGAAAAGGAAAAAAGAAGAAACAGGAACAGAGGAAGAAAGCGTAAATTCCTTTTTCGGTCCAATCCAATTAGGGCAAAGGATAGTCACGTTACGGGTCAGTCTGACATAAGATTATACAACACCGGGTGGTTGGATATGACATCTGGCGTTGAGAGTCATTGGGCAGCTGATGTCTTTGCTACGAAGGGATCCGAGTACCTCACTTAGTCCAGAATTTTTAGTTGGCATACCTTTTAATACAGCCAAAGCGCATGTTACTTATCAGCCAAGCAAGCAGTAATTTGAACCCGTGGTATCTCCATAAGTCGATTTTATGCGACACAGAGCCATAAACCATACAGGATTTGGCAGGAAGGCAGGAAACACCTATACAAAATAGGGCTTGCTCAAATGAAGGAGTGCTGTTTGCGGCCATTCTTTCTGCTACTGTTCTACCGTCTGTAGAATCAGACTTTCTCTGTTTTCTGGAGGTCTGAGAAAGATTTACTTAGTGAACTTCAGAGTTACAATCTGGTCGAGGTAGGTGGGGGGACTAATCCATCCAACCAGCTGTGCCATTGTAATTGTAAATTGTGAAAACCAAGACCACAAATTTTAATTTCGTCGAGTACCCCCAAGAGTCTTAGACATCGTCCATTGCCCAAGTTGCAGCGTATTACATCCGCGATTGCTGGTATTCGCTATTTTGATGCAGTTTGTTTTCCGCAATACCGAATGGCTTTGTAATATCAAATAGGTGATTCAAAGTGTTCACAAATAGCTATTCTTCTTGAACGTGGGCGTAGCGATGTCTAGTTATATTTTTTCCTAGTTTCCAACATTTTGCATAGAACGTTTTCAGTTTCTTTACTCGTGTCGAAGTTTGATATTTATTTCCAAAAAAGTAACATGTTTCTAAATAACGACTTTATGTTACTTTCGTAATGTCGTGGAAAAGAAAATAGTAAGGTTATCTATAGAAATACGAACAATAACGCTGCTATATAAGACATTATAACTAAGGCATGTCCAATTTGACAAATTTATCAAATTCAAAGAACTTTGAAAGTGAAGACTCTTATTGCCTACAATGCCTAAAACATTACTTTAATAGATATATTACGGAGAGTTTTCCCATTAAAAATATTTGGTCGTTTAAGTTTGCTTATTACATTAAAAATTTACGGCAAAAGTAGGTGTATATCTAACTATAACCGGAATTTAATTAACGAAACCGGGCGATACCTATCAAGTTTGCAGAACCTATTTCCTATGTAGATAGGCTGCTGGTGTCGAGAGAATTGGTGTGTGGCTTAAGCATCAGATGGCAGAGACAAAGAACCACCTGCTTCTAATTAGGGTTTCCATCGAAAGGCGGGTTTTTACAACCTCCCACGCGACCCCTTTTACATCCCTCCTCCTCCTATCTGCACGATTTTCAGCCTTCATTGCGTCACAACTCGCTGTACTCCTCCTTTTAGATCCGCATACCGCCGAGCGAATTCGCGATCGTAGCACCACTATACCAACACGCGGCACATTAACAAAGACAAACAGTCGAGAGAAATAAGGTAATAAGATTTGTGTGGCACAAAAACGCATGATTGGTGTTGAAAATTAGTGCGATGGTAGCAGCTGCTATTTGATAAATAGGATCGTATTGCGTGTGTATTTTACGGAAGCCTATTCACGCTTCTCCTGCTGTGTTCTTCTTATGGTGATTTACGAGCGAGATAATTGACACCGAACGGTGCTGTGCCGTACGTTCGCTAATGACAAACATGTTTACGATGTATACATTGCGTTCGGTAAATAGATACTGACATATGTATGCCATTATCTTAAAGCTTCTACCGCGTATAACTGCCGTTAATCACAAAAAAGGAGGAATTTAACGGACATTAAGGAATATTGTTTAGTAGGTAACAATTGAACGAAACGTTTACGTAAACGATATGTTATAATAAAATAAAGTGGTCCAAATTACGCCAACTATAAGCGATTTTTCGCGAAATACATTGTGTCAAATCTCTTTCGTTCTACTACCGTTAAAAGAGCTGCCAAAGATATCAGTCAGTTTCAAATTAACGTAAGAGACTTCCTGGATGCATCGTAGCTGACTGTATGAAGGATAGTCACCAAAATAGCACGAGCAATAGCAGAATTATGACACAAATTAATAATAAACTTTTAAAGTTATATAGAATGGTGCCACAATGATCACTGAGATTGCAAAAAATTTGCCGCCAGCATTGCCAACAGAACAATAAACTATTCTAACTGGTCTAAATTAGGCCATCTAATCACATCACCCTCACTCTTCTCCTATTACTTCGCCAAAATACGTAATGTTGTTGCGAATGTCCTTTTCGTTAGATGTAAATAAGTAAAGTAATATAGGAATATCAAATCCGGAGGTCGCAGCAGAAGAAATTGATGTAATAATTCCAGATAAAGTCTATAACCTTCTTAAACTTTCTAATTTTACGCCATTTTGAAAGTTGCATCTGATATCTACAATTTTATGATTTAAATAAAGAATTACAAAAGCTTTAACTTTTCGTCGGGGGCATCTATTGAACGGAATGGCAAAACTGGAAGTAGAACGATATCAGCTGAGACCTCGATAGCGTGCCAGGCTATGAGGGCATTTAGAAAATGCAATCAACTTGAATTTAAACGAGAAAACGTCCTTTAATAACCTGCAAATCGTTATAAAATAAATTAATAATTACAGGCACCATACGATTTTTTTGTTACGGACTTTTATACAGTTGTAGAATTGAGCATCGTTTAAAACCAACTTGACATCCATTAAACGCAACTTCAATCTTCTACCGTATCCAGGGCGGGCATTTGAAATCGAAGCTTTACAAGCTTTGCTGTAGCTGTTACTGTTTTGTTCGATATTGCTGTAAATGGTAAAACGCCTTTACGAAACATTTCTAACAGAAGCTCTGTATCAATTAAAAGCTGCAGTCGAATATCAAACAGAAATCATTTTCGTCCTTATAAACCTGGATTTATAAGCATCCTAAAGGATAGGCAAATGAAATTTTATGATCAGAGGCCATTCTTACGTCAAACGGCACCGTATATTCTCAGAACTACGGGTTGTGGGCCCAGGAAAAGCCCAATTTCATTATTGAATATAGGGACCAACACTCGTTTAAAATTGTCTGGCGCGACATTGTGAATAATAAAATAATTGGACCATTTTTCTTTCCCGAGCACGTCAACTCGCAATTTCTACAGAATAAACTTGGTTAAACATCAGCCTTTAAACGTACGATGGGGCCAACAAGACGAATCACTCACGCACAGTAACTTGATACCCGGATCTGATCTCGCTGGATTTTTTATTGAGTGCGAACAGCTAAACATTATGCAAAATACAAAAATTGATATGTAGCTGGTAACATCAATGTTGGTTCGGAAACGTTAATTGTTGTTGGGCCCGCACTATAAGTCACTCAAGCCGGTAGCTGATACAGCGTTGCTTAATTTATGTAGGCATGAGGCGATAACATAAACTTGCAGATAAATTTGTATTTATGGGAGAGCCTACGGCACAGAGTCGTATTAGAACCAAAAATTTCAATCGGCAAATACCATCAATAAGATATGGTATAACATATCTATGGTATTCATTTATTATTACCGTCTGGCCATTTTAATTTCGCAACTGCTGGAATTACTGCTTAGAAATAAACTGGATGTCACACTTTGTGCCTTTTGTTGATTCACTGGATGTCCAGTGTTCGACTTCAGCAACAAAAAGACATATGGATATTGAATTGTCTTGTTTACGTAAGCAGTGATTGCCAAATAGACAAGTTTGCGCTATACTGGGAATGGATTTTGAGAATCTCTTGAATTATCCTGTACAATGTATCGGTGACTTTAAAGTAAATAAAAAGCATAACCGCTTATGTCAGGAAAAGCCATAGTTCTCCCGATCACCCTTAATTAATATGATAGTCAGAAGCTCTGAATAAAGGAGAACAACCCTTCGAACAATCTAGCTGCTCTTTTTTTTTCCTAATTAAGAACATTTGTCATAACTGAAGACAGAAACTCCCATTCGAATATAATTTAGCCAGTCGTTATAAGATCCTCCAACAAACTCGAATTAATTAACATCAGATCATTGTCAGGAAACATTCTTCCAGTTTCGTGTAACAAAGCAAACAATACAAGAACTTCATACGATGTACAAAGTAACAATACGATGCTATGTGTATTCTCATAAAACGAGAAGTATTTTCCTCGAAGTAAAGAGACGAACGCAACTACACTGACATAAGTAACGGCTCCAAACAGAAACGGCATTAATAATTATATTGTGTGAAACTGCCGCAAAAATTTGCATTTCAATAGTCCTCGTCGGAAACCCACGGTGGAATACCCAACAAAAGGTTCTGAATTTTTTTTCCTTCAACTTTCGGGAACTCTCTCCAATTCTCAGCTCGGCTTTTCTGTCCTTGTCGCAGCGGGTTACGTATCCGACGACACTTCAATTTTTTCGAACTTTCCTACTTCTCGCACCTAACACTTTTCTTAGCATAAAAGCTCGCAATTGCCAAAGAACGGTTGCCTGTAAAAATGTCTGGGGTAGTTGTTTGTAAATTTTGCCATAGATTTGACGTATAAACCTCCTTTCTGTTCAAAACAGAATAAATGCGGTAGGCTGAGTGACCTATCTTATCGTGTTAGTAAATATACATTTAAAATAAAAAATGGCAATACCAGTTTAATAAAAGAGTATAATAAGAGTATAATATCTGCCTTGTACACTTTCGTCGGGTTGCCTCTACTACTAGTTACCAATCAGTAATTAGCTTTCTTAGCTTGTCATCTAATAAATACAACGGTCATTACGGACGCCAATGGGAGACAAACGAAAATTTTGCATTGCATTGAAAACTATTATGCGAAGATCAAGGTGATAATAATGTGTAAGCAACTTAAGAAGACGATATGAACACTGAGCGTGATTTTTTTTTTTTTAATTTAAAGGAGCTAGATGTTTTCTGTTGTTTAATTTTTCGCTAAAAGCCTTTATCAGTGATTAATATATATTTTTTTAATTTATATAGTACACATTTGTACTTATGTTTTTATTATTATTTGTTAATAAAGTTTCGAGGAAAATCAAATAAATCCAGTCATTTCGAGTTAAATCGAAATCCGTTTTCCTTCATTTTTCTATAATTATTGCTTCTCAAATGTTATACTTAAATGAGTTTTATAGTGAAGTCTCCAGTAACTACGCAAACATGGTGTTAGGCATTTTGTTGAGTTACTACCAAACAATTATGAACACCATCATAACAGAAACCACTGTTTTCTGTTTCTGAAGTATTAATATATTTTAAATATTTTGCTACTACGTTTTTCAAATTAATGAGACTTGTTAGATGCATCGCAACTGACTGCATTAGGGATAGTCACCAATGTACTGTGTGGTGTCACAGTGGCTACTGAGATTGCAAAAATTTGCTACCGGCATTGCCAACAGAACAATAAACTACTTTTACTAGTTGGTTTGTTAACCTGCTTTTGTGAACTTCGATCAATTTTAATGGCTACGTTTAACAATGGATTACCAATTGCTAATATTAGAATGATCAATACAGACGCTCGTGACTTGTCAATTGGTTCTATTACACTAAATACTGTCTACTTTGTCCGCTACGTTTGAAAACGCAAAATTGAGCAATAGAACACTCAAAGAGGGACCGAAGAAAACTTTAGATAATGTAAGGATGAACGGCAGAGAATATTATAGACTATAAAGAGGATAAATAGATTCGTAAACTATAAGGACCAGATTGTACACAAGGGTAACCGCAAGAACATATATCAAAATTCTGTATAAACTCTTGAAAATAACAGGTACATATAATTTTTTTGCTTTTATTTCAATTTGAAACATCTCAATAACTCACTAATCCAATCCTCGCATTATCCAGATTTCCTAATAATCCGGGTGCATTTGTACCCTCATTTATATAAGTACATAGTAACTGGTTCAACTTCTGCACAAATTGTAGCTTGTAATCCGATCGACCCTTATTACTGCAATTAAAATTTTTGCGAAAGCGAGTTGTTCATATGCCTAAAAATTCCTTTTACACCAGTCAGGCGCACGCTCTCTTACCACTGGGAGAAAACCGTCTCAAAAATCTATGACTTTTTTCTTTATTTATGTAAGTTGTTATAATTTGATATACATGTATAAGAAGCTTTACTACACATAATTACACAAGAAAACTAAGAAATTTTTATTTGCGTTTTTATTTATTGGCTGGTAAAACGATAAAACAAAGAAAATACTTAACTTGTTGCATTAGTACTACTAATTTCATACTGCACTCCATTACTAGTATTGTTATTATTATTACCATACACAAATCCCATTTTAGTTTTTGGTATAAAAAAAACAAAAAGCACAGAAGAATTGTGGTTTTAAAACTTAATAAAACTAGTAAATGTTTCCATTAGGTTAAGTATATGATATGTTAGGTCAGAAATTCAATAAAAAAGTAAACTTTGAAATTAGATATTCAATAATATTAAAGTTCTATACTATTGGAATTTTAAAATTAACATTTAAACAAATTACTCTGCCAGTAGTTGCGTAGCTGCCTCGTCAAATTGCACTACCTTTTTCCTTGAAGAAAAGGCTAAACTTGGTATGGGTCTGAGGTGTAAAGTGTGGAAAACGTCCTCAGTTGCCGCAGATCTTGGACACTTTTTAGCATGATGCAATCTATATTGACGATAGTTCTTGTTTCGAGCTCCTTGGGCATTCTCAGAAAGTTGCCCAATAGGCAAAAAGGCATTGTAACGTATAATATACGCACCATGAATTAGTACTTATGTACTATTGAAGCATCTAGTACCAATTATATTTATTTACGTAGTATTCCGTAGTTTTAAAAGCAAATTCTCAAAATTTTTCTGAATTGATCTTCTTACCGCGCGCCAGAATGTGCAAGATAATATGGAATTTGTGTATCAACTCTTCAACAATTCCGGTAATTGCAGATGTACAACTAGGGCTTGTAAAAAACCGTCTTGCAGTGTTACCATCATTACTATTTACCTTGTCGTGATTTATCTATAGTTAAACCGAATTCATTACGAAATCTTTTCTGGACTAGTTGTTTCTTGGTTTGTTTTTGCTGTTTGTGCTCCTCTGTACAATACCTTATAAAAACAAGAACAAAACATATGGCTTCTCAATTGTAGTTATCATATTTATTTATTTACTTGTTTATATATACGTAAATAAGTTATGTATATTATTTCGCATTATGTTTGTGGTAATATATATAAGTTTGCAAACTAAATATACTATTACTATGGAAACCCATGACAAGCACGAATTGCGGAAAACAGCCGCAAACCGGTAAAATATCCGCAAACTTTTTTTTTACTGTCTGATAGGGGACATTGTCGTCCATTGTGTGTAAGTCTGCTTGGAAGAGCACCGCTAATAGATACAACATTTAGAATTTTCGTCCCAAATGTACATTCATTTATTGTTTATTTTTATCCTAACTGTGTCAACTATTTAAAAAATTATAGTAATTTTCTAAAGCCCATCAAATTTCCTTGCTAATGGTGTATTAGTATTTGTATTTCAATGACATATTAGTAGCAAATTTGTCTACTTAAAATAGACCTCTGAAAAAAGGTATATTTCAATGTTGCGGAACCTTCCACTTTGCAGGACTGTAACTTCTCATAGACAACTCTAAATAAAAAATACAAACCGTGATATAAAAGTCCAGTTAATATACTATTATAAAATACATGTCGAATGATATTGTTTCATTCTTCAATCTTGGTTTTTTTGAGACGATTTCGGTGATAGGCCCCATAGTGCAACGGGCAAAATTAATTAACTTACAGTTGAGTACAAGAATAGTGGATTGGATATGTGGAGTTAAAGAATATAAGATATACACTTTTTTTGAGATGATAAAATATATATACAGAATAATACAATAAAAGAAGTAATAAGAAAGATCCTCCACAAAGTCCTTATAAGAATAGTAGATCCTGGCTACCAAGAGACTGAGAAAGTGCGATCATCAAAGAACATTGATAAGGAAAATTGAACTTGAGTATTCCAATATCATCAATATTCTTTAGTGAACGTTGGAATTCACTATAAAACTTTGCAAAGCGAGCAATTTTCTGCTGTTGCAGGTAAACATAGTAGCGAGTAGTAGTAGTATTGTAGTAATAGAATCCGTATACGACGTCCCCTGAAAGAAATGCAGATTCGTTCCAACATACAAAACACCTCTGTGTGTGTTTATCAATGGAAAAGTTGAAAGTTGATAATTTTAATTAAATTAAATAAGAGAATCTTGTTTTGTGCAAGAAATATCCGTTCATAGCTAGAATCCGTACTCCATATTAAGACATTTTATTAGAAAAGTGAATGTATTAAAGTTGCTTACTGAATTCATTTCTTAGCTAGAATATTCCAAAATAGTGATTATCTGTTCTTCTGCAAATATCAGCTGTTCGATCATCAAATCCAAATACAGCATCAATAATTGTACTTAAAAATTATCTATACCTATCCAGAAAAAGAAATATTTTGAGCAAATAAGGTTTGCATTTAATGAAATTTATTAAAACGCTTAAGCTTCGTTTAATATTAATCTATTATCAGCACGCCATATCAAACATTCATTTTTAGTTTGATTGATTTTTGTTTCTATTTCTAGTAGATTATCACCATTAATTGCAACGGGGGTGTTCATCAACAAACATGATAATATGCCTGGCGTTAATGTTCGCTGCTAAATCGTTCCTGTAAGATATAAAAATTAGCGGTTCAAGAATAGAACCTTGTGGTATACCCGAAACTATATTACCAAACTGGAACTGTGTGCCGTTTACAACAACTCTCAGTTAGAAGGATATAATCCATTCTAAAATATAACCTTTTATTCCCACGGTGTACGCAAAGAGATAGCAACTTTTGCGACTTTTAATGGAGAAATACTTCAGACACCGACAATATTAAAAAGCAAGAAGTAAAATTAACTATTATTATTAAGTTTTTACTAGAGGTACGCAGTTCTTATTTGTGCGTTTTCTTGATGACACTACTTTACACTACATTAAATTTTAATCTTATGAAAAGCTACCTTCTTGCTTCTAAAGCTACAAAAGTACTAAAGCAGCAAAAGTTTTTAGCAGCCATGATCCCTCGTCCACTGCGAGTTTAAAAACTTCCCAAGTTCAGTAATTACTTTGAGTTAGCAAAGGCTCTTCTGTAGATGTTGCGTAATGTAGATATAACGAGGAGTAGCTCAAGAAATATTGATATTCCTCATTTGATATGTAGAAATGATTGTCAAGAAATAAATATAATAAAAATACTAAGAGGCAATAAATGCCAACTACATCTTAATCGAGGAGCCCTACAATATTATTATTGCATTTCTTCATGTCGAACAGTTCGTTACTTATTTACTCTAAGAAAAATGTAATTTGACAACTTTTCCAGGTAGCATCGTCTAGTCGAAAGGAAACTGAATTGGAGAATTTCGAAACCCGTTCGCTCGATCCAATCAACCAAAGGCACGTAGTCGACATCGTAAAAAAATGCACGAGACCGCTATCCTTTCGAAATCATTGATCACGTCCTTTTTTATTTGCCTTTTCCCTCCAACGAAATCTCCAATATAAGGCAGGGAAGCGCGACAGCGAACAAAGCGATGTGAAAAAATGGGTAAAAGTAATTTTTTCATAGAGACCATTAAAGGCGTTCGCGATGCGAGTTGAAGTAAAAGAAGAATTTCCATTGTATAACATAAATCGACAGACGACCTAAACAAACTCTATCTTCCTTTCTCTTGGTTCTCGGGAGGAAAACAAAATAATCTCTTAATACCGCCCCAGCGTCGTTAATGTAAAAGTTTTCCTCGAGGTCGAAGTTGGAAAGCGCAAGGAACAGTATCGGATAGAATCGTAGGGATGGATGGATTTCGTCCGGAGCCTTGGTCTTTGTAACTTCTTGGCCAATTGTTACGCTTGATGTGACGTGCCGTTCCATTCCTTCATTCCAACAGCGTTCATTCGAAAATTATGGACATTATGTACCGTCGTCCTCTTTTCTAAACTCCGGAATTATTCGAATGCCGTTGGAGCACAAGAAACGAAATAGAGAAGAATTTCTTTTATCGCTAATATTATTGCGGTAGAAAAACTGCCTGATACATTTACGAATAGATAGATATGCCCGCTTTATACTTTGAATACCATAGCTTACATCGCAGTAATAAATTGTCTATAAAATGTGCCAAACACTCCAAAAATGGATATTATCAGCTATGAGAAATATAATAATTTTGCATATGTAATTTACTATTTTTTAATTTTTTGGAGTAGCCAGATTTTTTAATAAGAGGCTTAAGAATGTACAGTAAATAGCATGGGTCAGATGTCAAAAATATAGTTGTAATAAAGGTTATTACAATCCTGTAATAGTAAAGACGTTCTCTTCCCGTTAAAAACTAAATCTGGGTCTGTCGTTTCTCTTTTCTCGCTTCAAATTTCCATTTTACGACATGATATTTCTGTATATTTACTTGCTGTGTAAAAATGTTGGCTTTAGTGTCTGATCTCCTGACGATGCCGCAAAGTGAAATGTATATCGAGTATTAATAACATTTCTGAAATTATTACATGGTATACACGTTGAGTTACCGTGTTAACTGTTGCCTATCACCTTTCCCTCTCCTAAAGAAGCCCGATATGATTCTAAGTGAAACGTCGAGTTTTCGTTTAACAAAACGACGTGACACGGTCCAAACCCGGAAAACGTTTAGTTTTAACAGATAGAAGCTCATTAAAAAAAATTAATGTAGGAAATGTGTTTCCAGCAACAACCAATTGACATTTTTTAGCTTACTTAATCAACTATCCCCGTTCATTAGCTTTTTGTTGTTTGTTGTTTTGACAAGTTGAAATAAAGATATTATTATTATGTCGCTAGAGACTGTAATTACAAGTCTATGAAACTACGACTGCTCTGTTAGGTAACTTGAAAAGAAGGGTCAATGCTGTTGTATCGTTTGTCTTTCTTTACAATTATCTACCCATTTATTCACACCTTTCCCTTAAAACTTATTTTGCTGAATTTTACGACTGCTTAGTGTCAGTAACATGATATTTTCTTCTTTTCGTTTAGGCCAGAGAATCCCAAACTTTTCTGCCCCGGAATCTTGTTCTTCGTAGACCACCTGAGGGCAAAGTATTAAATTTTCCTAAACCCATTAACATTAAGTGTGTCTCTTCCAGCTACTCGCTTTAAGAGGGTTTTTGAAGAGTGGGCAGTGGTAAACCACATGTATAATTGTCATTTAGATTTTTATTAAAGACACGAAATGCAAGTGAAGTGTTAAGATTTTTGACGAAACAAATCAGAACGAGGTGTGAAGATGGAAATGCTATTAAAAACTTCTCTGCAATGGTCCTGGATATATCTTTATGAAGCCAGAGTTGCTACATTCTGAACTGTACAGTATGGATCGATAATCAAGTTCATAATCAAAACATCTCCAATCCTGGCTTTGACGTCTGTGTGGAAGTCACTGTAATGTGGAACGTAGACCAAAAACCATTATCCTGATTTTGCTACTTTAGATTCAACCTGATAAGAAAAGTCGCAAGGATGGATTTTGTTTCTATTGAATTTGTTTGGTAAACGTTTTCCCTATGTCATTATCCACAAAGTCAAGTCCACAAAGTGTAGCTTCTCTACCCAATAACGGCCGGGGCGGGGAAAATATGGATTTTGTCGCGCCGACCGTATCCTGTCTGGTTGGGGAATTCTTAGGATTCATCCTAACGCTAGCAGCTCCTTACCTAAGGCCTGGAGCTAGCCCGACGTGGTTTGACTCAATCCCAGCTTCCTAAGCAACGAACATCTCGGCAGGCACGATTCGGGTAGGGCTTTGGCCCGGTCATCCCCGTTGTATAGGGGGGCGAGCCGAGTTGTAACAGCGAATTTTGATTCAAATTTCGTAATATTTGTAAGGGGTCTTGATGTAAACCACTACAGGGCGGATAGGCATGCCACTTTTACGTAATTTAATTAAACTGGGGGGCAGTGGATTCGTAATAAGTAACGTACGTTTTTGGGAAGAGTTTAATAAAGTTTCGGAATTATTGATTGTTACTGAATTGCTTTTAACAATATCGTAGGATTTCGTTTTAGTATTTTACATATTGTTTTGTGCTCAAGGATTTTCCTTTCCTGTTAATTTTCCTTGGAACATAGCTAAAGATAATAACTACAAGTCGTCACTATAACACGAAAATACTTTAGTGGGATTCTAAATAATTACTGAGAAATAATTGCTGCTATAAATTTCGACGTAATTAAACCAAAAATATGAAGCAATGTTTTATTGAAAATACTTTATAGATGATTTAATGCAGTTACTTCGCCTGAAATTAATTCGGGAAGCAATTGCCAACATAAATCATTTTTGTGCAGTTTTGCATAGGTAGGTAGGCATAGTTTTGCGTATCGGATATTAATCATTTAAATATTTTAATTAAAATCATAAATTTAATGAGAAACCATATATAAAAGGTGGATGAAAATTTGATAAAATCCATTTTACTGCAGCATAAACATCGTCAAATATATGAAACAAGCTTTATGGAGCACCCTGTCAGAGAATAGATATTGGTGGAAACTAACGTAGATTAGGGTTCAGTATATGTACTTGCAGCTCCTAATTGCCGCTTATTATAGATCTATTAATTAAAAGTTATAACAGCTTCTAGCAAGCTTCTGACGTACGTATTGATTATTTAAATTCCATTTCTAATGAAGTATCATTGCCTTCAACTTGAACTACAGCCAGCGCAACGTCGTCATTCACTGTATATCGGTGCAATTCGGCAGTGCACGCAATTTTGACGAAAAGCGTTTTTAAACGATACTGATATTCATGTTTTCTTCAGAATTAGATACGTGTTTACTTTATTTTTACCAATTTTTTTTATTATTTTAAATTGTCGTATATTTCACTTCTACTTTTTTAAGCTTTTTTAAGTAGTCAATCGTGCATCAAATCATGCGCATTATACAAGGTAACCATTGTTGCGGAATGTTAAAAGTACATACATATAATGCGCTTCAGCCAAAAGTCCCGACGATAGTCATAGGCGCGCATTGCTTAATTAATTGCAAGCCGAAACATTAACCTCTTCGCTGAGAGTAAGCAAGTAATATCAGCATTGAAATGAGCAGTAGCGTCAAACTTACTACCAAATTTCCGCAGAGCTTTATCTTTAGTCTCTTAAGCAAATATCAAGTGGGGGTGAATAGCCAGAGTGGCAGTTCTAGTTAGGAAGATACGAGCAGGCTAACTAGGTAGCGATAGGACATGTTAACTCAGGTGCCAGGGCTCTTCGTTCGACCGCCTGCGGACATTACCGGTTAAAGAAACAACTCCTTATTTATCATATAGAGGTCACCAAATCAAAGACGAAAAACTAAACACTTCATCTGCAAGTATCCGGCGTTGAGGCCAATAACAAGAACCAGGCTGGTTGAAAACTCGAAAACGAGTATAGTATACAGAGTGTTACATCAAAAATGAAATAACGTGAACCAAACTTGGCAAGAACTTAGATGTCCGTCTGGTCTGATATATTTTTCTAATGCGCTATTGAAGACCCTAAGAAATGCCCAATCGAATCAAATTTGAATCGTCACATT
This sequence comes from Marronus borbonicus, assembly GCA_902655005.2. NCBI lineage: Eukaryota > Metazoa > Arthropoda > Insecta > Coleoptera > Scarabaeidae > Marronus > Marronus borbonicus. The sequence continues at coordinate 17,766,446 of LR737384.1, read as the reverse complement.
AGCTCAAAGTACTGAGTATTAGAAAACCGACGGCATTTAAAATTAGCTCAGTCATCTGAAAAGCTATGATAGATAGCTACAGAAAATGTTGAAGAGAATATCCAAAGACGCAATAACATATAGAGTGATCCATTCAAACGGTTAAACTTATGTTGTGCAAAATTCGTATCTGAATATTTTCTGTTTTAAACCCTTTTCTCTAATGAATAATAATAGGCACTTGTAAACAATATTTTTTTCTAAGAAGTAGGGATAGTACATGAATGTTTAGTTTTAGAAGTTTCCCACATCATTCGGGTATCGGTTGATGATGAGAACCATTCGTGTCCTCGAAACGGCGGTCCCGGATTAATTATTAAATTATTATATAATTAATTGAACTTGTGTGGTGCGGAGGTTGCTGATGCTTATGTGTTGTTTAATTTTCTCTAAATAATTCAGGAAAGGAATTATTTTCTGCACGCACATTAGGTGGACAAATTAAAATTGAAGTTCTTGGAAGTTGTTATTTAATAGTATCTTCTGGCTCCTATCGCGATCGCAAGTATGTGCTGGACATTATCTATATCCATTTCTCGTTCCTCAATAAATTACTTATATCTATATAAGAAAGAGTTTGGGTCGAGATGAGCTTTACTAATTGGAATTAAAAATATTACTACTTCTCTAATTAACCTATTCCGTAAGGTGTTAAAAAGAAATAAAACTAAGAACTTTTCCAAGGAAGTATTAGATTTGTTGTTTCCAATTGAACTAGATGATACTTTAGGACCGGAAAATGACAAGGAAAGTGCTATTGCTGTCGAGCCATAGCACAAATGCCCTGCAGTCTTCTTAAATCTGTTGTAATAAAATGCCCTTATTCATGTTAGAATAGTTGGAAGCTTTTAATGAACCTTAGTGTTGCTTTGGAATCTTCAATTCAGTAGACGTAAGTAATGGCTTACTAAAATGTAAATGTCGTGTACGATTGATGGCAACACATTTACATAAAATGTGTTCTGCCGTCTCCAATTCTTCTTGGCATAGACCATAGGTTTGATCTTCAGCTATTTCTAGTTTGAATAAGCGATATTTTAGGTCTATATGGCTTGTGAAAAATCCACCCAGTAATCTAGGCTCCCGATAATACTATTTTTGCTGTCTTTGACGAGCTCGGTATGAGTGCTTTCGCCTGTTTTTGTTCTGGAACACTTCCCCAGTACAAGGCATTCTGATTATGCTCCTTTACCTTAATAGTAGAGACTACTAAAGAAGCAGAAACAATTTGTCGCTGTATTTTTCCTTTATTTGGCATTAATGCAATTCAAATTGCATATCTTAATGCTTACGATAAAATATTGGATTTTGTGCTATGTATGTAACTTAGACTTTAGCATATCCATGCAAAACTCAGATATTCCATTGGTCCTAGAAGATGGACATCACCAATCATTAGTTTTTCTTCCCAGTATTGTTCCCAATATTCAACCAAGCAATTTCTCTAGTGCGAATACTTTCAGATATGAGAACATTCTAAATACTGATTAAATATCAAGTGGTCTTTCGTGGAAAATATCGATAATGTTGAATGTCCGTTGACTTCTTACTATACCTTTAACCCATCAGTTGCAAAATATATTCCACGTATATCTAAATATCCTCGATAGTTTACTGCGCCAAACCAAACATAATTTAAAAACTAAGCAGTTTAGATGGACAACAACAAGAACCATGTATTATATGACGAATTTAAATGCCTGCCAGAACTAATCGAATCTCAGACTGCATATCGACAACACATTGAGATTAACATCAAATCGGATCCACGAAATGTAAGAAAATGTCCTTACCAACGGTGACAATGAGGATGATAATCTAGAGGAAATTGTTGACACTTTTTGCTGATACTCGGATACAACATTTAATTTGCCAGATGTCTACACCAATCATTTACCGTTTGGTATTAAATCAGTGAGGGAGGATTATGTTCTAAAGGGCACATCGGCCCTTCTGATCAAGCAAGTTTGTGGGGACGATTTAATTCCAAGCTGATCACTCACGTTTATCTTCAACTTGGTTCTAGCTTCCAGTATCTTCTTTCTAGCTACAAAAAAGAAACATGAGTAGTGTCTGTTCATTTGAAAGGAGGTGTCTGTGTCATCTTTTGAAATTATATGTAATTTCATTAAAGTGTTTCAAACATCTTCGCCACGCTCCAGCACAACGGCTTATATTTTATATTTCCAGCACGCTTGCGTATTCAGAAAATCTATCAACACCAACTTAGCAACAATTTCTCAATTCATCTGTGAACACATGGATAAGGACACTCAAGTCGACGTGAACTTCTACATCGATCTTTCCAAAGCGTTTGAGTCTCTTAATCACGATGTTTTATCTGGAAAATGACGCTGCTTTGAATTTTCACCTAACCTGTTGAAACTAATGCGTTCTTATTTGGATGGGAGGACTAATTATGCCTCTTATTGGTAACACGATTTCGTATCCATGCTGAGTATTGCACATGACTCAAAATTAGAAATGCTTTTATTCAACATTTTCATAAACTTCCTCGAGAGCTCCACTTGTCCGTTTTTAGCAAATGCGTGTAATGTGAAAATATATTGTGCAATAAATAGAATTGACTACTCACTCTTGTAAAGTAATCTGCCCGCAATTATAGAGTAGTGTGAAACAAACAAATTCAAGCCAAACTTAAGTGCTGTACTGCACTATTTCCGATCTTTGTTGGACAAATAGAAGAACTTTTAGCAGCGAATAAAACTTTTCGTTTCCTGCGATCACGGATTGAAATATCCTTAAAACACTATACCATGCCAACGTCTTTGGCAAACTGGAGTATGCTAACCTAATATGGAATCCCATCAACGTTGGTCATGCCCTTAATCTTGATCGTCTACTACTGAAAGTTTTTAAAAGTATTGTCATTCAAGATTAATGGAGTGGCACTTGACAAGATGGTCTATTACGACGACATGGAATAGAAAGTTCCAGTCCGATCGACGTGATAACTAATATGCAAGATTTTTGTTGAACATTCTTCACAATATTATTATATTATTATGCAATTGCTGTATAATCCATTTAAGTAAACGAAATTGCTTTGGTCATGTTTCCAGGTTAGATGTACTCCAGTATTTCAGACAATATTTTCTGTACAAATAAATTCCGCTTTTTATTTTTCCTCGTGAGTTTCATAACTCGCGGTGCCAAAAGAACCATAAACTTACGGTTCACAACCGTATCTATACCAGGGCTAGCACAATGATACACTAATACTAAATAAAGACGTTATGAAGAATAGCAGCGTCATCGCTCGCATATCGATGAACAATAAACAACATTGTCTTGCGGGACGTCTCTTTGTTTTATCATTTCCATTCCGCCGTCACTCACGACAATATTTCCATTTCGAGGTCGTGCCCGCAGCATATTTTCCAATTTCAAATGATCTCAAGGTAATTTCGCCGGTCTCGTCGGGCGGTGTAGTTTCGATGTAGTTCATAAATTATTCATTTTGGAAGAAATGAAACGTCGCATCCGTTTAATCAAACTTAAAGGGCATTATTATTATTCTTCGCTGCACGATGATATGTCTATATCAACGGCAATTTATACGACTTATATAAGGGAGGCGGAGAGGTTATAACGCTCACTGTAATTTATTCCGCTTATATTGCACGTAATATGTAACTGCAAAAAGTAAACGTGGTCCATGGGACAGTTTAAAATTTAATCTAACGCTTCTTGGGAAAGATAAAGCTGAGTTTTATGAAAAATTACATTAAGCTGTAACCAAGAATGTACGAAGTAAGGTGTAATTGCTTATTTTACGTATTTTGTGCAATTTCTTTAATAATGCAATACTAACGTACAAGCTAAAATTTGCAAACAGGATCACAGAGAACTTGTTAAAAGTATCATTAACTAATAAGAATAATAAATAAGTTAAAAAGAGCAATTCAACCCTATTACAGTAGTGCTTAATAATGTGCGAAATACTGAATAATTACTTAAAGGAATCTCCTTTCTTCAATAATTCACCACAAACTGTATACCTGTTTATATGCTTGTTTTTACTTCCCAATAATAGTAATATACTTATAATATTTATCTCATAACAGTGCACTAATGATACCAATTTAAATACAATATAAAATGTCAATCAAAGGAACAATGTGTGTAGAAAATACAGAATGTACACTGCCGCTCAGTGAAGTTCGGTCATACAATAAAAATCTATTATATCACACTGTATACAATTATTAATACATAAAATTAGAAAAATATTAAGCATACACTCTTTTCTAAGGGATTAAAGCCATAAATTATTATGTAAAGTAGAAATATTGCGACAACCACAATAAAGTCCCTTTTATTATCATTCCAAGAATTTCTCGGAAGTACCGATCTTTTGGAACGGGTCGTTTGGGGATTATTAACGAACAATACATTTAGGAAATATACCGCAATATCATTCTTGTTTATTTATCAGAGGCGTAAAGATATAAATTTGCATCATTTTACTGTTAAACGTGTGTTGGTGTGCATCTGTCGTTTTTGCGCGAAAGCTTTAAGAAAATTTACTTCAAAATGGCACGTGGCAAGCCTACCAATGTAGAAAACATCCACGCATTATTACGCTGTTTGAAGAAGGATATTCGGGGCGACAAATTGCTGAAAAAATAAATATGAGAAGTTCAACAGTAAATGACATCATAATGCGATATCGGACAACTGGAACTATAGAAAATCGTGTTCGTCCTGGAGCATCTAGGAAAACAACAAAAGCTGAAGATTTGAGAATTGTATTATTAAGCAAACGCAATAGAAAATTAGCAGCGCCACAAATAGCAGCCGAAGTTAATCGCGGCCGTGAAGAACAAGTTTCGGCGAGTACGGTAAAACGTCGACTTCAACAAGCGGACCTTCATGGACGCATTGCCATTCGAAAACCCTTATTACGTCGGGGTAACAGAGCAAAACGGCTACAGTGGGCCCGTTTTCATCTAGATGGGTCGTTAGATGATTGGAAACACGTGCTTTGGAGTGACGAGTCAAAGTTTGAGGTTTCATGGCAAAATCGACGGGTTTATGTCTGAAGATCTAAAACCGAAAAGTGATCCCGAACAGCATTGTGCCTACAGTGAAGCAAGGGCGTAGTTCTGTGTTAGTGTGGGGATGTTTCTCCTTTGATGGGACGGGAAATTTATACAGAGTGCAGGGTGTAATGAGGAAGGAAAATTATTTTGCAATACTCCAGAATCATGCAGTGCCATCAGGATTGCGTATAATAGGCCGTAACTTTATATTCATGCATGACAACGACCCAAAACACACTGCGTTAATGTGTAAGAACTATCTAAAGGAGCAAGAAGAACAGCTCTCCCTGAAAGTAATGTCATGGCCCCCACAAAGCCCAGATTTGAACTCCTGTCCAGTTCGTCCCACAACAACTCTATAGTTGTTGTGGGACGAACTGGACAGGAGTATCCGAAGAATATGCCCAACTTCACAAGAACATTTATGGAATATTCTGCAACATGAATGGATTAATATTCCACAATCCGTTTTAACAAAACTTATCGAAAGAATGCCTAGAATAGTTCGAGCGGTGATTAACAGCAAAGGAGGTTTTTTCGATGAAAAAAAAATCTAATATTCAGTATGTTATATTAGGCCAGAATAACTTTTTATTTATTTATTTTTGTCTTTTTTACCTGTACATACAATAAAATTGCATTTTGTTTTTAGTTTCGTTTGTTTCTGTAACCTTTTCATGTTTTTTACCAACCGACCGAACTTCTCTGAACGGCAGTGTACATATATATATTTCAAAGCAAACTGACAAGTGCCATTGAATAAAAGAATACAAATAGAAAGGCAATTGGGGCAAGGCAAAATCTTGGCACTTTTATCGCGTTCTAGTTTCTTTCTGTGTACGTCTCTGCTCCACGCCTTCCAATATTCTACTTAGTTGCATGATGTATGGTACTACATTTTGAGAACCGGCAAATTGTGTTTACGAGGTTAGATGTGGACATGGAGAAGAAAAGGAGTATATATCATTTACTATGTTAACAAAAGCATCCTGTTGCCCTTATAAAGCAAGATTGCTAAAATTTTACTTTATATTAGTGTTATATAATTAGGGTGTTAAGTCGGAACCCTGTTCTTTTTCGCTTCTAAAGATACAACGACCACTAAATTACCAGCCAATTATTTGTTTTGCCGTAGATTCGGAATCTTGTAACAGAAAAACAATTGATTGCGCCAGTTCACTGGAAACGATTGCAACTTTGGTTTTCTAAGTGGAACACCTTGTATAGTTTCACATTTTCGGAATATGCGGGTCATTCTGGATGAGAAGGCACCGTTTTGGAAAACAAATAGTTCCACTTCTTTGTTTTTTAAGAGTGTCAATCTAGTGGACGATAACAGGGATGCTTTTATTTAAAGCGTGCCATGACTGTGAAAAACAGGGTACAATATGTTTATACAGTTTAACAAATAACTTGTACTGTGAATTTGTGCTGGGCCATTATCACTTGGGTACATTCATTTCTACATTAAAACGGCATGAATCGAGTGCCCCATAAATGTGGACATGTTAGAACGGTGGAATAACAATGTAGAGGACGCTTGAAACTGGTATAGGCAACGTTTTCCGGGGAGGGAAGTTCCAGAAAGACGTTTAGACGTTCAGTCTATTGCAACTGGCCGTTGAATCAACCGCGAAATGTTGTAAATGGAGTGTTATGGACGGACGGATATAATTTTTCAAATAATAGAATATGCAACCGGAAGAATAGTTACTACTGGTCACGAGAAAATTCCTCAGTCGAGCAAGATATTTGTTTTGAACTTTAATATTTGGTACGAAATTTTAAAATGTATTTTTTCATACCTATGAGGGTACGCTGAACGCTACCTAGAGCTCTTAACCCTTTCACGTGTAATGGGATACATATGTGCCACAAGGTTTTGGTCTTCAAAAACATTGTTGTTTTGTTCATAATGAGACCAAATCATACTAAATGAAATTGTTGTACACACACGAAGCGTTAAAAGACTTTTGTTTAATATTTTCATGTGTATTCTTAGAAAAATATTTTGGGATTTAATGTCCCAACGGTACCACTTCTTGGGACTCTGATGTCCCATTAGTACAAATACGCAATATATAATAACGAACATTATTTATTATTTTTGCAAAACGTAGTAACTGCAGACAAACAAGAATCACTCAACGGCCTACTCACGTGCAGTGTTGCCGTCAAACTGACGATCAATGAATATTAGGAACAGGTTAGTTTACAGACCTGCGCCATTCCATATGAAAACGGTGTTTAAATATAATGAAATAAGGGCCCAGTATCCTTTCTTGATCCTTTCTTGACGGAACAAATATAACTCAACAGATTTTTCGATATATTTCTTTTTAAACAAAGTCGACGTGGAAAGGTTAACGCTGAAACTTGATGAGATTTTGGATTACATGCGACTTGAGGAACTGATGCACCGTTTGTTTGGCCTGCGAAATCACTGGACTTGGACCCATCCGAACCTTATCTTATGGGGCTATATTAAAAATTAGGTATATGAATCATCCCAAGAGAATGCTGAACACTTAAACAACCCTGTGCAATATTTACCGTTAAATATTGATGGCCGAATTTTGCAAACAGTAAGAGACATTTTAAGAGGAGCTAATCTGTGATTGATTCATAATGGTACAATGGCTTTAGATTAGAATTTTGCTACTCGTCCGTTTTATCAAATTTTTTATTGTTGTTTCTTATTCTTCTTTATGCTTCTTATGCAGTAAAAATAAGAGAAATTATTAGGTAACTAAACTGATGCATTCAAATGTACAATGCTTTCAGATTCCGAAAATGTAGAAACACACGAAACACTTTAGAAAACCAGTTGGAGTCATTTCCGGTGAACTGGTACAATCAATTGTTTTTGATACGTGATTTTGAATCTACGGCAATTGAATATCTTATATACAAGCTGAATCGTCGAGAAATGCATCGATTGATATGTGGAAGATTATGATAGCTTAGCGATATACTCTGAACTAAAATAATTTCAATAATCTAAAGCTTCCGATTGTACCGGAAATAGCTGCCAGCTTTGTTATTTTCTTATCAAATGTTCTTATGAAAACGAGATATTTAGGAAAACGTGGAACACAATTTTGTTTCAATAAAAGAGTAGCAATCTATGAGAGTGTAGCTTATGTAGTTTTTAGCATGCCATCCAACTTTAGAAATATTCAAGTTAGTCGTGACAATCCAGCATTGCTGAGAAGTTAGTTTTCAATTGTGAGCAATGGTAGCACGTCTAAATTGCACGAACGAAGTTCATTTAAATCGTTTATTGGTTATGGAGATTGCAATAGAGTGATGCGATATCTTTGCCGCTAGGTACCTACAAAAACTGTAACTGTCACCAGACACAATTAAGCGAATAATACCGCAATTGAAAAACTTCGTATCGGTCAGGGCATAAATTCAAAAACGTAATTATTATTTTTTTTTAATATGGATTCAATAGCACGAATATTAACTTACAAGAAATGGTTTGCTTAACCGGCGCATTTCTCATTATTGGAGCAATTCTAATCCCTACGTCAAACTCCCAGAAGAGGTGGCAATTCAACGTTTCATCAATGCGGGATTATTTCCAAATGGTATCCAAATGGCACGACACTTTATAAAACTACATAAGCTGTATTCTCACTGGTGGGTAGTTGAAAGAAGATGGTGTCACAATACGCATTTTCCTAATATCTTGAAAAGTATCCACCTTTGATGCGTAACGAATATTACACTTTTCTGGTTTCGTAATTTGATAAGAAAGAAAAAAGTAGGAAACTGTATTTAAAAAAGATGTAGCTTTTGCATTTAATGGTTGAACTGTAATTTTCAGACATGCTGCATGCTTCAAAAAATTAATATACAGTTCCGTAAAATAAAAATTTCCAAGTTAAACACCTTGACAGTTATAATATCCTCTATTTGTTAAAAATTTTCGAGAATATAAATAATTCAAGTATGGTTAGAGATAGTGACATCGTTAGTGAGTTATCAAACAAACCTTAACATAGCCGAAGGATAATGCTAAAAAAACTTCTTCATGGTATTCATGAAATAATTCACGGCAAATACAACAAAAGGAGAAAAAAAATATACTGATGCATGGACATGTTTCTGTCGGAGAGCTGCTCGAGGGATGGTTTGGAGAACAGTACCCGGTTTATGTCGCTGACTGTTTTCTATGATCGAAATTTCGTTCGGAACACAGAGATTTCATTAAATCAGGAGGCCATCACATTCAAAATGCCAACTACTATTTAGATTAGAATTAAAGAGATGGGAGCATCACTCGAAAAAGTGTACAGACTTGCAATGTTGAGAAGTAAAACAGAATTTGATAAAACACAAACTTTTGAGACTGCGTATTACTCAGGGAATTAATATGTCGTAACAAAAATAATGCAAAATATGATAAAATCGTCGTTTGTGAAAGGGAAAAAATCACAATAAGATATATGTTAATGTGGAAGAATTAAGAGGAGAGAATCAGTTAACGCAATATTAAGTTTGTTTCTCCAGTTTTGTGTAGTTATATGTTTATCAACAATAACAGTGTAAACTAAGGAAACTAAATCGTTACATTTATTACATTCCATATAATGTGTATTAAGTACTATAAGCAAAATACTTGATTTCTAATAGTCATTCATGTGTGCAACTGCAGATTTTATGGATATAGCTTCAAAACATTTTATAAACCACTTTATGAGCGACTGTTCTCTGCTCATACCTTTACAATTAAAATCTGATGTGTTCTGCTAAACCTTAACATAGAATTAGAAATTGAAAAGAATAATGCTATATACAGTATTCTGTTTAAAATAACAAAGTTGACAGATACTTTCGGTATAACGGGAAGTCTTGAATTATAGAAAACATTTTAGTTCAACAGTTTTAGTATACTGCCACACTTGCTAAATGTATTGCCTACACTTTGCCTTAATAAGCCATATCCCGCTTGGCGTTTTTTAAATTCCGCTGATGATTTAAGTTGGTAGTTATGGCGATAAACATCCTATTCGCGTGCATCGCGCTAAGAAATTAGCGAATATGTTCTTTATTACTGAAATTACCAACTGAAATCTTTCACTAAATTTGAAAGGTGCCAAGTGGTATGAGACTTTCACAGTACTTTGCAATAATGATAATAAGAATATTTTCCGTAAGAAAAGAGTTTATACATGTATGTTCTTACAATGCCCAGATTAACAGGAATATAGGATTATGAAATTTAGATCTTAATTTATAGCTCTGACGATTTGAGGATTTTTTTCTCATGATCATGAACACATTTATAGCTCATAGTCATAATATACGTTAAGTAACTAAAACAATTGTTAAAATAATCATAAATTTGCTGATAGACGTGTTTGTTCGCAGGATCCCGCTTTCCCATTTCAAACGTCTAAACAGCATCATCTTTATTAAGTTGATTATAAAAACCTGGTTGTGAACTATGCTTGGAATTTCAAGCCATTGCTTGGATTTATCTATCTTAGATCATTATATATTTTTGCAGTAATATTAGATTCTAGTTTGTTTTTTAGTACATTTTAAAGTCGAATTATTCACAGTACTTCACAAAACTGTATAAAGAACAAATAAAATTGCGTTATAGTGCCGTACCAGAAATTTGTAATTGCCATTCATTTCTAATTTACGATATAAAGAAAGTAGAAAGAAAGAATCTGCAAAAGATGCTTTGTTTTTTTTTGAACCAATGTTTTTAAATGAAGCGTGGGCTCACTGTGAAATCGTCAAGAATATTTTCTGCGATGTATTTATTTAGTTATATGCTATTACTTTTATACAGTGTGCCCCCGGATTGAGTTCGCAATAGATATGATGGACCCAAAAATTTTCGAATTAGAATTTCATATTTTGGGATTCCGCCCTACTTGGACTGAAACTAATTTTTAGTTTGCTTTCGATTTTTTAAATTCAAGTAGGCGTTTACAGTTGAGCAAAAACTATTTTCGTTTCAGGTAAAATACATTTTTCATTCATATCACGCCAAAGTGTTACTAATAAAAGTTGTTCAGAATATAAAACCATGGCTATACGCAGAATTTCATATAGATCAGCTCACTTTCACTTCATACAATACAAAAAAGAATCGTGAACTTTTTTCTATTGTATGAAGACACAATCGCGTCGTAGTAAAGCAAACAATTAACAGTCATTATCCTAGATAAACATCAAAACCTTTTAATATTTGTTCGAAATTGATTACTTATCACAGTAATTTGCAAATTACTTGTTCTTTATAGGTTTTTGTATTAAAAATGTTGACTCCCGAACAGCGCATTTACCTAATAAAATGTTACGGACTTGGGGAAGCATCTTATGCTCGTGTTATTAATAAGTTTCACGAGCGATTTCCGATAGTGACAATTTCTGTCAAAGGAATAAAAAAACTTGACGTGAAAAAGTTGACAGAAACTGGAAGTGTGCAAAATTTGAAGAAAAGAAAGGTACTTCATGATCATGAGGATGCTGCTACACCCTTGGTGAGAGAATCCACATTGATAATCAATTACCATTGATTAGAAAGCGGTCTACTGAATTATCAATAAGTAAATTGCACATACAAAGAATTCTCAAACAAAGTAAAATTATACCATTTAAACTTACGTTCATTCATAAATTAGAAGCTGAAGACGTTGACCAACGGTAGGCTGGAGAAAAGATTTTGAACGACAGATATTTTTATAAAAAAATAATTTTTTCATTTGAGTCAACTTTTACAACTAATGACATCGTGTCTTCACAAAATTGTAGTGTTAGTCTCATGAGAATCCACATTTTCGTATAGTCACTAATAGTCAACGGTACAAGAAAGTAAATGTATGGTGTACAATAAGGTACGATAAAATTATTGGCTCATATGTTTTTTACATTAATTTCAACCAACATTCCTATTTGGATGTTCTTGAACATGTTTTTTACCTCCCATGGAAGACATGAATTTAGAAGATTTTCATTTTCAACAAGACGGATATCCAACTCATTCAACATTAATTAGAAATACCTATTGTGAACTTAATCCGGGGACACACTGTATATACCTTACTCAATCTTGTAGATATTCAAGCATACAACAATGAGAAAAGCTGTGAAAATATGTCCAGTAAAGATCCCGAAGAAAATTATTTTCTGCTCAAATTTCTGGGTAGATCGTATTCACATACACTACGATCTTTATGATCGGAATTCCCACCGAATATTATTATACTATTTTTATTAAAAGTTTTCGATTTTTATTTACAATTATATCCCTAAATTTGAAATGAAATTCACAAATCAATTCATTTTTCAAAACTTCTTCATTTAGATAGAACACTTCTACATAATTATTACGTCTCCAAAGCCGTGTTTCTTACATTTGATATCCCAGCTATAGCAAAAGATACATTGTCAGGGGATAACTTTAACAATTACACCCCCTTCACCCGAGAAAAAAGCAGTTAAGAAAAGGTGTCTAACATTTTTCCGTCTACTACTTCCTTGCAGAATTTTATCAAAATCGGAAGGCGATAGTTGCCTACGTTTGCTTGTAAGTAAAATCAAAAAGACATCAGACGAGGTAAAATTAATAATATTATCAAGCAAAATCAATTTAAACGTAGTAGTAAAAGTAAGATAAGTCTAAAACATGTTGGAGGATAGACTACAGGAGCTAGAATCCCATGGTGGATTCTAGAAAATGTGGAGCAACGTATTCTCCATTACCTTAAAGAAAGAAGATAAGCCACAGCAAAGAACAGAAAAGGATGAGCTCGATTATTTGCACAGTGAACATATAGATAGCTATGACCTTACATCTAGATGTCACGGAATTGCATTCGTTCTCCTAGAAGTTAAAAGGCAATTATCGTTATTCTCGGCAAATGTCATTGCTTCTAGGGAAATTCCATAATATTGATAGAAGAAAGGCCTTGATTTCAAAAGCATATAGAATGTAATGAGTGTAGCTTTTAATGTACCCCTTCTATTGTGTCGAACTTTATTAACGACAAGCTTAAAACAATTAAAAAATCTGGTAGAGTATTCGCAGGGTTATTTCCTCGAACGTTTTTACCCTAGACGTTCCGGAAAGATTGACGCATTAAGCGAAACGTCATAGTGACCGTTTGCCTACTAATAATGATACTACGTAAGGTCATCATGTTACGGTCAAAACAATCACACGAAAAAAGAAGGCCTAATTTTCCACGAAATTCAGTCCGTAGAGTAAATTTTTTGTTCAGATTAAATTTGTAATTTTCTACAATATCACGCCTTATCTCTTCTCTCAACGGTAGCTATGAGGGAGCAATGATAAGAAAGGAATAAATAGGAATAAATTTGACATTATGAATCTGAGCGCTTGAGCTTCTTGAATCTTGTCCACCTAGTTTACTAAAATATCACTATCCTACGTATAAATTGCGATTCTGTAAACAGGAAAACCCACATTTTCACCGTCGAAAGGAAATTTTCCCGTCGTATATGTATACAACCTGTTTACTTGGCACGCGGTGCCCTATTTGTTCGGTTATTTTTTGCCCGATGGTAATTTTCCACAACATTAACTTAACGAAGTAATATCGGAGAAACAGAAAAGAAAAAAATGAAGCAGACGTAGAATACCACTCCAGGCAATGAGACTTGTAAATTTGTTGGAAGATTTATTCGTGGAAAGATACGTTTCAACAACATTCCGTAAAATAAAATAGAATTACAAGCAGGCCTTACCTCATTTTAAATTTCAAATAAAAACTTTCTCGTGCGTGGTATATCCAATTTTTATCAAAGTTACAAATTATTGTACCACACTTCAATGAATGTCAAGTCTTGAAGAATATCTTGCCAATTACCACCATTATTGCGAATCATAATAAAGAAAGAAAAATAACAGAAATATGAGTAAACTTTTTTTGATTTAAAGACAAGAAATATACAGGGTATATATGGATGGGGTTACAAAGATGCCGTTTCTAACATACGTCTTGGAACAAAGGCTTTTCTTTATAAAAGAATTCTACTCTCCTCAAAACCTCCAAAAGCAGTTTATTAATAATTATACAACGTGAGAGGAAAAATAGAGAAGATTTCGAACCTAATGCTATTCGGAAATTATTTGGATGGAATTTAGGCTGACGAAAATCAGGAGTGTCTTTAAAATATTTGAAGAGATAAATGAAGTTTTAAATGGATGTTAGAAATTCAAACGGTAACTAACCTTGTATAGTGAATTCCTACGTTTGTTTTTGAAACTCAGCTACTTTTAATTAATTTGTTACGATTCACGCTTAATTCCGAATTTGAATTCTTCAATTTAACATGAAGAAAATGGAATAGAAAAGAAGCAATATAAATAGCCCGTTTTTACCACTACTGTCGTTGACTAGACTTATAATTTCCTACTATCACCCACGATCCAAAGGTAATAGACCAGAAGAAGGAATTTTCTTTTATAAATCGAGCTTTCTACCACTAGAGGGACCTTTAATTTCTATAGGTGGACAGACTGAAGTTACTAGACTTATGGACTTATAGACTAGGTCTTAGACGTTAGTTGTAACATTAAAATACATATTATCGAAACGCTAAATCTGCCTATTTTCTTTCCTTTCATTAACGATTGTGAAAAACCACGAGGTATTCACCTTATTTATACTTGGATATGATCACGAAGAAATTGTTTAATTAAATGTGTAAATATAGTCAGTTCTGCAACATATTAATTAGAAAAATAAGAATCTACAAAGAAGTTTTATGATACAGTAACCATTTAGGATTTCAATCAATTAAATAAACAATTTCCTGCAACCCCATCTGATGCAAGTCCTCAAAATTTCATCCACTGGTATAATGATCTGTCTCTGCGACAGAAACGTTTCCACTTCAAGAAAATTCCTGTTTTAAAAGCTACGTGACAGCTTCAATTAGAAGTAATTTAGAAGCGCTTCGAATGAGCGTAGCAGCTGTACTTGATTACGTAATACACATTCTTAACAATTGCTTGGATTTTGCAATTTATCCAAATGTCTGAAAGGAGTACCTAGTTTATCTTTTGTCTATCAGTATATTAGCTTTGCATGGGGAAAATCTTTGAAGAAATTCTTGAGTCGACGTACGGATGTTTATTGGCGCTAGCAACATATGGCCTCAATACCAATCTGGTTTACGTCTCCCTGTAACAGCAAACAGCTGTAACCAAGGTAACAGACGATATTATTTTTGCATCTGATAATGGTGAAACAACTGTTTTGATAGTTTGGTTTACTTGGCATACTCGAGCATTTGACACGGTACATCGCCTTACGCCATTTACACTTCTAAGACCTATTATACCTGACAATGGCTTAGCGGTACCAATGGAATCTTATCTCACAAGCCGATAGTAGCGTGTCATTTTCAACAACTAGTTATCAACTAATGCGGTCTCCTTAGTCTGCGGTGTGATCCAAGGTACAATTCTCTCTGCACTTTTATCTCGATATACGCATCATATCTCCTACGTGTTTTTAGCTAGCGCAGTTTGGAACACACACGAATGGTCCTCATCATCATTCGGTTACCGGTTAACCATTCGTGCCCACGAAACGGCCGTCCCGGATTAATTATTATATTACTATATAATAAATTAAACTTGTGTAGTGCGGAGGTTGCCGATACTTATGTGTTGCTTACCATACTATGCCACAATCCTTGCTATCATTACAGTTAATATTGTAGTTTGAAAATTCATTCTTATGCGCGAACCAAATAGTTTCTACAATATATAGGCAATGAAATAGCATCAAGTAAAGCTTCTTTTCATGAATCTCTCTACCCTAAACGCAACATTAGCCTAATTGCCTATTTTTGCAATAAAAAGTTCCTAGCGGTTCAGGCGACATACCCAACGCATACCGAATGTTGTCTCAACTTATGAAAAACCTATTTTTAAAATCGTTTTTCAAAAACGTATGTACCTCTAAAAGTTAACGCTTTTACCTTGTGTTTGGACGTTGCCAGTGCCGGTACCCAGCAGAACATCAATGCTACCATCGGAAAGGATGTCTGTATCCTGGTAGGATATTGAAAAGGAAGCATCGTCCTGCAGGCGTGCCAGCATAGCAGCCAGACTAGATCGGTCGAGATCATCTGGCTCCTTCAGCTGTAATGTCACGTTGCCATCAGCAGCAGTACTGTACATAAACACCGCATGGCCGCCGGTGTACGGTTGTAGAGGTAAACGAAGACTTGTCAACTCGTGAACACTCTGTAACAAAAAAAGCGAATTAATCCTGATGATAAAATAGTTTTAACTTAAAGAAAATTATATCCAATTTTACACCCACGTATAATTATTGCAGTACTTCTTTACATTGTGCTTACCTACGATCAGGCATTTTGTAATTCGCCTTACATGTACCAGATAATTACATTTTCAAAGAGATTATATATACTGTGTGTCTGTAAAAGTTGGCAACAAATTGGAAACTTTTTTATTATACGTTTCTCAAAAAATTTTATTCTTGGTAAAAGTTGCTGCATGAACCCAAACATACGGTAAACATAGCAGATCCACTCTGAGGTTAACAATAACAGTGCTAACAGCGCTTCTTTGGAAACCCCTCAAGAGTAAACTACCCTTATTCTGAAAGATACGCAGAAATTTTATTAGGAAAATTTGTTTGTGATGTAGAGATATAGTCAAATACAAAATTTCGGTCAAGCACGCTCAACTATGATATTTCGTCATTTTTCGTTTTTTTTTTTTTAACTAGATGCAAATTGTTGATTAAATTGCTATATGATAACACTTGTACTAATTGTTTTTAACTGTTTTTCATTTCGATGTTAACATTCTATAAAATATCAATAATAAATATCTAATTATAATAGAAACATTTATATCCAAAATGCAACATTACACATTAAAGCATGAGAAGGAAAAATGCAGATTCACTTTTTCCTCACTGCACATGTGTTTCCACATATCCACCGTTCCTTTCTAAGCAGGTAATTGTTCTTCGAGAAAATTCTTTTATTACATTTCTAATAACAGCCGGAGTTATACCATTACATGTTTCCCTAATAGTTCTTTCTAAATGATCAACATTTTCAAATGGTCTTTTAAGGTACACTTTTTGCTTCAAGTATCCCCATAAAAAAAAATCTAATGGGGTCAGGTCCGGAGACCTTGGGGGCCAAGCAGCATCCAAAAATCTTCCAATTACTCTTCCATTAAAAATATGCAAGAGAAACTCGCGAACATTTCTCGTACTATGGCATGTTGCTCCATCATGTAGGTACCATATTTGTTGTCTTTCGTTTCTGGGCAGCTCATTAAGAAAACCAACCAATGAAGTGTTTAGAAATTCTAAGTAACGTTGTGCGTTCATAGTTTGGCGAAAGAAGAAAGGTCCAACTAGTCTATTTTTAAAGATGCCGCACCATACATTTGTGGTAAAGGAATATTGATCACGAGTTCGGACAGTAAACTGTGGATTAACGTCGTTCCACCAGCGACTATTTTGTGAGCTGACTATCCCATTCGAAGTAAACGTTGCCTCGTCAGTAAAAAGTATACATCTTGCCATACCATGATTATCTTCTAATTCTCCTTGGAACCAAGCACAAAATTCAAATCTTCTATCAAAATCTCCTGCTTTTAGAGTATGACTGAACTGGGGTTTGTAAGGTTTAAATTTGTTTGATTTTAATATTTTTGCAACAACATCTTTACTTACACCAAACAAGGCTGACCTTTTCCTTAACGAATATTTAGGATTTTCTACAGCTGAGAGCATTACTTGGTTTTGAATTTCGTCAGTAGCAACCCATGCTTGATGTTTCTTTTTGAATCTATTCTCAACATTTCCATAAGCCTTGAATTTTTTTATTATTTTACTTACTGTTGCAAAATGTATGTTTTTATCTGGGTGTCTGTAATTAAAGATTTCGGCAGCTTCCCTAAAAGTTTTGTAGTTATCTCCAACAATTAGAACAATTTCAATTTTATCTTAAACACTCAATTTCAATGGCATTGTTATTATTTATTACAATTCCAACTGACGATTTGATGCTTACTGACATTAGTTACGTATTTGTTTCGAAAATTTTCCATACCTACTTGATTCAGTACAAGTGTTATCATATAGCAATTTAATCAACAATTTGCATCTAGTTAAAAAAAAAAAAACGAAAAATGACGAAATATCATAATTGAGCGTGCTTGACCGAAATTTTGTATTTGACTATATCTCTACATCACAAACAAATTTTCCTAATAAAATTTCTGCGTATCTTTCAGAATAAGGGTAGTTTACTCTTGAGGGGTTTCCAAAGAAGCGCTGTTAGCACTGTTATTGTTAACCTCAGAGTGGATCTGCTATATTTACCGTATGTTTGGGTTCATGCAGCAACTTTTATCAAGAATAAAATTTTTTAAGAAACGTATAATAAAAAAGTTTCCAATTTGTTGCCAACTTTTACAGACACACAGTATATGTTTATGTATTTGAAAACGTACAATTATTTCATGTATTCAAGGTTAAGTTGATGTGAACTTGTTTTACCTAAATCTCCGACAAAGATACCGGGTGGAGCCCACATGATAGGGAAAATATCGGCAAGAGATTGGTGCGAAGCAACACGTGTTAATATAGTTACACCAACGCAGATACTCAGTGGAGCTGATTAACAAATTTTGGACAAAACCGCTATACAGACAGACGCTGTTCTTCTATTGATGTCTCTCTTTACTATTTTGATTCTGTGCATCGGATATTTATGTTTATATAATAGCTGTACAACTTTATACTTTTATTTTAGGCACCTTGGCGCTTTGCCCCATACTTGTTTTAATAATTTATACGTTTTGATTTTATTCTTAGTCGTTTCTTTTTAACTTTATCGAGCTTTTCAGACATGCTATTATGTATGTTCAAACTATAACTTTGCATATACATATCTTTATTGTCGGTATAGTATTTGCATATATACACAGTCGTACATTGAAGCCACACCATCTCAATCCTCCGCGCGAGTCAGCCATTAAGCGCAGTCAGAAAGCGCGGTTGTGCCTGTTACATCTTTAGCTTTGTTTTCTAATTCGTTTTCTGAGGCTAATTAATACCTGTTCTATATAGTATCAGTTGCCTAGTTTCTTCCACGGTCGTCTTTTTTTGTCTTCCATTATTGTTATCATCTTTATTCTCACATTAGCCAACTCACAGTTTTAGTTTACTCTACCATATTTACTATATACCTTTTAATTGAGCATTTTCAGAATTCCTTTTGCTTTAATTAAATTTGATTTCCTTTTCGCGGCTATTACTGGAATAATTTTTTTAAATTTGCGCAGATACATTAATTTGGTTTTCGTTGTTTTCTTTTATATTTACTATGTTGCCTAACAAACGCCCCCGCCAAGAGCTCATGAATACCTGGAATAAGGTCATGATTGTTCCGAAGTTATCCGCGACACAGAGACTTATTACACAATTTGTTCAGTTACTGTAAAATGTTCCAAAAGATCTCAATTTTCAGGCCATTTAAAAGCATATGGCCATCCTGGTATCTCTCCCAGTTAAAACCGATCTAGGAAACAATTCCTACTGATGAGCGCAGACGAAACTATGGATGCGTTAGGGCGAAGCATAATTCACGTCATTGTTTGACACAGATCGTCCAACAAAGCTATATTCAGTAGCCAGCAAAATAATAGAACGGGTAAATGCTGATACAATAACGGAAGTAGTTGTCAGCAGTATTGGCGTTTTCGAAGATTTGAGGATACGGAAGAAAGCTTTGCTCTTATGTGCTTAAAACTGGAAATTTTTGATTCAATTATGATACATTTATTTTGTTAATTATTTTAGGTAGCTTTTATCAACTAAAATAGAGAAGGCGGAGGTACAAGGCCTGCGTGCGCGAAAATATCGACTTACTACATTATTTTTGTGTCATTTTGTCGGCCAAACACGATATGTAGGGTCGCATTTTTCGACAAATAAAGGAGGAACAACGTTCATATATAATATTAAATTATTTTTAAACAAAACATTTCCGCGTAGCACAGCACACCTTAGTAAAGAGATTAGTATAATCACAGTAGTTGGTATGTTTACCCGATTTACCTATTCGGAACTTATGTAGCTGTAATGGCAATAGTTAATTCCTCTTTACCGTTATTGCGCTTTGATGTAAATTTACAATTAAACGATCAATCAATTGTAGCTGCACTTACTGCTTCAAGCGTTATTGTAATTAATTATTGATTGCGGTTTGATTCGAATCGAATTCCTTGTTTGATTCGTTTCTACGTTATACGCAAATGTTTCGGAAGAGACATAAGTTAAAGGGCGAAAAGGTACTTATTTGTCTCCATCTGGAAACGGCATATACAGGTGCTACAGGATGCGTTTACGTTAGCATGTCAGAAACTAAGCAGGAACATCTTTTCAACATACGGTTTCACCGGAAGCAATATAAACTAATATTTTTAAATATATTACTTTAATTTCGATGCAACCATTGAATTCAGCAATTGATTGATTTAACTTAAAGTGTTGATGAATGATTGATACGAATTAGTAAGTCATAAATATGGGCTATTGAGAAGTATCTCCATTTTTTACATATTCTGTCAACTGTTGTATTTGTTTATTTTATTGAACTTTAATGAATGAAGTTTGTCGAATTAATTATTGTTGGTAGGATGGTTTAATTTTTTTAATTCGGCTTCTTACGTTGCTGCTTTTAGGATGAACCGCGCAGGATAAATTTATTCGTCGTTGAATAAAGTCTGTCCTTATCGAGTTGAAAATGTATGAGACAACTTTGCACTAAATAAATAACTGGTCAGTAAATAGCAAAAAATCAACAAAGATAATTGTTATGGAAAATTCGTTGTTAGACCATAGAAGACAAAGTGCTGTCAGATTGAGTTAATATTAAAATTGACCCAACATAATTAAAATGAAAATAATTAGATAGAAGTAGCTTAAAGATAATGGTTAGATTAAGAATATAAACAAGAATTTTGAAAAAATAAATATTTTTCTAGTTTTATTTAGTTTTATCATTTTTAATTATACAATTATGTATGTTTTCAGAAACAAAATCACTGATTGTAATTGCACAAGAGACAGCGATAGCTGTGTTCAATGATCGACATATTTTTTTTTAATATTTGGCCTGAAATTGCCATTGCTCTTAAATCACCTGGTTCAAAAGTAAACAATTTGTTTCATGTTTTCCGTAGTAAGTTATTGACTTGACTAAAGCCCGCTTCTGTTTCCTAACCCCATGATCCTCATTGACTACTTCTACAGCTTCACTGCTCTCCAAAGTGTTGATACCAAACCCGTTGAACATAAAAACGAAACAATCTGAACGAAGTTGCCAAAGTCCAATGAGGTGAAGAAATTAGCAATTAACAAAACAGGTAAAAATAAGCGAAAATAATAACTATAAAAAATACGAAAAAAGCAGGATTAAGGGATAAGGAATAAGGAATAAACAATGATACCAAATTGCTCTTCTCCAATTTTAGATTAGCTGCTATGACTACGTTGTCTAGCAACGAGTTCTTTGGATGAACCCGAAGCCACATGACGCCGTTTCGCATTTTCCTCTAGCCAATTTTGTTTAGAAGGAATAACATTCAACAAAATCTTTATTGCTTCTGTGCATTAGATTCGTCTTCCGCTTGCTTTTCTAAAAACGCGAAAATATTCGGGATATTCTACACACTTCTGGTAATACTGAAAATGCAATTGAAGTGCCAACAACACCCAAAAGCTAGTTCACAAAAGTATTTGCTTTTTCTTTGTTATTTAAAAGTTAGTATGTGACAACATACAAATAAATCTTCCAAATAGTTGCCGAAATTTGAAAGATATTGTCCCAAACCAAGACTGCTGCAAGACTTGCCTAAGTAGGAACACCTTAAGAAAATATTTATTTAACTCCCATCAGGTAGATACTTTTGCAGATATATTAGGCTGATGTTTCCTTGATCCTTGCATGATTTATTTATTGCGGGAACTTGCTTCTATATGCACAATGCCAACGAATTTGTAATTACAAATGATAAATAACTGTTAAGAACGATACAAGCTGCCAACATCCGCCATGGGCAAACGCGTGTTTCGCCGTAATACGGCTTACCTTTCTGGAAGGTAGTAGCTGTAATTGAAATTGTTGAATGTATATTAAGGCAAAGGTAACATGTACAGATGTAGCATCTAATCAAAGACACTCTAATCACTGAAAATATCTAAATTAATTATGTTTTCGCGGTTAAAACTAACTTATTTTATCGGAATCTAGCATTTACTAGACGCAAATAACTTTTATTTGATTCAAGAAAACTTTCTCTGCGTGTGCAATAGTTTCTGCAATGAATATAAAAGCAACCATTTCGTTCGCTTTGTAAATTCTGCGCCTCTTTTACATTCTGTCCGTTTCAATATTTTCGTAAATTGCTACGCCTAAAAGGAAGTGTCATCGAAAAATCTCATTTTCGCATACGAAAGTGGCATTATCATCGCGAGAGAATGGAAAGACGAGTTTAATGAACGTTAAAGTGGCGGTATGCAAATGCAAGCGTTTCAACAAGTTTCGCGCGCCTTCTCGTCTTCTATTCGTAAACGTTGTTCAACGCCGCTTTTCATATTCTCGTGGAATTATTTCAGCGTGAAGACATAACTCCAAACAAACGTCATGTACGTCTTTTCAACTCTACGCGTATAGATCGTAAAGTGAATCCGAGCCGAGTCTAATCCATTGCTGGCAGAGTTCCCCTAACTAAATGTTTGAGTACGGTGTGGATATAATGAAATTAGTGCCTTATGTATTCCACATACGACTATTTCTACTCTTCTAAACACATATGGCATTTGATTAAATGACTATTGTTGATAAGTTTCGTTGCGTCGGCAGTTCTTTGTAATTGACTTGTGTAATAAGAAGGCAAGAAACTTTATAATTTGGTGCTTGAAAATCCTAAATAAGTTGGGTTGTATATACAAATTTCCCTCGCTTTACCCGATATTCGTTTAGCAGAATTTTACCTTAACACAATTGAATATTTGCTATTTGTTCACTATTTACACAATCCACTTTGTACTGTTCCTTATTAAGGGTTCGAGGAATTCCCTTATATTCTAGTCTAGATTATTTATTTCTCATTGCAGTTATTCATACTTCGCGTACTAGAGAATTAAAGAGGGTGAGCCAACGGTGTAGCAAAGTTCATTTACTTTCGAAAGAAAGATAAAATTAGAATTTATTATACATAGACGTATCCAATGAGTCGTTTCTTAACTGTAGGTTCGTATAAATTTTACTTGTGCAGATTAGTGTGTTTGAACAAATTGTCAGCAGCCAGTCTTAAATAACGATTTACGACATTCAAGCCATCCCTCTACGCGTAATTGTAGATTAGGCTAGGATATAAACAAATTCATTCCATTATTGAAGGTTATTATAGATAACAAGAAAAATAGATTGAATTGTTGAAGGCTGAAAATGCTTGAACAACTTGGTTGAAGAAATCGGTTCGAACAATTTTAAAATGCTATTTTATTCATTTCATTTAAATAGAACAGGCTTTATATTATATCAGTTTTGTATTTTACATCATATACTGAATACCCTTTCTTCTTACAAGGGAATACCGGCAACTCGGCGAAAGAGTCAAATTTGAATTAAATTGCAGACTGAAAGGGTACCTTAATACAAAAACAACTGTGACTGACAGACTACTAGAAATATAGTAATGGCAAGAGAAATTCTGATGAAATATGTAACAACTTCCCAGGTTAGTACCTCCTACAACATATTTATTATAGAAATATTATTATCAACTTTATCAAATTAGTGTAGCATCGGATTTAACAAAATATTATCAGAATATATGAGGTACGTGAGGTATCATAATGTTAAAGATAACATATTGTTGTTGGTATAATCTGATATAATAAAATTTAATACATAAGATAGTTAATAATACTTACCTATTTTATTATTTCCTACTATATTGTATAGTAATATAAACAGTTTTTATATAGTCCTATTTAAAATAACCCATAAAGTAATTAAATATATTAGAGTTCATTAATTAAGTACTACTTTTACACAATAAACTAAGCACACACCGTAGCTAAGCGTTTGGTAAGCTATTTGCTAACGCATAGACGCCGGTATTCGAGCTTCTTTGGCTCCTATCAATGTGCACCACTGTAGACCAATTTACTAAACACTACGAACTTTACTTCCGCTTGATGCTTCCGTTTAGCACAACCAAGACAAGAGGATGTAAACTGTTTAAAAAAGCAAACGTATTTTTACGCTAGTAAGTTAGTAGTAGTATAGTTTACTTACGTTGTTTATAGACGTACAAGTAATTTATTTAATTTCTTTAGCTGTAGACACTCTATCTTATTGCGGTGCAAGTTATCTTTATGTAGTAATCTTCCATGGTGTAAGGCTATTCTGTGGTTATGCTTCAAGATAAACAAATACACAGTTGAGTGTAGGCTTTCACGACCGTAATCCATAGTAGTTGTTAATATGTTTCGCTGATCATGCTGCCAGCTTCTTCAGAAGATTTCTAAAGACTGGTGTTGTTGTCTCTTGCTCCTCGTTATATATCCCATTTCTGTTCCGCTTTGCTGATCGATAACCATTCCGCTCCGATGAATCGCGTCGTTTGTTGTATGACGACTCCGTAGTGCTAACTTCCACGTGTTGCTGATCTTGAATCCGTCTTCGCGATTGAAGTTGTTGGACGTTAGTTAGTTAGGACGTGTTATCGAAATTACGAGCAAAAGGCATATACGAACTGAAATGCCAATGAGGAAAAAGCTACATCGGTCAAACAGGACGGAGTATTCAGTGCAGAGTGAAGGAACACGAGAGAGACGCACGCCTTAGGCATATTGAAAAATCTGCAGTAGCAGAACACCTGCACCAACAAGGAGACCACCGCATAAGCTACAGCGACGTCAAGGTATTAGCCAGGACCAGCAACTACTACCCGAGGATAATACGCGAATCGATAGAAATAATGAAGAAGACCAACAACTTCAATCGCGAAGACGGATACAAGATCAACCACACGTGGAAGTTAGCACTACGGAGTCGTCATACAACGAACGACGCGATTCAACGGAACGGAACGGTTATGGATCAGCAAAGCGGAACAGAAATGGGATATATAACGAGGAGCAAGAGACAACAACGAAGTCCTTAGAAATCTTCTGAAGAAGCTGACAGCATGATCAGCGAAACGTCAAGTAAAGTATTAACAACGCGACAACACCAGAAAAACATTTCTACTATAAACAAATAAACAATTGTCACCCTACCTGGGAATTTCCCACCTCCCACGCGTTAGTCCAAGTACCAAACTACCCTAGTAGATTACGGTGTATACGTTGTAAACTTTATTAAATCGTATTTT
Organism: Marronus borbonicus; assembly: GCA_902655005.2. NCBI lineage: Eukaryota > Metazoa > Arthropoda > Insecta > Coleoptera > Scarabaeidae > Marronus > Marronus borbonicus. Next base: position 17,740,889 of record LR737384.1, on the reverse strand, counting down.
TATTTATTATTTTTTACAATTCGATGTCGTTGAGTGAACAAGATGTTGTCTTCAAACTCTATTGGCAACCTCGTGTTGTAGTTATGTAGTTATACAATATAATAAACACAATACTTCTTGTATATCGCTTTACTATAAAAATTAATTTGACATTACTCTGTAAGTACTAAACTTTGCATTGTTTGTTACTAAATTTTCTTTCCAATACAGTATCTACCTTTTTTCGTGTATCTGCATATTTCAATGGTTGGCTTATTTAAAAAAAAATATCTGAAATATGAGTGGCAAATGCAAGGTAAGTAGTGGTACTAACTTTTCGAAGGAAAAAGATTTAACGTTAATCAAGGAAGCTCTAAAGGGGCAGCATATTGAGAAATATAAATCTACAAACAAAATATAAATAATAGAAATTGTATTACTAAAGAATTGCTGTAATTGTACACGTTTTGGTATGTATACATTTATTCAAATTAGAAACCAATAGTATTGGTTTTAATGTGTAGTAAGAAACATGGAAAACAACTGGTAATAATTTCAGCAGTAATCACTTTCCAAAGCGAACCACTGAACAGCAAAATTTTATGTAACAATATTTGCACTGCAAAATTAAGAATTAAGAATAGTAGTTAAAGAAAGCACAAAATATATTGAAATAATAGCGTATTTCGAGCCTCTTTACATCTTGACCTCCACCACTGTTATTATTTCCGAAAGTCTGGTCATTGTCTATCTCACCGTTATTCAGGTTTAGCCAATTTTCAGGAATATGATTGTTTATCTTTGTTCATTTTAGTCGCAATGTTATGTATACTGCTGTTGCTACAACTACAGCTGTTGCTGACAATGTGTGTAATTGTAGTTCTATATCCGTGCGCAAAATTGGAAAGCTTTTCCACAATCCCTCCTCCCGTTGTACAACATTTCGAGACCTGATCGTCGTATAAATCTTCCGCGTAGCCGCTTCTGTCTGCCATAAGGTTGTTGTGGAATACGTTCAACTCTATAGCCTTCATCCTTTTATCAGAGAAAATGAGGATATTTTCGATTTATAAAACCATATTTTAAGCTGATTGATTATGGTCACAAGAACCAAGCCATTGTAGAGCTATGTTCCAACTGATTACGTCTGGATATGGCACCGCGTGCACATTTAAGGCAAAAAAACCGTTTCTGTACTGTTGCCTCCGAATGACTGTATCCTTACCAAACCGGACTTAATTGCACTGACAACTCAAGGAAATCTTGCTGAAATGAAATGTTGAAAAAATTTTCAGCACTATTAAATATTTCTGCTATTGTTTAGCATACAGATGTAGTCTGGCAATAATTTGTAAGATGCGAAATTAGACAATGTATTGTATATAATAAAACAGTCGCGGTGTTTTTGCAAAACGAAGCTCTTCAAGGGATTCCGTCTCGTTGTGTTTTCTAAATCAATCCTATAAACTTTTCGCGTTCTTACCCTTACTTACACATATTCTGTTGACATATTTCTGAAATATTGCAGGTTACGTTGATTTGACACTTGACCGATACGTTTCCAATAGGTTAAGTGCTGTGAAGCTCTCTTTTACCTTTTGAAGCTGGAAGATTAAAAACCAACAGGTCTTCTTTTTAAAGAAGAAGAAGGGATCTTTAACTTAAAGAACCCCCTAAAGCAGCTTTAACTTTAAAATAGGATTTTATGGAATCCGTTTTCAAGATTAAAATGTATTTTAAGATTCAAAGTTACTTTAAATTCATTATAGAACCAGCCATGCCACCTGCGAAGAATTTTTGAGTGATTTAAATAAATAAATAAGAGTTTCTAATCACTGACTATTATTTACACCTCAAGACGGGTCGAGGGTAGTTATAAGAAATATCTGCCTTTCGTACACTCAAATGCAGGGTTAATTATAAAATTAATGCTGCAGTGTGTATTTTTGTATATTTGTAAAAAATTTCGCTTTCCCAATTACTGTTATAACGTCCCGTTTTACTGCATGTTGCAGCTGCTTTAATTTAAACGTTCTTTTCTTAATATTAGCAACACGGCCATAAACCTCTTTGACAGAAATCTCAAAACATCATAAAGTTTCAAATCATCCATTCGCAAAACATGAACGAAGAAAAAATTACACACTTAAACTACAATTCCCCGTTGACCTACCCTTGCTTCTCTTACTTCTTGCTCACGTTTCGCAGCCGTACGACGTCGCTAAATTACAGTATGTAGAGTGTAAAAAACGGAAATTTTACACTGACGGACGCGGGGTTAAATTTTCTTTTAAGGCGGATACTTTCGCCTCCAAAAGCTCTTGAGAAATGTGATACGAGTTTATGTCCTCCCGCAAAACAGAATTTAATTCATTAAAAGCTTGCTTTTCAGTCGTCAAAGAAATCCTCGTACGTTTCAATCTTCTTTTTGATTCTAACCACCAGTACTTTTTGGAAGAAATATAGGTATGTATAAGATATAAGGCAACGATGTACGTTTTCTGTGTTGTACATGGCTTTTGCGGGCTTGGAAGGTTGGGTCTTTGTGAATTGAGATTTTTTAAAACGGCTTTTTCTTGTTATCAGGTCCGATTCAAAATTATTTTGTAACCTTCAAGGTGTCTCATAAGACCGTAGGTACCAGAAGTTGTTTTTTTATGGGAGGTGTGATTTATTATTGCATTTTTAAAATCCTCGTTAAATTCAGAAATAAACCTAATAAGGTACCACTATCCTAAAAGTAACGGTTTAGAGTTTTTTTGAAAAAGTCATTATTCCTTATATATGTGATTTATGTATATGATTTTTGGGAGATAGATTAGACAAAAAAGGACCTAATATAGCGCGATTAGTATGTGAACGGAAGACAATTCCTCCCTTGAGCAATTTAAAAAAAATTCAAAGAAATAATATTCAAAGGCAAATGCTACCCACGATTCACACAAACTAAATACAGTTCTATTCGATTGAGCATTTCCCTAGAGTTTCAGACAAAATCATTGTTAAGTTTGATTAATGCCATTTCAATTTTTATTAACGGAGCACCCGGCGTGTTTTTCCAGGATCTGATAGAAAAACGTAAATTCTTTTTTATAAATATTTCTCTACTCCTTAAATGAATCGTTAATTAAATTAAAAAAACCTTACTAAAATGCACTTTATATTGCTAAAGAATTTTTTAATGTAGATTATAAACTTTAAACTATTGTGTATGTTATGTTATGTTTTGTTTGTATATATAGATACATCTTGACTTTTTTACTTAATTATATACTTATTTTTGGCGTATTACAACTACACTGTATGTAATATGGAATAAAGCATGTTATTATCCGAAAGTGAGGTCTCGACACCTGTACCAGAGCGTACGTCTCTACAGTGGTCTCTTTGACACCCGTCCGTCGCTGCGTATATATCTGCTTATACGCAGAAAAAGATTGTTCTACATCTAGCAACGTAATATTCACATACTTAAAGTGGTCTTTAAATTTGTATAATGGATCCGCAACACTATTATTAAAAAGATGGCATAATCTAGAAAAACGACGTTTTTACGTAATATAGTATTAAATTTTTCTGTCTGAAACACTTTTCCTTGTCTAAAATATGTAGCACTGGTTGTACGTGGTCAACAATTTCACATCAATTCCGTAAGGACAACGAAGTGTTTTGCAATTTTTTTATTGCGTCGGCTACTGGAACGTAATTATCGTTAATAGTTTTTAAATCTGCTGCAACTTGAGGGTTTTGGAATTGCCTTTGATTTAGCTTTATTGCAGCTGCTTCTTTAGCGTCTAGTTGTAAAATCACTAATTTGATCTTTTCTAAATGTTTAAAATAATAGAATGCTGCTTCTAACCATGTACCCCATTGTGTAAGAATTGGCTGCGGCGGTTCCGGTATGTCAGAACACTGCGAACGAAATAGTCGATGATTTCAGTGATTTAAGAAAAACCGCTTTCGTCTGTGGCCACATCGGGATAGCATTTTCCTGTAGTCTCTTCTACAAGGTGTAAAGCATGAAGCAGACATGTTATGTACAGCAAATTCGGTTGAACAGCTTTGAATAATTAACCTGTGCGAAGCATAACCACGGCAGCATCTGTAACCATCACTAACACTTGCTTTGGTGAAATTTCAAAGTTGTCTAGTGTTCTAACTAATACATTATGAACAGCTTCGGCAGTACATCTTTGGTGTCTGTTACAGGCTAGCAAATAAGGGTGTCCTTTCAAGGTAATTGTCCGTGCTACAATCGCCACTGTGGATTTTTAATATCTGTGTTTCATCTATAATTAGCCACAACCGTTCATTTTAGTTTTCACATAATTCTCAATCTTCTTGCGTACTGACGGCACATACCTACGCAGCGTCTGAAGGCTTGGTAGGTCTCACGTTGAATTGTATTTCTTCTAAAACTGACGAAATATTGTTTGTCCGATTTTTGCAAACGGTATATTGCACGCACTTAACATCATCGTTAAATTACATAGAAATTCTTTATCCGCCCTCTTTCCGGACAACATAATAAACTTTTATCGCAAACTAAACCTGATTTCCTTACCATTATATATTAAGTCTGGAAATTGCCATAAATACATATTGACTCTGTTGGCAAACGGACAAATTGATGCATTTCTACGTATTTTCAACATTTTTTATGCTCTCCGTTCAATTCCGACACTTATCAACTTCGCACTGCGGGATGGATTATACATAGCACACAGTATAGAAGTCCGGGAAGTGCCGAGATGTAACGAGGCAGCTCTGTATCCCCCCAACCTGTCGCGGTCAAACACCACTGGAAGGCAAACGAGAATGTTGCGTTCTAATTTATTATTACCTCCCTTTTTATGTTTTTTTTTTCTATAGTAGAACTGTAGAACTCAAAATTAGTAATAACTCTAAAACTAACCGACTGAGTTTGAATTTAGACATTTAGGAAAAGGATTTTAGGTAATAGTAATGATTATTATAGACTATGCTCTGGAAAAAAATAAAAGCAGACCCTTTGTACATTAATCTTCCTTGAAAATATATGACGCTTCTAGCACGTAATATTCTACTCTATTTTCAATTAGCCAACCAGCTATAGTAGTTTCATAGCGTTCAAATGTAACAAAGGTAATGTATCTCAATTTAATATTAAAAATTACCAACTTTGTTGCTGCTCCGTGACTATTATGCTGGAATACATAAAAAGCGCGGTAAAAATTCACGCTGTTGCTTTTTAATTACGAATCTAACCATGCAAAAACGAAGCCATTGCGATGAGGAAAACGCATTAGCGAAATGGGTGGGCACAAAACGTTCGGTCAACGAAGTTCCGCAATTTTATTGCAAAAACATTTCCTGTGCGGTTGAATAGCGCAAAAACTGTACATTCGAACTCAACCCCTGCCGCATTTCACAATCTCTGATTTAATATCATAATGCGCCGCCATGTTAGTAGCCAAAACCCCACCAAAAAGTCTACATGCGGCTGTAAAATCGAATCAGCGGTTTCTCGTACTTGGTTTCATACGTGTCCATACGTTACATTTATGAGTAATGGTGCTATTAGTAGTTGCTATAATTGAAAAGGTTTGAGGACTGGTACGGATAATATTTACATAAAATTTAGTTATTAATGGGGAAAACAGTAAACTGAAAAAGCTGTTAAAAATAAACAGTTAATGTACCAACAAAACAAAATGAAATGTTTCAAATTTAACATTCAGCAATGTTAATATAATGAAAATAGTGCTTCTCCCATTGAACCAAATTCTTTTTGACCTTCGACTGATTTGCAATTAAGTGATGTCGGAACAAAAAGATAGTGGATTGCTTAACATGATGATGTTTTTACTTCTTTTTTCTCACTCCATTAAATACATTTTTAATCTATCGATACAAACGTCTGCTTTTCTACAAATTTGGAAAATCGTTCGTATATGTTCGATATTGAAAATAGGTGATAATACAGACATTATGCAATTACACTCTACTATCACAATTGGTTGGCTGACAATTGGTACAACGTCGCAATATTCGTCACGGTTAGTCACGGTCGGTAAGGTATACAAAACCAATGGTACTTTTCTAACGTTGGGCATCAACTGGCTTTAGGTCAGTAAAATTAGTTAAGCGTTGATCGACAATCTGGAAATGATAATCAATAAGCAAATCAATGTAGAACCAATTCAGTCGGTGCAGCGTCAGTTGAAGATCAGTTGTTAAGCGTTGTAAACACGTGACGTCACAGTCGGGGGACAACAGTGAGTCAATTTTCAGGAAATGCTCGTTAGAGGTGGGTGCATGACCTAAGTAGATAGTTCGCGCAAAAATCAGGTAAGTATGCGAGATCCTTGTGAGCCAATGTTCGGACAAAAGTGTAAAATGTTCACACTTTCACGTAATATCGAGATTGTTGCCAACGTCGAGCCAAGCCGTGATCGGGAACCAATGTTGCGCCAATCCCTTCTGTTACGAGCCAGGCTCATAATCTCAACGTTGGCAAAAGTTTTTGAGTCTGTTCTTTATAGTGTAATTTTATTCAAATGTCACCTTTTTGTATCTTGGATTTGTTTCAAATGGTTCAGCTACAACAAACCTATGCTACATAACATAGGATAGAGCCGAAACCGTAGGCAACGGTGGCCTGTTAGATGTTATTTAATCTTCTTCAGCCGTGCATTTAATACCATCGATCGCTATGTTTTATGATGTAAACTTTCATCCTTTGCCTTTTGCAATTTGTTGATAATGATTATGAATTCCTATCTTGCGGAACGAGTTAAATACGTCAGTTGCAATGTGTACAGGTTCAGATTCGTTTCTTCCATGTCTGGAATTCCCCAATGTTCGAATTTAGGTCCTTTAATGTCCATTCTCTTCCACACTTGCATACGCAGATGATTTTAAGATTTGCCATTAGATAAGAGATGCGGAATTTCTTCCGAATAACCTGAATGCGATTTGCAACTGGTATTTAGTGAAATAGGTCTGTAAATAGGTGCAAATGCTGTGTTGTAACATTCACACGGAAACTGTTGTTAATGGCGCTTATTCCATCAACAACACTAACACCGAAAAAGCACCATTTCTGCATACAGGTCGCTAGGATTTATTTTCAAATACACAGGAAAATTCACTGCTATCGTCGCCCTAAAGTCACTTTACTTGCCTATGTTGTTAGCTAGAGTATGCATCTGTTATCTGGTGAGACCTATATAGGATTGAACGAATACAGCGAATATGTTTGAAGCTACTGAGTTACAAAGAAGATGCGTCCATCCAGCGTCACAGACCTCATCACGACATGTACCAACTTTTCTGCATCCAACAGCTAGAGCTAAAATTCTTCATTTACATTACGGTAACAAAAAAGAAACTTAACTTCAGTATATATAATTTTCTTTTTCACATATGTACGCGCATCTTTGTATTACTTTGATCGAGTTGGGGGAAAAAAAGATGATTCTATGATAAATTTATTTATGCAGTGAGGTCCTAATGTGTTCCCTCTCATACAAACTTTTAAGCTAGCGTTTTTGGAAGGAAATAGGTTGATTTCTACTTTTTGTGAACTAACCTTTGACGTTATCGGCATTTCCGGTATCAGCTTATTTCAAATACAATAACTCACACATTTTACGTTTTTGGAAGGACGAACCCAACCATACCACGTAGTTACTTATCTTGAGAAATGCTACGATACTATTGGTTACTTTTGTAGTATATAGCTGTCCACCCTTAAATGGACACAGTATAAACTACAAAATAGTACATCATAATTGATCATTGTGGTATAAAATAAAACAAGAAACGTGTTTTCAAGTATTTTATTGTTCCATTGTCTTATTTAAAAATTTGAATATTATCCTCGGCGATATATCGAACATAGTTGACGCGAATTGAAGGGAGGCGTGCTTCTGAACGCCTTAAAGGGACACACTCTATACTTCTCATATTAACTTATATGTGTTTTAAGTCTGCGCTCTGTTGGTTTTGAACTAATTCTAAAGCAACTTTTAAAATTAACTCCATAACATTAATTCATGTGGTTGGATATATTTGGTTAACTTTACCATACTCGCATTTTTAAAGGAGTATAAAGTTGCGCTTTGAACTAACGTAACTAAATTCCACTTGCGTTTTATGACACAAAAAGCTGCTCCAGCTACCCGCAATAGCATTTAAGTTATTTTGTCCGACACTAATTGAAGGTTCTTTCAACACGCCTTTAAAGCGCTAACCTTCAACCCGCTTTCGTGTGTGCGCGCCGAAGTACGGGTGTGAGTACATATCTACAGCACTGTTCTTCACATTCGTATTTTCTTGCTGCAGACTAATAAATTTTGGCTGACCATTAAATCAATCCAAATTGCTATTAGAGACCTCGTGTCGTAGTTGCTTAAAGCAAGTACACCATTTGCTGCTGAAGAAATACGCCAAGATGTCATAGACGAAACAAAAACGGTGATAATTACGTTAATTGCGTAATCTTCGCTATAAGCGCGCCTGGATTTCCCGTACGAAAAGATTTTTCCTTCAATAAAGTACATACAGAAATTGTAAATTGTGCGTAAACCAGAAATTAGTTTCTTTCCATGCCTCCTTTAGTATAAATGTATTGATAATATAGTGTACACTATATTATAAAGAAGAGACAATTTCCACCACAATTTACACCTACTACTTGAGAATAATACATTGATATTTCACAGTTTTTATGAGAGAACGTGTTTCGCGTTTACGAGGGGTTTTCCGTTATAATCGCATTGTTCTTATCGGGTAGAAATCGGTTATACTCAATACAAGGGAGATTTCAGCCTGGGGAAATCACGGAAACTGTACATGAGCGATGTTGCGGTAACGAAAAATAAACATTGGGGAAGTACCAGGAAAAACTGAATAGTTTTACTAATTTTAAGGTGTTTCTACTAGCGCCATCGCTTTTTTGTGAGTTGCCGCAATCTTATGGTTGGGGAATTCATCATTGTAAAAGAGGATATAAAATAGGAATATACTGTGCACATATTGTGTTCCTGACAACTTTAACTTCCAAATGTTCATGCCGGGACTTTATTCATTTCGTCTATGAAAGCTATTTCTTAGGGGCAGCCAAATAAGTGACCGAGGGAGAATTTTTGAATCTTATCACGTGGACATCATACTTCGATGGAATATAGTATCTAATTATCGAAGTGAATGTAATACATTTAGGGAAATGTAAATTATAATGAGATGATGAGATTTGAGTCTAGGCCCGTTCTTGTTTCTTCAATATATCTCCGTACTGGCCGCTTCCATATCCCTTTTACAAAAAAAAATGTATTTGTGTAGAAATACGATAAATCCAAAGACCTAAAAAAGATTTAATTTAGATCATTTTGATACACATGCTGTCATCTCTTTTTGATATACATGCTGTCTTATCTTAAACTGGAAAAGCATTTCCAACAACCTGCTGCTTGAAATTAAAGTTGTAAATATCGAACTCAAATTCATAAACGTGTCCTGAATACTACTTACTGAGACACAATTTATTAGGAAAGTGGCTTCACTACCATTTTCTTCAATATTAGTAACTTGTCCGATAGATATTTTTTATGCATATTCCACGATTTTCTTGGAAAATAGAAGAAATTTACCCTCACAGCAGACTGATGCTGATGCATCACTTGTAACTGACTTATCGCTTCTCTGGACGTCATCTGAAATCATTATCTGCTTGTAATGGCTAAAGAGCAAATTCATTTCGGGGTCAGAATCTGTATCTGATCTCTCCACATCACATTCTGATTTCGTTTGAATTTTGCAGCGTGGCTTCCTTTCATTGTAACCATCACTATATTTAAGTGTCCTGTGAAAGTTCACAAAAGGGTTATTCAGTTTATTTACCCTATTAAGATTTTGCCGCGGAAGACGTTCTAAGACTAGCCCTATTGATTGCAACGAACCCGCGCTTATTAAAGCTAGATTATACGTTTCTTTGAGCGTTAGTTTCAATAGTCTTTAATAGATTCTTCTTAATTTAACTAAGTTTAACTCAGCCCACATTTTCTATATTTCAAAGAGGTGCCCTCAAGCTACTTTAAGAGGCCGGAAAAGTGACATCTCGAAAAGCTGGGTCAAATGGATTATAAATAAAATATTATTTTCTTAACAATCAACGAAATAAAAGTAAGTAGGGTTCGCAATACAGGCCGGCAGCTATCACTGCTACACTAAAAATGTTACCGATTGAAGCCAGTGTTTCACAAGCGCTTCAGATGAAAATTTTCTCGGAAGGGGGCATTCTTCTGACTGAGTCTGAATCTTCTGTACGTGCTTTACCTTAAATTGCAATCCACAAGTTCCAACACTGTAATACAGTCGAATGATTACTATTAAGTCTACGCCCAACTTCCCGGAAAGCAACATCCCCTTCAGGTAGAGCAGTGATTTGCCATGCGAGGCATCACTCACGATTGCTTGAAACACTGCACAGAAGACGTGAAACGTTAAATATTCACAAACATTAGTGTTCTAACAAAAATACTAACATTGCTCCGATATGTTAATTATTGATGAATTCTTGATTTCGACCAACAAGCTTTCGATATTAAAAGTACCTTTAATTATTTTAACTGTAAGTACCACCTGGAAGTTTATTACAGAACCGCGGCCCATAGTAGTTGGCCACCACACTTGTATGTAATATTTTTCAGGTAAGGAAATGGCTTCCCAAAAGTTTTTGATTTATTAAAAGAGTAGGATGTAGTCGCAGTACTCAAACTGCTTTTTGGTTTGGAATCTGAATCTGACCTAGAAAACCAAGAGAATTAAGTCCATGAAGACCAAATTATTCCTGACTATCGCAGTGAACCAAAACTGAGAACTCATTTGCAAGAAAAGCAAAGTCAACCGAAGTTAATGCTTTTTACGAATCACTTTATTATGTCGACGTTATTAAAATAGATGGAGTATTCACAAGCGAACATTTTGACCAAGACAGAGGAGTTCCATTCTTTCAAACAACAATGGCAGAGGCTCGTTTTGGATTCTTAGCCAACTGTTTCCGGTTTTATGATAAGGATACAAGACTCCAAGGCACAGTACATGATATAGTATTTGATAGATCTAACAAGATGATACAGCAATTGTACGTACAGAATATAGCACAACGAGCAGTTGTATTTAGAGGAAATGCCTTCAAAATGTACATACCTTCAAAACCAGACCAATACGGTATTTTTTTTGTGCTGACGGTGTGTAAATTGTGTGTGTTAAGTGTTCCATGGCTTTGTTAGCTGTAAAGGGTGAAACACAGTAAATTGTTCCCCAACTGCGAATAGTGACTCGGGAGTGTACCCGACCCGCTAAAAAAATTTGATCCTAGCGGAACTCAAACACATCGGCTAACTCTGGACCAGAAAGCCGTTAAAAAGACACGTGTGAAAATATTATTGTGGCGTGATGCCAAAACGGCGTGATTGTTGTTCAAGTTTACATTAGAAAAGGACACGTCCATGGTAACATACCTGTAGCTTAATATTACTGCTAGAAACCAATATCTAGATTTCAGGAATCGAATAGGAATCTTACCATAGACAACTGCTTTACTTCTATAATCACAACACAAATGCTTTTCGAAAAAGACATCACCATAGCACAGCAATAAAAAGATGCAGCGCAGAAGTATCACCTGAGTTTCAGGAAGCAAAAGATACAGCGCCAATTTTTGCAATATTTGCTCATAGTGATCCACTGTTGTGTTCCTCCAAAGAATAAGAAAAGAGCTACAATACATAGTAGGAAGGTAATGAACCAGGTACGTTTAATTTGCCTGACATAATCAAATATATAGCACTAGCAGTAGCACTAAACGCGATGTCGACACCCTCGATCAATTATACCACACGTATTTGATACTATCGGGACCAAATATTTGATTTTAAAAGAGTCAACTACATCTGGCAAGGAAATTGCTTGCATTGGACTTGGTACGACCTCCTATACTACATTGCTTGGAAACTTCAACTTTGCCAAGTAAACTTCGTGAAACTATTTGCTGTTTTGTGAGTAATTCCTCCCAAGGAACAAAGTAGATACTCAACATGACGCAAGGAATATGTAACTTCTGCACCAGAAGAAAATATACCCTGAATGCTCATAAAAAGGTTTTATATGGTTAATACTCCATTGTTCTACGATAAATAAATCATGCTCATTGCTCATTGCATTATTCTTGGCTGGGGTACACCTGTACCCCAAGGGATCATTTCAATAATAAAAGATATGGGTAACATTGCAAGATTAAGCACTTTGAATTGTTCTTTACAGTTATATCTGAATGGCAGCTCATCCAGCATTCTGTGATCATGTGATGGTGACTCCACAGAAAAATACCATACGTTAAGATAGAATGCATCACACCCTAAAAACGGAATTCTAAACTATACTAGTTTTTATATCTCGGCTGGGGTTCATTTGTTTGCAACATAATCAATATGCATCAACCAAGTTAATTTACCATCAACCACGAAACCCAAAAGGAGTTATAGGATCAGATTTCTCTTAGAGGAAGCGTTATACATTGCGTTTTATTATTATTCGGTACAAGTTTGTTTGTATTTAACCATTTCAATAGTGAAGACTTGTAACTTTTTATTCTATCGATAACCATATAGCCTACTTCTAATCTGTAACCTACAGTTGTATCATCGACAATTAGTGGTTACCTTGCAGTAGGCTACATAATAAAAAGAGGGTGGGACCTAATACAGAACTTGCGGCACACTTTTTGTAATACCATGCACTAAATCTAGGAATTTTTCTAAAGCATTTATGGTGGACACTCCGTGCCTAAAACTGAATTGTAATCCACTAAAAGTGTTATTTGATTCCAAATATTTGACTAATTGGTGGAACGCAGATCACATCACGAATGAATTCACTTTGCGCAGACAAATTGGTCATATTGACGAATCCTTGTTCGCAATCCTCACATAAACTAACAACGTTGGGTAACCAAGTTTTTACTTAGGCGAACGCAAAATGTCAATGACTGAAAATAACTTTGTGGTTTATTTAGTTTTTGTAAATGCTATCGAACCTTGTTGTTAATTTCAAACTTATAACATTGAAGATTGACGTTCGATGTAAGTTATATTCCTTACACGCACAGTAAGAGATTGTAATAAAATAAACCTACACTATTTTAGGCAAATTTCAAACTATGAACTTTGGTAAGGTTTACCAAAAACGATATGATAAAACCTACATTCTAAAACATCTTAGTCTCTTACACTTAACCATGGAAAATACTAGCGAATGAGGCAGTGCATTTTACACTTAATAATGTTTCGTTTTTCTCAAGTACGTATTTTGTCCGCTACTATAACTATCGAAGTCGTCTTTCGGGTTTTACCATGCTCATTTAACGTACTTGACATTTCGCTGAATATTCACGGGTAAACCCGAAAAACACTTCTTTAACGGAAAGCAGACGCGAAAGTCCATATTAAACGATAATTATCGTAGCGTAGTCAAGGTATAAATATAAACTTTTATGGTTGGTCACATATTTGTGCGTTCCATTTATGTAATGTGCAAAATCACGATTCGCAAAATATGATGGTCACGCATATGTCACACGAATACATGATACTACGTGACCTTAAATATCGGTAGATGTAAATTAACATTTTGCGGCGATTTATGAATATGTTTCTCCTTTTGATTTAAAACGAAGAACTGTGTGCCGATGACGTATTAGTTAAACTTACTGCAACCCATTTTACTAAATGTTCATCCTTCACATTTCATCAAGTATCATTCATTTTGGGGTCATAAAGACTAATAATCTGCAATACTTTATTTAATGTATTGCAGGTTATATCAACGAGCAGGCAGCGATGTATCAGTTTCCTTCAAACTGAACGTTAAAGAACAATTTTTACTCGCCCAGGTGTAAAATTCTCAAATTCACTTCGAAATAACTTTCACCAAATTAATTTTTATAGTATGACGGTGTATTATGGGAACTTTTATTCCAAAGCCAAATTTGGCATTATATTTTGGGGCTTGTCTACTGACATCAACAGAATTTTTACTCTACAAAAAAGGACAATAAGGTTTATTTTTGCTAAAAACTATCTAGAAACTTGTAGAGGGCTTTTCAAGTTAGGTAACATTTTAACAATATACGCACTTTATATTTTAGAATGCATAATATTTGTTTGCAAACATAAATATACTGTTATTGAATGCTTTTTTGAGCATGAATATTCTACAAGAAACAAAAATAATTACAGGCTACCTAAACACAGACTGACTGCTAGTGAGAAGTCCGTGCAATACGCTGGTACGACTTTCTTTAATAAGTTACCACGCTGTATAAAAGCAATAAAAACTATTGGTTTATTTAAGAAGCAATTAATAAGGTATCTTTGCGATATGGAGGCATATTCAATACAAGAATATTTAAATTATTAGAACCTTGCAGCTTCCAGTTCTCTGCTTCTATTACGAGTTTTCTTTCATTTACTTGCGTTGTAATATCACTTTGTATTTAGTTCTTATTCAAGAGTTTGTGATTTAATTGTTCGCTGAGTATTGTCTCTCTTCTATATACGCTTGACTTTTTTTTTCTTTAACATTTTGTTTGTGAAATACATTGCTGTTATTATTATTATGTAACTTTGACCAAATTCTAACAGGCAAATTTTCTTTTGCTGCTTACTTTCAGGTTATGCACGAGCAAATATTCAACTGTAAGCATTTCAAAACTATAATTTAGTAAGAATGCAGTTGAGGAACATTCAAAATCCGACAGATCCACATAGAGTAATTTTGAAAGAAACGTGAAAAACTGTTTAGTAAAAAGGCACTGCAATCACGATTGTGCAACCTTTATGATAAGTAGGAGGGATAACCGATTTTGAGCAAAGACTTGTTCAATGTCGGTTCTTTCCCTACTACAGTATTCAGAAGAGCACTGCAGGCAATAGAGACGATCAAGAACACTACGAAACCGATTCACACCAAATTTTGACCAAAAGTGGATGTGTTTAGTTTGGCATGAACGATCCGATCCTCAGTTATGTAGGTTATTAGTTTTTAATAAGTTAGACAGTTTCTAGAAGGTATTTCTAATAAAAGGTCTTGATTTCATAAGTACCTGATAAGCGAAAAGCTGCCATGTTCTGGCATCTTTTCAATTAAACTCTCTAAGAAAGGAAATTAAATTCTTATTTACCTTGCATAGTTTATTTATGTTAGGGCAGCAGTCGACTATACTGTTTGCTCTTGCAAGTACTAAAATGTTTGTAAGCGCCTTTCGTTATCTTATCCCCTTTCGTGTGATGGTCGAACGGGATAAAACTTGTCACAACTTCGAAGGCATTTACTGAGTGAAGGGTATCAACGTTGAAATTTTAATTCATGTAAATTTATAAATATTTTAGTTCAGATTTCATGTTATTTATATGAATTTAATATTATTTATCCTCATTAGCGTCCTCGTATATTGTTATTTCTTTTTTTTTAATAATGCCGAATCATTATTAAAGTTATGGGGTTTTGTAGAATTTTTGAGTATATTATGTAATTGTTTGTGCAGGATCGTGGTACAGAATTAACTAGGATTTTTCTGGATTTTTTCTGCCAAGTTCGATTTATTAAATACAACAACATCCACGCTTTATTTGCGCTGTTGCACAGGTATGTAACTTGTAGCTTCTTTTCTCTTTTTAAGCTCTGATTTTCTTTTGTTCTTCCTTTTTAGGTAATCTACACTTCCCCAATTTATAATTGGTCAATTTATACTACGCAACTTATGCTTAATCGATTTATTTGGGAATGATTTAAAATCGGTACTACAACCTATAATTGGTACAGGATCAGTTGTATTTGGCGCTGAACCAATACGTACAAGAATTACATGCACCTAGGTTGATTCGCACTAGGTTTCCATTCAATACTAAATATGTTTACCTTCCGAACTCGGTTAATTCAGTAGTTACCCAGAAAAACCACACATGTTATAACCAATGTTGCGTATAACACGTGTGGTTCTTCTGGTAACTGCTGGATTAGTACCCTAGCCGTTTCAAGTATCCAATCAACTGTATTACAACTTCTAATTTGCGTCATTTCCAGGTTTTTTAGTTTTGGGCGTTTTCTTAAGTAAAACTGTGGGGGCGCACTCCAGTCTCCGCCGAACTATCGAAATGTCCAAAAGAGCTTGGCAAGCGTATAGGTTATCGGTTTAAGAGTGCCATAAATGTAATCTATATTATACAACTAGTCGTTCTTCACTCATTGGAACGTTGTATATTATTATTTTTACCTAAACAGTTAACGCATAGAATTGCCTGCTACCAAATGTTAAGCAAGGACGAAATATTTCCACAACGATTTATGTTTGCCACATCTGCCTATAGGTACACTGCATAAGCACCTATATCACTGTCTAAGTATATAGCAAAATAACGATACACTACACATTCGTGTCAACTATAAACAACCACTTATCCAGATCTATTCATTAAATTACTTCCTTAAAGTGGTAATTATTCCTACGCCTACTAGATGAACAGGCCGTTAGCTTGTAAAGCGAAACCACTCTATTAACACAAAACCAAAGGTCTACACGTTTACAGCCTGTACTAGCGCCAAGATACGTGTACAATCGCACACATACATATCCAACAATAAATCTTTAACATATTGAAGATAGGACAGGAGCGGGCGACATTAGTGTAATTAGATGCTGGGCATGTATCCCTCTGGTTTGCGATGTTAGATCTTCGATATTCACAGAATCGGACGATATCTCCAGCCTCAATTATAGTTGACTAGGTTTGTTTTGCTCTCCGTCGACGCTAATCTCTCTTCATAAAGGTTGTTACGACTCACGTACATATAGCTCCGTGATTACTCCATTATTCTACGGATAGGAATATATGTTAGCTGTATCCCGCAAAGATGAATGAGTTCACGTAAAGTAATAACTAGGGTCCGGTGTTTTTCGTAAGTCGGCGTAGTGAGGTCAAAGCTCTCAGCGGCGCGCTGAATTACGTGCCCGTAAATTAGTTATACAGGGATTAATTTTGGACCCTCACCATGGGGATCTTGCATATTATTGGAGATTGAGAGCTGACTTAAATTTGGCAACGTTACTATATTTTGTGCTTGTTATGAACCCGAAGAGAAAATGGAGTTGCGACATATGACGATCCTGATTTACCTCTAGCACCCTTATTTAACCTTGCACCTATTTAATGGTGTAGTTGAAACTTTGTACGGCGTTTTGGTTCTTTCTGCCCATCATGAACTTTCCTATTTCTTAGCAACGCCATATTGGATTTGACAATTTTTTTTTTATTTTAAGCATGTAAAATATGTTAACAAAAGTTTTTGATAGTATCCTTTAATTGACAAAAAATGCATTATAAAATTAAACAAGGTCGTGAAATTTCAAACCGCCGAACATTTCGATTCTTACTGTTCATTGGTAATGAAAAATGTCGTGCATCAACGGAAAGAAACGAGATATGTTAACTTTTTTTTTTCTTCATAGAACCGAAATACAACGATAGCGAGTACAAAATCAATTGTATCCGGAACGACAACAGCCACATCGTAGCATTTTCCTATATCTAATAGAAATTTTGTGGAGAATGCATTGCCTTCCAAGCCGCATAATGTTTAGAAACAGGAATTTGAATGAAAACCAACGGAATATTTTGCAGACTCTGTGTTTTTGCAATGTTTATGTAAATTTTGCTTATTTGTAGCAATAAATGAAAATAGCAATAACAGTAATAATGCAAAAGTAAACAATAAACCAACAATTTTAGTAAATGGCCATTTTCATTAATGCAAGAAACGCGCATGCTCTCCGGCAATTTAAACTGCCTTTTGTATCTTTCTCCCAAGAATTACAATGAAGTCTACTGCAAAGTTCTTGTCTTTAGTGTTTTGTGTGCATTAACATTATACATATTACTTTTAACAACTCCTCATAAAAAATAATCCAGAGGAGTTAAGTCAGGAGATCTAACAGAGCATTCAACAACTCGACTATTTCCAATCTAACAGTTTGTTGTAATTCCTCACTATGAGGATCAATTGCTATAGTTGTTATAGTAAATGATAACTGTTATCTAAGCTGTTACATGCATATATGTGTTGTAATGTTTCTTCGTACGTAAATGGCCCCATGCGGCAATTTCCCGAAACGCCCTGTCAAACGTTTAATCAAAAATGATGTTGTGGTCTCCTTGCTCTATTTTGTCTAGAATTCTGTACTGTCCACTAGTACTTCGTACTTCTGTTAAAGATTCCAGAATTGGTACATTTTGATTCGTATTTCGTTGAAAAATTCTTAGTCATTTTCTAATAAGTTTTTAACAAAAGTTTTCAAAATTTGTATAATGTCAAAGAATTAGCGAATGCATTCCTTATGACTGGAACTACCAATATTAATTATAAATCGCCTCATGTAACCGTGTCTACCTAAAATGAGTTTCATATTCCTGCTACTGGAGTGGTCTAATAAGTAAACTTGGTGAAGAATATGACACTTATTCAGATCTTCTTCATTTTGTAGAAGCGCCTAAATAAGTATAATGAAAATATGTGTATAAAGGGAAAAGTTTAACTTTATAAATTTCTATATCCACCAACGATAATAAGCAATTGAAACACTACTATCAAAACAAAGAATATTCGTTAAAGAAGTAAGGAGGCAAACAGAGGATGATTAGACAGAAAAGCGCTCCCAGATTTTATTTATTAGTTGAATGATTTATCAACTTTCACATGAATATGTCCAACGGATATTAAATATTTATGCGTAGGAAATTTATATTGAAATCAAAAATAGTCAATGATTAAAATTAAATTTACAAAGAAAAGAAAACATTCCTTTCAAGTGAGATTGACATTAGTCGTACTCTATAAACAACGTACTATTTGAAAAAATGAAAGCAGCTAACTTCTCGGCATACAACCAGTAAGATGAAAATTTGCGCGGTATCTTAGACGGTAGACAAACAACAACACGACGCGGAATAACTTCTCGACTTACAGCTAACTGTGCTATTTACTATTGAGTTATTTTCGCAATGTCTAGTCTGATGTAATGAAGGATATTATCTTTCTTCCTCAATTACGATGCTTTATTTTGGGCCGACGTGGCCCAAATACTCTAAATCTAATGGTTTGTCTACTTTGGAAGAGTTTGAAGTAAACAGCACCAACCGCAGTCCCCTACACACACAACGGTAACTTATGTTTTCGTTAGTAGATGCTGTTTAGTCTCCATGCACTTTGTGGTCACCAAAAAGGTTCGGTCGCGTCTTTTTGTAAGATGTTAACATGTTCGATTCTAAACTCATTTAACGACATCTTTGCAATTGTTTTGCATTTACTAAATTTATTTCTTGGTGTAATCTCCTAGTAGAAGTATACACTAATTCCAGCGGCGTTCCATTCTTTTAAACCATCCAAATAACAGGAATCGTCGAATTCCTTAAAATAGAGCAATTATCTCTTCATTTGTCGTAAACCTATTTCCGTCAAGCCATTTTTTTTTTCATGTTTGGAGAAAGAAAGAACTCACAGTGGGCCAAATCTATGGAATATGAACACTAGGACACCAATTCATATTATCTTTGCCACTGAGTGGACCGGTGCGTCCTCGTGATGGTAGAGAATTTTGTCTTCGCTAGGTGGGGCCTTTTTCTCTTTAGTTCATCGTCGAATCGACGCAATAAATTAACATAGTATTGTCTCGCGCTGTTCTTCCCTTTGTCAAGCGATCAATTAAGATTGCGAATCCTAAAGAGAACATCGCGGCCGTTGGACTCTTCTCATCAAACACAGATGTTCGGCCACGCTTAAATGAATTAATCAGTACCTGATAGTAGTGATTGAAGGTACATGGTGCTGCATTCAACTTCTCCTTTTCCCATCGAAAATAAGAAATTCGTTTTCCATGATTCCACAAATATATAAAGTTGCTTACTTTCAGCAGCTGTCAAACAACTAAAGAATAGTACTCACAGTCGGTAGCGCAGATTTTGTGACAAAGTGCCATCTATCTCCAAATACTTTCGTGTTATCCTTGTAAACGTTTGCAATGTATATACCAGGTTAATGGACTATAACTTTCCAATCTTCATAATACATTTATTTGTATGTTTTCTGTAAAATAGAAATGTTTTATTGGAATTAAACAACATTCACCACATGTATTTATTTCCCTTAATTTTTTTAAGGTGAAATTTAAATGGCAATTGAAGCTCAGCCATGGAGTTCGAAGAAAGGCAAGTCAAGTGAACTGTCAAAATGTACGTGGGTACGTTTTTAATTGTAATTTGTTTTACTATGTTAAGTTACGTGCTTGTTGTTTAACCGCACCCGCAAGCTTTTTGTAGCATAGTAATGTTCTCACCAACAACATCCGCATCTATAGTTCGTTTATAAATCCCGTGTGTGCAATCACTCAGGTCACAATATATTATGTAATTAAAATACGTAGTGGGAGTTAACATCACTACCAAATCGGACACAATCTGGGAAACTGCATTGTTTATGGCTATAATCACGCCGCAGTTCATTTGCGTGAACAATCAACGTTGGTATAGATACACAATACCCGCAGACATAATACAAAAAACCGACTTCAATCTACCACTCGCAGCTAACGTAACAAGTGGCGACAATGTCGCGTGCCACAGATTGTTAAGTGATAAGCTGTCAGCCGCCCCTAATGAGCAGATTGCATATTTAGGGCGGCTCGCGTGTCCTATAATATACGTTACGGGGTCCTCCATTTACGGTGAACCACAAACTAACCTATATTAAAGCCGTACATCATACATGTACGCACCGAAATTAAATAGTTTCGGTGGAATATCCGTCTACATATTCATGCTGTGTGTAGGGGCATAATAACACAACAACTCGCTTGGAGATTCTAATAAATTTTCCGAGAAATGTGCGCACGTTTAATTTAGAAGCTCGTAATTATTTACTAAATCGTGCTTTATTATGATGAAATGAATCGGCTTTTTCAACGTACAGCTCGGGACTTGATTGCTAATATTAGACTATTTCCACATACCTAATAGCATTTGCAATGAAAATCAAGAAAAACGCTGGCATTTTATATATTTACTCTACAGAATTTTACGTTGAATTTCGAGCAGTATTTTAATAGAAATGAGTCTGCTGGAAATACACCTTGAAAAAAGTTATTCATGTAGAAAAACTAATTGAGCAAATCTGAATATTTTTTAATACAACTGATGTACTTGGACGAAATATCAAAAGGGTTGTCAACAATAATTACTGATTAAAAATAAAATGTAATATTTTGAAAACAGAAGAACAATAATAATAATAACAATAATAGTAATAATAATAATAATTTATTGCTCAACGGTAAAATCTATTACAGGACAAACTAAAGTAGGTACAATGGCACAAAAGCAAACTTCGACCATACACAGTAAACCTGTACGAAAGTGAGCCTTCTCCAGACTGCTTCGTCGCTTACCAGCCGTCCAAATATACTGAATACATTATAAAAGAGAAACAAGAAACTAAACAACTTTATCAATGAAGAATCAAAAAAATATATCATTATATAATAAATCCGCATCGAGTCACACGGTGATTAATAATGACTTAAGGGAGAGTAATGAAAAAGTAGAAGAGGAGCGAGCGGATAAACGAGGTATAAGGAAATAGATACAAAAAAGCAAGTTAGGAGAGTCAATATACTCGTAATCAATTTTCCAAATCAATTTTGCACCAGAAGCATCTCGACGGTATTCATGTCTTCTCAACAATGCCCCATAATCTACACCTCTAGCAGGATACAAGTGATCCATTTTAAAGGACAGATATCTTAGTGCTCAGTTGGAGGTAGATGAAATGTGGCGACCATACCACAGAACAGCAACAAAGCTAAAATATAGTGTCTTCAGAAGGGACATATCACTGAAGAATTTGCAGGATCGTAGAAGAAATCCTAAAGTTTTTGATCGAGAAATACATAAATCAGTAATATGTTATACAAAACTTCATCGGAAATTAAATAAAACAGAGATCTCTATCTGTTTGAGATAAGTATCACGTATTAAGCAGATTGAATTGATGTAATTAATTTTCCTTGTGACATTTAGCGATAATTTGTATAAAGATATATGATATAAATTATAGTGCAATAGAGCCACATCGTTTAATGATTTAACGGAAGAGTATATTTTTACATCATCTGCGTAAGCGAGTACCGGGCAGGATAAAGGCATCTACACATCGTTATAAACAGTACAAATAAAAGGGGTTCCAAGTGCGACCCTTGTGGTACTCCAAAAGAAGGGATGTATTCCAGCGACTTGCAACCGTCATCAAAAACGTAATGAACTCTTTTCGTTAAATAAGAATGCAAAAGTTGCAACAAGAAAGAACTTAAGCCAAAGGTTGGCGCTTGTCTAGCAAAATTCTACGCTCAATGATATCAAAGGCTCGGCTAAGATCAGTTTATACAAAATCAACCTGATCTTGCAGATCTAGATGTTTATTTAGAAATTGATAGACAATTTCTACCTCAAATGAAACCATGCCGCTTTGGTGAAATACAAGGCAATGTTTCTGTAATGCTAACAAAAGTAAAAAACATTTTCAAATACCTTGGCAAAACACAATAAGATTGATATTGGCCCATAGTTACCGATAAGAGTTTTATCATCTTTCTTAAAAGCAGGAATAATTCTTGTTCGTTTCCATCTGATTGGGAAAGTACACGCGCCGATTGCCGAATTAATAATATAGGTTAGTGGCTTCGCAAACGTATATCGAGCATCATGTAAAAGGAAACTGGGTACTAACATACAACATAATTCTAACTAGTTCCTCTTCAGTTGTTGGTAACAAAACGAGCGGAACACGGTTGGAATGAGTATTTTTATGAGAAAAATCATTGCTGTCTATGTGTATTAACAAAAAATCAACTATCTCCTGAGGTGTGTCAATACGCATATCGTTATCAAGCAAAACTTTAGGTATACGTGGGTCACTCGGATGTTGGATTAGCTTTAATAGAAGTTCGACCTTTCGTGAGGTAACCTGTGTAGACAGCAGCAATATCACGTTTGCATATGGACTGAATTGATTATAAAAGTATACATTTTTAGTAGTTCTCCATTTACACCGATAATAATCCTTCAGCATCAGATTTGACAATGGACATCTTACTTTCTAGTTAACTGAAACGACATAAGAAATGATCTTTGCTTCGTCTACGAGGGTGTCTGTTGCTCTCCTAATTGCTTCATGTCTTTCTTTAATCTCGGTTTCTGTATTTCTAATAGTTCGAATTATTACGTCCCGAGTGTCGACTTTAACCTCGTAAACTAATAGGATTACCGTAACCAATCCAAAGCCCTGGATCGTCCGTATGTTGTTTAACCTGACAGGTGAAACGTGCAGGAGCTCCATCACGCTTATTTGCATTTGGTTATTTATAAGAATATTCCAGTGTTCCTTGTAATTCATGTTGTAAAAAAAAAATAGGTAGTATTCTCCTGTGAGGTGATTCTCCACAAAAGGGCCAATTAAATAACTATGGACCATACTAGGCCACACGTTTACCGAAAACGTGCTGAAAATTACTTTCGAGTGTTGCATGGGAATTTTCCGAGTATTATTAATGCTGCCACGCGTGAATGTTGCTTCGTCCACAAAAATTATGCGCGATACAACAGGACTGTTATTTATCCACCGATAAAATTCCATACGCTTAGCATAATTTCCCGGTTGTAGGTACGGTATACGCTGAATATGGTATGTGAAGTGTGTTTATTATTATTTTCTGTGGAATGCCCAATTGCATACCAATTCTTCGTGAGCTGGTCATTGCATCTCCTTCTACTAAATCCAGAATATTTTCTACTTCTGCCAACAATTTTTTTATTACGTTGTAACTTTAATAATTAATATATACGGCTTCCAGGGGTGAATACTGAGAAATTAACATTTCCTTGATTTTATCGACGTATGTCAATTTAATTAATGAAACGAAAATTTCATTAAATGCTGGTAGGATTGGAACCTCCATTTGCCGGGCGAGCGCACATAGCTACATGGTAAAGTCAAGGAAATAACGATTTTTCTGTATTCGCCTGCGAATGCAATGCTTATCGTACTGTTAAAAGAGCAATAATATGAAATGTGCTAATATATACAATTGTGGTGCGTAGTCTTTTACTAGCATTAGATATTTTCGGGACTGTTGCCAACAGCTTGTGCCAACAACAGCGTAAACACCTGTTTGAGAAGTTCAGGAATTGATTACACAGGTTCAACCTACGGTAACTTTAACTAGACTATATTATAGTGATTATACAGATATAAAAAGAAATCTCATTTGTTTATTATATAAACAGAAGCAATAACTTTGTCTGCTGAGATTCAACGAACTATTACACAAAGATAAAAAAGCAGCGTATTGCTATTTGAAAAAAATCAGGTTGTCTTTAGATCTGAAAAATTTGGGGAGGAAAAATAATTGAACCCTATTAGTTACATAACCACATATGCTTTGGCACATACACCAAATTTGACTCAAAAATACAAAATATTTTTAAAATAATACATTTTTTATTATTTTAAGTCCAATATTCCTAAAATATCCGAATTTAACATTTACAGAATTTGAATTAATTTTGGGTGGCATCCAGCATTCTGGCATTTTGATAATTTGTATTATGGCTTCCTTATTTAAAAAGAAAGAGACTTCATTAACACTACTTTGGGGTGTTAAAAACTGCGTTTCGGGCTTCTTTGACTCAACGGGGTGCGAAACTGCTAAACACTGCCCGAGTGGACCTAATTTGCTACCATTATCCCAACAGATTCCAGAGAAAATAGTAACCACAACCAGCACAAGAGGACGCTCTGGGTGTAAATGGTCACTGGTATGCGACTAAAATCTTTCTAAACATCAACATACGTAAGGATTAACTTATTTCATGAAAATATAATTTTTGATAGAAAAATGCTGTTAATTAGCGTATCCCATGACATTCACCAGTTTAATAATGTGTTGTTCAAGCAGTTTGTTTAAAACTCTATCATAACAGAGCTAAGGTAATTTGAAGTCTAAATAAATTAGGTAAAATCTCATTGAAATCAGTTGCTTAAATATTTTCTGCGGCATCGATTATCCGAGAAAGTTGTTCTCTGTTCAGGATTTTCTGTATAAATAAGACTTCTTCTAATGAAAATAATCGAGGATTTAGATCTGGGTACCTTTTCGTTAAGCAATTGCTGCACGTCTTCCAAACCAGCGGTTCGCATCATTTTAATTAGAGAAAACGATTCTTTGTTTACTTAATGAAAAGGTACGCCATCGTGTTATATCCACTAAGCCTGCAGAACGAGTTGCGCTTCACAAAATTAGCAGACACTAGACAGACTCGTGTTTATTCGTCTCGTGAGAATGGATTCGCGTTGCCTACTGGTTTCCCCGGGAGTCGACAAAACATGAGTCTGTCTAGTCTCTGCTAATTTCGTGAAGCGCACTCGTTTCTACAGGCTTAATATCCATATGCGTCATCTTAAACGATGAATCGCAACCACCCCGACTTTCAGTAACAGCAAAATTAATAGCGGTAACTATATTTGCACCGGTCGGGTTTCCTCGAACTTCAAATGCACTCAGCTCAGTTATGAGTTGAGTTTTGAGCATATGTTTATTAGACATCCTATACTTGAAATTGCTTGAGCAAAAGAATCTTAAGCTGGGACACTCGGTATAACAGAAAATAATATAAAATATATCTAAATAGTAGTTAAATAGTTAATATATTGTTATATTTATTTTAAATAAATCATGTATGTATTCATGTATAATGGTTAGCAAAAAGTTAAGTAATGTTGATTTTCTTAATAAAATGTATTGAATGGTTTTCTCCGTGTATTTGGCTATTCAATTCCAGAGCATCTACATTACTAATATGCTACGTAATTTAATACATCCACAATTAATAAGAAACAATACATCTGGATCAAATTTGTCATACCTTCGTATTTCCCGTAAAAATTGTATTGTTTCTTAATCATTGATATTTTGATATTTGATTATTTAGAAGTGCTAGTTGTAGTAGTTGCTAGTAAAGTGCTAGTCCTTGATGTTAATCTTAAAAAAGACATATCAACGGCCGTGTCACATTCCTTGTATTACAGTATATATGTAATCTTTTTCAAACTAAATGCCCATCGAAGCTCTGTAATTCTTCGATGGTTTATGCAACCGAAACTACATGAAATTCCACGTAAAATGGAGTTACTCTTAATTAATATTTTAGTGTATGCTGTTGTTTGTATTATTTTTTTTTATACTTTAATCACCATCTATTTAATCGTAGTATTTTTTTTAAGACATTAGCAGCTATTTTATAGTCGAAGGGATGACATGTATTTTCTTCATGTTAGATATCTTAGAATGTTATGTTATAAAAGAATACACACTTATACCTTTTTTTAATTATCATTCCAATTACTTTAAGGAAAAGTTGTTATTTTGTATATAATTATTTTTTTTTTATTTTACTTTGTTGTAGTATTAAGAAAATGGCGTTTTGTAGGACACCGTTATTTTGCCTTTAATTTAAATTTTAGCTTTAATAATTAATTGGAAAAGGATATTAAATAAGTACCATTCGGCCAATACATTAGGTTAATAGTAAAATTATTACATTGTGTTGAATTTTAGTACTGTAAACTTCAACTTAAAATGTGTACTTCGTGTCTTTTGCAGCAGCGAATGAAAGAAAACAAAATAGGCGTGTTTAACCTTTCGAGAATACGTATCTCTGCTATCTTCTTAAAAAAACGAAACTCATTGAAGAAAAGTTGAAGAGAATCGAAGAATTGTTGAGATTGTTTTAAATAATTTTGTATCTTGATTTTTGTTTAAAACTGAAATAAAGTTATCTTTTCTTTCAATTCTAACTAAATTTACAATACTATGTAAAAAGATATATTTCTTGGAATCCTCATAATACCCTTCAACAACTTTTTCTCAATGAGTTCGTTTTCTCAAGAAAATATGCATATTACCGAAACGTTTATGTATTCATTTTTATATTGCCTTGACTTCTTAAATTAATTTTGAAATGAATATTATTTATTTAAAACTCGTTTTGACAACCTTCGTTTCTTCAAATATTATTTTGCAACGCGCCATAACTAGCGTGGGCAAATTCGGGTGCGCACCATCGACGTAGCTAACGAATGGACTGCATGCGAAGGGAGTCAGTATGCAGAGACATATTATCGCGAACGATGCTGTTCCGGTACTAGATACAAAAAAGTTTTTAAGATGGTTTTTGTAGATTATGAACTGATCTCGATAAATTATTTCTCTGTTACTGAATGAACACGGGAAATTGCCATCTCTAGTCATATAATAATAAATAAAGCAAGAGTGTATGTAATTCGATGATTAAAAGAAAACTTGCCGTCTTAAGCGTCTTCCGCATATATGTAACGCATCTGTAAGCAAACCTTCACAAATTTGTCTAAGTGTGACAAAATCAAAATCTTTGTCTAAAACACTTTCAAACTTAATTAGAATACACATATTTTTTCTGTCTTCTGCTGAACAAAGCTGTGCGTGTACATCTTTCACAATTTGCAGGTGATTCCTCTAACGGCAATGAAGAATTTTCTCATTTTTCTATTGCTTGCTTATTCCGATGTCATTGCTATGTAGCATAGTTTGTAAATCACTTTTAACCTGACTATCTTCAAATTTTTTCTGACTTGTTTTGATAGCTGCACATTCTTTCAGATTGAATAATAAATTGAGTAACCTTCTTTATACCCTCAAAATATTTATGATAGTAAAATGCCGCTTGTAATCATGTTTCCCAACGCATAAGGATCGCTTGTGGTGGTTCAAGAGTATGAGAAAGTCTGTGAAATTCGCGGATACCTTTTTGGGGATTTCAGAAACACTGCTTTTGTACTCCCAATTAGCGCATCCACCTGTGGATAACATCTACGAATTGTCTCTGACATAAGATGTAGAGCATGAATTTTACATGTAATATGTAAAAAGTTACCACACTGTTCCTTGAGAGTCCGGCCTGCAGAAAGCATGGTTGCGGCACCATCTGTCACAAACGTTAATACTTGATCTCTGGATATTTCAAATTTTTCCAAGGTGCTTAACACCACTTTTGAAATTACTTGGGCAGTACATTCTTCTATTCGTCTAGAAGGATGTGGTTCCATTTTGCGCACCATAACATTAAGTACAGATCTTTTTATGCAATCAGTTGCTTCATCCACACACAAGCACACATTTCTATTTTTCAGTTCAGCCTTAATTTTATTTTCTAGATGTACACGCACAGATGGTAAATAATTTCGTAACGTGGTCCTGCTCGGTAATGTAATATCGGCGTATTTGTTCCAAAATGAAATAAATGAATCGTTGTTTAACAAAGTAAACGCCAGATTACACTGAATCATCATTGTACATAAATCAAATAAGAATTGTTCGTATTTTGAAGCGACGCCGGTTTTGATATTATTGTGGTTTGCACTTTGCACATACCGTTCACAATGTGTTTGTGACAAATACGTTAGATATATATCGCACACTTAACATTTAATTTTTACGCCGACTTAAGTCAAATCCGGATAATCCTAAATGATCCTACTTACTGTCTTTAATGATAGCTGTTTTCTCAATCTGCGTACCTTCGAGATTATTAAAAACAGAACACAGAGTACTTCGCTGCCACTACTACATACGCTCCAGGCGGCCGCGAGCTAGATACTGACTAGTGTTTCGCATGCGAAAGTCCATTCGTTAGCTGCGCCGATGGTGCGCACCCGAATTTTCCTACTCTAGCCATAACACTTAATAGTTGCTGAGGTTCGATGGTTAACCCGGATAATTTTACCACTATCAGAACGCCAAAAAAATATTAAACATATTATTTATGAAATTTCTTGTTCAATTCTTCCTCCTGGTGGATAATTTGGTATTAATAATATAAATGTTGTACCATATAAAATATTACAGTAATATTTAGTAATTAAGGACAAGATATAAATATATGTGAATTTCACGACTTGGCAAAACTATAGACATATATTCCAACAACTTAATCTTTTCGCCATTTTTTTTCTTCCAACATTAGACATTAAACAGCTTCTTTTTACTACCAACATTGAACAGGTAGTCTAATATTACGTTGTTTGGGGCGAAAATATATCTTATGGTAAAAATGGAGAATTATCATTTTCATTAATAAATAATGGATTCGTTAGACGTTCGAGAAATTATCATTTCGTTTGATAGACAAGAATATAAAGTTAATAACAGCTAGTTTTATTTCTAAAATACTTCAATTATTTCGCCATTTAATCGAAGTACAGTTTCTAGAAGTTTTGCTAGGTAGTTTAATTCTGTTAATATTCGGGCGTTCTAATAAATCTTTCTTATTTATATTTGAGCTATTTCTTTAAGCATTTTCTATTGTGTAGTGATTTATGTCATAAGGATTACAAAGGCACTAACTGTGCCTAACAGTGGTAGTTCTAGTGGATGTTGTGATGACATGTATACCATAATGACTGTGTCCCGAACGACAACAAAATGCTTAAAATTAATACTACTATTTTATTACTACAATATACTACAATGTTACAACCAAACATCCATGAGGTTATCTGTCTTTGGCACCACCCTTATATCTCTTCTTGTCATTTCAGTTTGTCCACCTATCGAAATTAAGCGTCCTTCTAATGTTAGAAAGCCTGATTCCTAAAAGAAAATTCAATTTTTTAACCAATTATCTTTAGGGCAGAAATACTAAAAGTCCACGAACGACGGCAGTGGTGAAAACGAACCATGACTTCTTTTCTATTTAATTTTCTCATTCTCAATACTTCTAACTTTATGTGAGACCTTTCTACAGGTAAATATAAAAAGGTAATTTCATCAAGTAAAAATCAATCGGTCAGTTTTCTTGAAAATTCTCAGTGAAATTTCATATTGTAGTGTTGTATGTGGTCAAGAATATCAACAGAGAACAGAACCTTAACTACAATTGCGACCTTGCATCACGTTACAGCGTTTTGGCATCTATTAAGATAATAATACAACTCTAATTGTAGAAATCATCGCAGGTGGCAATTGAATTGAAACAATTCCCAACGCAATTAAACAATTAATTTTATTTTTGAATTTGAGTTTAACTGTTATGCAGGCATCTTGTGTCTCGATATCTCCTGTTTAAAAAGTGAAGTAGCTGAGTTCCTTCAGAAGCACGTAAACATAGAGTTTATTGCGCGGAATTTTCGAAAATTAAGGTTAGTTGTCATTTATCTCTACATCTCATTAAAAGTTTTGCCTATCAATTTATAAATTGTCGAAAGAGTGTTTAGGGATATTGCCGAATCTCACGACACTAAATTCCATATAAATAATTTTCCGAAAAATGTCGAGGTCCTCTCTAATTTTCCCCGTGAAAAGCCGACTTATAAGAAACCTTCTAGAGAGAATAAAGTACTTCTGTATAAGGTGTATTTTTGTAAATTTTGCCAACGGCATAAAATTCGTTACCTACGCTTAAATCGTGTTTTTCCAATTGAAAAAATTCTGAGAAGAAAGTGAATCATATCGGACGTGATAACAAATGTTTGCATTGGGCATAAATCCGAAATTGCCCATCTAACATTACGAAAATACATAGAGTCATCCCTTGGACTAGTCAGGTAACCGCAGGTTATTATAAGTCGGTAACTACTATACTATGTGTATCCTTTTCTTACATACGCTGCGTCACACGGGCATTACATTATCCGTTTCTATTTATTCAAATCTTCATGCAGAATTGATTTAATATTTTCAAAAATATTACAATTACATAGATGACGACTAAAGCTGATTAAAAACGAAAGAAACAATAGCACACATTAAAATATTAATTAAAAATTATACGAAAAACTGGGCATTACGTAACCCAAGTATGTAAATTCGTGCAGTTTCGGTTGCATAAACCATCAAAGAATTACCGACCTTCGATTCGAAAAAGATTGTAGGTAATAACAAATATTCATTCTCTTGGCATTAGAGCCAAAATTACATTGTAAATAAAACTACAAAAAAATTAAATTGTTTCTAGATTTAGAAAATGTTTCAATGTATAGTCATCTTGTAGCTTACAACTATAACATTTAAGAACGAACACAGGAACACAGCGAATTATTCCATTTTTTTAACCCAAAAACTGGTTTTCAATACGAAGTTTTACTAATCTGTAGCCTAAATCTTTCTTCATTAATATTAATTTCTTTCCGAATGAGAAGAATAAACAAGAACAACATAAACGCTGGCACTGTATTCAGTTTAACGCAAATACGTGGTGGGGCTACTGTTTCTAATTTATTTGGCATTGAATAATTCTTATTTACTGACAATAAAGTTCAAATATATCGAAATACAATTAAAAAAATATGCAAAGTGGTAAAATCCATTGATGACTTCATTCGTAATTTTGAAGCAAAGAAACGTAATAAAATGTTTTTCGCCAATGTACATATATTCTCAACAGTAAAACAATTCGTATGTATCTATAATAATATATGTGCATAAGTTTGTCTGCTAATATATTGGAAATACCCACATTCTGTGAAACATGTATGTATATGCGTATGCAGCGGAGTGGAAATTACCAATTTGACTGCTTACCTGACTAATGCACGTTCTTCTAAGCTACTATATTTCGATTCGAAGGTCGAGAAGCATTCTAACAGAAAAACAATACCTATGATGAACATATATTAATGTTTTCGTATTTTCTATATTTTCTAATTTAATTATCTGATTTAAAAAGATCAGTGGGTACCTATACAGATTTAATTACGCTTTAAGTCACCGAATATAAGCAATAATTTGTCACTAAAAAATCGCATTAGCTTACAAATGGAATTCTATTGAAATTCGCCTTACGTACGCTATTCACCATGTCAATCGACGATTGGAAGACGGTGGATAAATTCCCTAGCATCGCAAACTCATTTCGGCTAAAAATATTTTGCAATTTTCATTCAGCGAATTTAAAAGGAATCCTTAGGTTGCCGAGTACCGAGTACACTTATTTTGAGTGTTGAAATAAGAATGGGGTTATGAATTGAGGATCGTTTCGCTGGATAATAAAATATTAGTCTTACTTTTTTTTTTGTTTTGGGTAATTCTTACTTCAACTTGATTTTATTGAAAACTTATGCATACGAATAAAATAAAATAATTTTATTTATAACGACTGAGTTTAGTATTTACCCACTACTGTTTAAAAAGTATGCTAAAAGGATATAGAGTAATCTACAATGCATACAAATTGTTGCTAATAATAAAGAATAAAGGCAGCAAAATAATAAAGATATAATTTACGTATAATAAAGGTAGTCTTCATAAAAATTTTTAAAACAAAGAAATAGCTTGTACCAGTTTGTAAGTAGCACTTCCTTCGAAAATATTCTTATCAAATTGTTCATTGCTCGAAATCCGTAAATATCTAAATGTTGTGCCTTCGATGTTGCATTGTTAAGACATTGTTGGTACTAAATTTTAAAAACCACACGGTTAATATCCACTGCAGAAATCTAATAACAAGCACTTTCGGTTCCAGTTTTTGGTAAGAATACATTTGTAAATCAATTTTTAATATGATAAGAAGTTAACTTTCCCGATATTGAAGCAGAGATGTATGCCGTAATATGACTAAAAAGCGTAAATAGTATGTTCAACAGAGCAATAGAGTGATACCATCGAAGTAGTTAGTTTCGACTGTGCATTGGTTTCAGGAGTGTACTGCGATATCTAAGTCTCATCTACAGTTTACTAATCGACGCCAAAACTTCAACCTATTCCGCTGTTTCAACTGGGCTTTGGAAATGTTCATCCGAATGCGTTTTTATGCCCAAATCTTCAGTCAATCTATGACCAACACGTTCCTCCCACATGTCCACAGCTTATCTCTCTAGCCTTAACGGTTGTCTAGCACTATCTAAAAAACTTCTCCGATATTGTTGCTAGTGGTTGCCGCTTTTGGTCATCTCGACTGTTCATCGTCAACCATACTTCAAATTTAGGGGTCCAAAATTTCGCTGTGATGAGTGAGTGCAATGAGTGGTGCAGTGTACCTATAAACAGTGTACATTTCACCTTTGATTTGCATAGGTGTATTGCCTTTCAAATGCAAGAATTTAATGGCGGCTCATTATTCGATTTTTTTCCATGTTTACAGAAACATTAACGTGGACTGACACAAACGACTGTTAGACAACAATCAAGCGTTCCACATGGCTGAAATTTTCAAAAATATCTTTCAACGTATGCGTAATTTCCAGAATATTTTTAAGGAGCACCGTAACGTATTCTTTACGTTGAGTCTCGGAACATTTTAGACTACTCACGAATAACGATATAAATTCAAAGCAAATTTCATATTCTGTGGAAAAAAAAAATTACATAAAAAAAATAGACGATGAGGGTTCTCTCACCAGTGTTCCCTTGCTAGTGATAATGTGGGAGAATATTTGTGTCGGCTATCCCTTTGTGTAAACTATTATTCGATAGATCTTAATAAAGTGCAGGCGTTATTTTATTCCATAATGTCCCATATTTATCTCGAAAATACGTTTCACAGGATGCGTCTAACCTTCGTCTTCAATATTGGAGAAAATCTCCGACTGTACCTTTGAAGTGCATCTTACAGCTAGGATCAAATTTCCTAGAGAAGAGAAGTAAAGGAGTGGTTGTAACAACCTTTTGTTAGAAAAAAGAAACTGTTCCATAATACATTTTGCCACAGATACAACCTTGGATTCAAACTAACGTAATTTTAATGCTTGGCATCCTACCTAGGAATCTTGGGCAGTGGTGTGAAGAATTTTGTGTAGTAACATTGAGGTATGGTCGATATTCTCCCACTGCTAAAAGACCCCATCGCAAGTGTTTGCGAAATTATCGGCTATCAGCAAATTGTTCCTTGGTGTTCGAATTGGAATTTTCTTGGTTACTGCAAAAATACTGACTTCTCTAATACAATGTTAAAATATATTTTTTCTTTATAATGAGGCAGTGTTATGGAGTTAACTACAATTTGCTAAGAGTGAAAGAGTAATTTTACCACTTCTAACAAAAATGAAGTAAAATTGGACAATGATTAGGTACTATGATTACTGGCTATTGAAGCAATCAGCGGCGGGTTTTCCGTTAGGTTAATTAGTTACTGGCCTCCCAAAACAACTGACAACATTTTTCTACAATTTATGTCTTCTTTAAAATGTAAATGTATTTGCAGACGTTTACTATACATTATACTGGAATGTTATGAATTACAACCTGAAACGTAATCATTAGCGTCACGTATAATGCGTTCATCTGTCCACGTTCAACACTAAAATCCCTCTAACCTCTTTTTCTGTTTCCAGTCTCTTTTATGTCCTTCGGTTCTCCCTCTCTCTGTGGTCAGACTGGTAGGAAATTAACTTATCTCCGATCAACGACGATCTTTGGGGAATGGCTAAATAACTTGTCTTATCGATTTTCCTAAATCTTCCTACAACAATTTATAGTATAAATTCAGATGTATCTCAGTCGAAATATCTTAAGTTAATTATCTTTGGTAAATATGTGGTTTTGTCCACTAGTAAAATTTAATTTGTAATAATGTTTAATAATTAACAGGTTACAGAATATTATAGAGTTAGTGTTTTAGTTAGGTCCTCGCATGGCACGGATGAATCTATTTTTAGAATAGAGAGAATTAGCTGAAAGTTAGTTCGAACTACCATTGTCTTTTAAGGCATTTAGCTACTTGTGAAACTTTAAGTTTCTGGTGCTTAAATTCAACGTTAGCTGCGAAGTGAAAGTCAAGTTTGATTATTGAGAATTTTGAGAACACGTAACCACAGGGTTGATATTGAAACGCTCCAATTTAGGGTTTCCCTTTTCCTTTTCCAATTAATTTTCGTAAAAACGTAAATATTCCGAGTTAATTTTGAATTTAAATTGCCGAAAAAGTGTCTTGGAGCGCTATCAGACTTACTGACCGAAAAATTAATTAAATTAATTTAGAAAAATCAATTTTTACCCCCTACATAACATTACAAAGTGTATTTATTAAGAAAGAATAAAACTACACACGGTACAAATACAATTATCTCGCCGTAAATGTATGCGGACATGTATGTAGTGGTTTGTTCGCTAGTCCCGGCCGGATTCCCAGCATGATCCCGTAGTATTAAATGGACACGATTATAAGCAATGAATTTCACTTACATGTAGGAAATGCAGCTTGGGTGAAGAACCCAATGCAGCAAAGTACGTGTTTCCTGTTTCATATATATTTTTCGTTACATCGTTTTACGGATGTGCTAAAAGTTTTCTAAGTTTTGAATTTTAGAGTACTTCGTTATTAATTTTTATTTTTATTATTACCACTCTTAGGTTTTTAATTTTACTCCACTACCGACATTATTTACAACACACGCACAAACACGGGCAATAAACCATTGCCCGAGGAAAAGCATCGTAATTTCAGATCTACGAATAGTTTTGCTGATTGGATTTGTGGTTGCGATGTAAGTAATGTGTTTTATCGCTCTGTGTGCATTATATTATATATTGCGTTGTTTTAGACGGGGAGGAATGTGATTTATCAAAATTAATTAATTAATTTTATAGCCTGTTCTGGTGTAGGTATTCGTGGGGTAATACATGCTTTTGTTCCAAAAGATTTATTAGAGCTGCGGGTACCGATAGTTTTATCAATACTCACATGTGAGTATTGAAAGGTTTATTAATACTAAATAATCAATCGATTCTGTATCATAATAAATCGGAAATAAAAAAGTACTTACTTAACAAAAATGATATTTGTTTTAGCTGACCTGATAGTATGCTTTTGAGGCATGAAACCGGTCGCAATATTTAGTTGAACATAGAACTTGTGAGAGGAAGGACCTACCATTTTATTTCCAACCTTATGATTATTATATTATAGTAAAACCGAGTTATGTAACTTGTGAGGTTGATGCAATCGAATTTTCTAATCTAATTTTGAATTTACTAATCAGGATTAGTTAACATTCAATATAGGCCGATGCAACTGGGCATTGGAATATGAAGAAAATGGACAGAAGACAAGTTATTTAGCCGTTCCCCAAAGATCATTGCTGTAAGGAGGTAGATTTATCTCCTATCACTTTTGCGAGAGGGAGAGGGAAACTTGAGGCTATAAAAGAGGCTGAAAACAGAGAAAGAGGTCGGGCGGATTTTGGCGCTGAACGATTAATGGCTACGTTCGATGTTTTAATTTGTAATATTACAACATGCAATACCAAATCTAACAAAGGGCATTTGGCAATACGACCAAGGTGTATGTATCAAGATTCGGACAGCAGGTAGCTACAAAATCGATCAATTCTGTTTTGCACAGCATGGAAAAAACGTAGGTAGTAAAAAGCCGTAAAACACTTTACACACTAAAAGATCATAAGCTCTAAAGCTTATGCATTCCGTTGGACCGTCACCGCACAATAAAAAATCAAAAACCCGAAGTTGTTTATTCTGAACCAACGCAGATTATTTTCGGATTATAATTAGCATTAATCTGGAAATTAAATTTATTCATACGTTGAGAAAATCCTGCTCCTACAATTTCATTAAAAAAAAAGCGTTGAATATGCTAATCGAAGTACCGAGACAACCTTACCACAATTACATCTATCTGCACACCATGAAAATAAATGACGAAGCAGGTTTTATTAAGATCAGGTCAGCAGAATAATTTTCATTTTAACAACGAACGAGTTAATCTCGTTATTCACACAAGAGATGGCAAACGCTTGTTGTTGCCATTCGTGTACGTTCACATCGAACTGGTTAGCCTCCATAAAAGTGCCACCTCTTGCAGTTTCACAAGAACATCTTCCTAGACATTCGGCGAGTAAGTTGCAATTCTCCAAGTTTACAAGTGAATTTCGTTTAAAACTCGTGTTTTAATTAGCGCAGCTACGCAAATTAAAACGTTATTAATTTCTGCCTCGTTAATTTCGCTTGTGTGCAATTCGCTTTGTTAATTTTCTGCATTGTGCAATTTTACTAACTAGGAAAAAGTGAAAGAGGAGTTAACGGGAAAGGTATGTAAATACTCCTAAAATCTATATCAGAAAATTTTAAAATCCTTACTTTCTCGATTAAGGCATTATGCAAGCTTTTTTGCTTAAATATTACCCCATGCGTCGGATGAATTGTTCCAGCTTATGTTCGTTGAACGAACTGTTATTTACCAACTTTGTTTCGAAACTAGAACTAACTGATTAATGAATAAAATGCCAAACGTATATATATGTACAGATTGGTTTGGAAAATGAAACAAAAGAGCAACCGTTTACAACAACAGAATACAAATAAATTCTTTGCTGGGTATGCAATCTGGAAGCTAACCCTTTATTTAGTTTAAACTTTAAAAATATACATTATCAATAGTTTTCATACATCAATACAAAGTAAAAGCACATACTTTACTAAAACAAAGCCAACCTTGATAATTGTGTTTGGTAATAAATAATTGATTTCAGAATGTTTGAAAATAATTCCAAAGGAGATAAAATATAAATACATCTTACACTGATGATACTGTGTATCATTCAAGTTAGCTTTGAAAGCTTCATTGAAATGAAAAACTTGCTACCCGTTTCCGCTTTAATCAAGGGTACCAGGAAATTGAAAATACTGTTGGAGAAAAAATTGTTATCCACAGTATCGCCGACAAAGAAGTTGTGAATGGGAATGTGAAATTTTGTGTTTAAACAAATATCTTGATATCCTCTTAATACGATTTGAAGCAAAAATGTTTTCTAAAGTGTCCAGGATTTATTAATCAACAAACTAAATGCATACGTACAACAACACTTTTTTTCAAATTTGTGTGTTGTTTCCAAAACTTAGTCAAAAATGTTTATAAAAGTGTAGTTCCCTTTTGTAGATTTACATCTTCCGAAAATACTACAGTAATGGAATATTATCCATTGTTTAATTCATGTTAAAATTGTAATAATATTATCGACAATATTCCGGGTTTCGCCTGGTTGCTAAAGTAAAAATAAAACATTACGCAATATTTTATAACTCTTTGCTAATTTAAACAACCTATGTTTGCGAATTTATTACATAAATTAATATTTTTTTAAATACAACATTTATTGCGTTTTAAATAAGATACGTTTCAACGAGTGAAGATGTAGCAAATGTTAATAAACATGCAATTATTACGTTGCATACAATTTGAATGAACATTCTTTTATACTTTTCCGCTATGTTAGTTTCTCTAGTTAACATCTCAATGCCGAATAAATAGGCGATACCGAGATACAAGTGTGCTACTCGTAATACAGATATGAAAATCAAATCTAGGTCAAGAACGACTTGATAGTATGATACTTACCTAATGTTTATTAATGTTTGATAGTTATATATGTACGTATTTTTCTACACGCTCAGTTTTGTTTAGATAAAATAGTAAAATTCAATCCTGCGTTTATATATGCATACGGCTGAGGATTTTCAACCAAAGAATAAGGAGCAGCATAAAATATGAACAACAAATAGCATTCCTAATTTTAATAGATTATTTGTGTATAGAAGCAAGTTATCAGAAAAGTTAATTAATACACTACGTTTACGATGAAATGAACAAATTCAACAAATGTCTAGCGACCTGTAGCGAATAAAAGTACTCTGCCTCGTCAACTTACGATTTTAGCTTGCTATTGTCACATTGCAACGTCGTTGTTGTATTTGGTAGCTTCAATGAAAAAAATTCAATTGAATTAAAAATGTATATCTGAATAACTGATAAATTGTGGAGAACGGTTACGTTAACCGAATGGAACGACACCACGATTGCACCACTCAACTACTATCAACTCTACTAATTCACAGTATATGAAATAAATTCTTGAAGTAAAAAACAACTTCATCTCATTAGATACTAATAATATAAGCACATTATCGATACTTCATCAACTAATTCAACATAAATAACAGTGGTTATCACCTCTGGCTTGAGCGAAAATAGCAACAAGTCATTGTTTTAAATAAAGAAACCCTATATTCTTACCGGTTTGAGTAAATAGAGACGTTTAAATAAACTTTCCAGTAAGCCCCTGACATACAGGTGATTGTAATTACTTTGTGAGATATTGGAACTATTAGATTAACACAAACAATAATGTAACCAAGGCGACAGATAAATCCAACAGATTCAAAAATCTTATCTACATATCAAAACTGTTCTAAATGATTTTTCTTGTTAGTTTATCTAGCGAAACTTATGAAGCAGATGGCCGATAGTTATTTACTAATTTATCCGCAAGAATATATACGATGTTACAGAAGTGTAGTCTAAGAAAAAAATTACAAACTAAAATTATAAATTAATATTTAAGGGTATCTTTACTCATTAGAGGCTGCTAGAATTTTCTTGAACTTTTGTCGTGGATGTTATAATATTAATTTATCAACGAGAGCTAGTTAGATGGAGATAAGTATATCATTCCTTTTTAACCAAAAAAATAATGGTAAAATAGCCTCGGCATGGTATTGATGGAACTATTTAGGAGCTAGACATTTCTTGGCGCTCTCTAGTGCCGAGAAACACATGCCTGCCGTTTAAAAAGCAGCGACATAAATCGAGTACTTTTCCCTAAATTTTTTGGTTATTGTAGAAATGTCTTTCGGGTGATGTCGTGTAGTCGATATTTAACTTGACGTTTCGCTGACTATCCTGTCAGCTTCTGCAGAAGATTTCTAAAGAGTCGTTAGAAATCTTCTGAAGAAGCTGACAGGATAGTCAGCGAAACGTCAAGTTAAATATCGACTACACGACATCACCCGAAAGACATTTCTACAATGGATTACGGTCGTGAAAGCCTACACTCAATTTTTTGGTTATTGTTGCTAGGAATTCCTTTTTATTTTGTCACACCCTTCTATTACGGTTGTAGGAAGAAGGGTCTGCATGAATGTGACTAAATTCATTATCGAACTCAATCCATATGGGAATAACATTCAAAATGTAAGTAATATTGATGTAGCGGCTATACCCGACCCAACAGACACGTATTGCGGTGGTATTAATATTATATTGTCCGTCTAGAAAATATCCGGAATTTATTATTTTTCTTGATTTTATTATATATCTTTTTTGTTACATCCTAAGACAAAAGTAATGCGTCAAGTAGGTTGTGCCGACTGTAGGCCATGGCAAAAATCATTTAACAACACCAGCTGTCAAATATCGTTGATTATCAGGCTTAATATTTGTGAAATAATGTCGCAAGTAGAAAGAAGAAAGTTGGTGGAATATTTGTATAGAAAAGGTGTCCAAAACGTTAAAAAATTAGTGCAATTGACTGAACTCGGAAAAAGTGCAGTATATGAAAAATCTAAACGCTTTAGTGACTTTAGGACGACAAAACCCGCGTCTAGGATTTCAAAAACTCGCTAACAGATCAATCAGAGGGAATCAATGTCAAATAAGAGTGTGTCCAGAAGCTGTCCGCATTTCACTGAGAAGACAAGGTTACTTATCAAAGAAACAAAAAAAATCCCTGCAATGACAGCTCTACAAAAGCAACGAGCAGATTTTTGCCGACGATTTCGAGACGATAATTTTAGTGATGTTTTTATATCTGACGAAAGTTGCTTTCAGCTTGGTGCAAATCATTTAAAAATCCTATCAAGAGAAAATGTTACCGTTCAAATTTCCAAATTTCCCACAAAAATAATGGTTTGGGGAGCAATCTTTCAGCGTGGTGCTACACCTCCCTGTATAATTGATGGCACCGTTAATAGTGCAAAGTATTGTAAAATTCTTAATGGCTTTCTTCTTGAAACGGCTCGTGCTTTATATCCCGAAGGGTGGCGTTTTCAACAGGATAATGCAAGATGCCATACTTCTGCCTACACTAAAGCTTGGATGCTAGAACAAAACTTGGCAACAATTCCATGGCCAGCAGCTTCCCTAGATCTTAGTTCCATCGAAAACTTATGGGGACTAATGAAAATTGAAGTAGAACGAGCAGCACCACGAAATAAAGAAGATTTGATTTGGTCAGTTTTACAAGCCTGAACCACTATCACCGGAAAATATATCGTTGACCTTGTTTCGGGATTACCTGAACGTTTCGTTAAGTGTTTACAGTTAAATGGAGATGGTATTAGTAAATGAGATGAATTATTTGTTGTGATTTTATTATTCAAGTAATAAAAATATATACCGTCAAATTATAGCTGTGCTTTTTGTTTTCCGGATACTTTCTAGACGGACTATACATTATTCTGTGCAGAAAATATGAGCTCAGCAACCAATGCTATATCTCGTTATTAAAATTCTACAAATATATATTTTGGTATTTTTTATTGTTTATTAATT
Source organism: Marronus borbonicus (assembly GCA_902655005.2). Taxonomy (NCBI): domain Eukaryota; kingdom Metazoa; phylum Arthropoda; class Insecta; order Coleoptera; family Scarabaeidae; genus Marronus; species Marronus borbonicus. Next base: position 17,699,394 of record LR737384.1, on the reverse strand, counting down.
TTGTAAATATTCTAGTATTACAATACTTTCGGACTATTGCCATCTTCATCAACGCGGCAATATAATTAATTTTAGACAAATTTATTTATTATTATAGATTTAAAGAATTGAATTGGGAATAGAATATCAGAATATAAATTGGGAAATTTAAAACATAAAGCAAGCTGAATTTAAATTAACATACCGTAAACTTTGGGGAACCTTGTATCGTGCAAAATACTTTTTAAAAAGATAAATTTTAGTGCGGCTATGCAGCTAAATAATTCTCTTTACAGATATCTCCAAAGACCTTCAAATTATTAAGGTGTGTATATAGTGAGTCCTGTGAGTGAGTCCTTGTAATCCGCATACATACATCACCATCATTTTAAAACAGGGATTCCCAATTTTTTTCTTGCATCGAAATGTTTTAACGGAAAACCATTCTTCAGCGATCTCGTCATATTTTTCTCTAAACTGTGTTATACAGCATACAAAATAATCGGAATACAAGTAACCGCAAATAAATAACAAATACAAAGAACATTTCAGAAATTAGAAGTATTGATACTTTCATTATTATTTGACCTAAAATTACTTAACATAATTTTTAGATCACTTCGTTCAAATATATTCAAACTATTCTTTGTTCTTAGTAACTTATTGACCTGCAATTATCGATGCCACATTATCGTTCAGTTCTGGCAAAATCCATGGAAAGATTACTTTATCTGTAGTCAGATCTCAAATAGTCAAAGATATTGCAGATGAATTTAATATTTATTGAAATAGGAATGTTTTAAATTTGTTTTACATCAGGAAACAACAAATACCTGAAGATCGATGGATTGACCGCAATGGACTTTGACATTGCTCACCTAGATCATTCCTTTGACTTTTATTTGCGGGATCATATAAAAAATCAAGTTTATATATCCACTGCTGAGGATAAGGAAGACCTGATAAACAGAATGCATTGTTTACATGATGCATATCATTAGAAAATTTATTTAAAATATTCCAGTTTAGCTCTCTTGAAGGTTGTTTGTAAAAAAAAGACTAAGCATTTAAATACGTTCTTTATAGCTTCACAATCAGAATGGCTATAAATTTATTTTTCGATGGGTTACTGTTGTAAAATTTTAATTGATGCAATTAGTTACTTGCAACTATATAAGGATACCTAATATAATTCGATTGTGATTGCGTTTCTGCCCACGGAAGAGTACTCGTATACACTGCGTTCCATTGAAAATATACCCTAAATTCTGAACACCTTACTGGAAAGTATAGAATTTCCATTGTCCGCGATATAAATATGACATAAGTTGATTCCATTATCTAATTTTGAATAGAAAAAAGACAAAGTTCATAAAAGTTTCAAAAAACCGGTACTGAATTTGATTTTTTACAAACAAAAAGAAACGTAAAAAACGTAAGAAAAAATAAACTAGAACCAAAACAACATTATACTGTCACCCATGACGCCCGCAAGATCCGGGAAATTAAACAATTCATAACGACTCTGTGTGAGGAAACCAATAAAATATAAGAAGGTAGAAAAACTAGGCTTGGATCTTAGAAACTCTTTATTAGGAAGTAGGAACAGCTGAAGATAAAATTCTAAAATTAGATTTTTATTGTATTTAATTATTGTTAGTACAATTTTTAATGTATTGTGAATCGCCTGATTAATTTTAAGTTTTACGTAGAGAACTGCTTCTTCAAATCTATTATGCGAACCTTTGATGTATTGAACATAGCTAGATGTAACTTGACAAAATCGTGACAATTTCTGTAGCGCTTGTAGTTCTTGCCTGAAGATGTGCATTAAATATGAAACGGGTAGCTGCTTCTGTTTCTTCATAAGGAACTTCTGAGATCCAATTTTAATTTTTCTACATTCCTATGGTTTATATACGAAATTGTTTTATTAATCAATATATGTATTGTAATGTTACAACTAACGTCTAAGAGGTTATCTGTCATCAACACCATCCAAACATGTTGTCTAGTGACTTCAGTTTGTCCATTTATCGAAAGTAAAGGTGCCTCTCGTGATTGAGAGCTCCATTTCTGAAAGAAAATTCCATTTTCTAGCCTATTATCTTTGGAGCGAGGGTGGTAGAAGTTCAGCCTACGACGATAGTGGTGAAAACGGAAAACTACTTCTTTTGTATTGCATTTTCTCTTTTCCAAAATTTCTAAATTAATGTAAAATCTTTCTACAACAAGTTTTAGTGTAAGTTTAGGCATATTAAGGTGAAATTTCATCAATTAATAACCGAAGAGAGAAAATAATTATTAGTTTTCCAAATTCCTTTCACTGAATTACTTCCAGATTAATAGTAGTAAACAAGTAACAGTATAGTTATGTAATGAATATTTCTGGGAGAATCTCTAATGCTAGGAGCTAGTAGATGTACTGCACCTAGGGTTTCCCCACTTGACTTTTTACTTCCCATTCCTTCTACACAAACACAAAAATGTAACAAAACAGAATACACCTTTTAAAATCCAATAAAGAGAAACCAAGTTTGCGCTGCCACAAAGAATAACACAATAAATATAAACATTTTCCAGACCAAAGAAAATTGCCACTAAGACTATACGGTTAGACCCGATACGACCCAAAATCAACGCATATAATTAAATAACTTCTTAGTTAGTAGTTAGTTAGTTAGATATTAAAACCTGGTTATTGGAAGCCGATTTTTAAAAATCGGCAAGCCTTATTAGCTCAGTGTTAATAACTTTCATAATTGTTACAGAATGAAGTACGCTTTGTTAATTACGTTGTCCTTGATCTGCGCTTCCACTATTCATTCAGAGGAGATCACATTGGAAAATTGTCATTGCAACGAAGGCTACAAGGCAGAGAAAAATGAAGACGGAACAATAGAATGTGTTGGTATTAATGTCTACAATACAGAGCCCTGTAATACTAAAAATCCACCACCATGCAAATGTTCCGGAGATGTAAGCAGTATTGTAATAGACGAAAAAGGAACCTGGTGCAGTTCTACGCCTAAGCCGGGCATCGAGTCTAAACTGTGGCCATGCGAAAACAAAGAAGAATGGATTGCCTACAAGTCGGCTGTAGAATAAAAGAAGCAATAACGATTGTTACTTGAGAACACAAAATGAATGTATGTCAAACATGGTCTGTTTTTCTGTACCCTGTGTGATAAAATAAATGATATGTGAGTTTCAGTAAATTTTCCAATTATTCGCCCAATAGACCTTGACATACATCATAAGGTAAATAAATTAATGCTTTAAGTCAAGCAGTATGTTTAAAAAAAACACAATTTTCTTTTATTCCTCATATAAAAATTTTAGAATTTATACCAATTTGTTTCAAAATTGTTTAAACTTGCTTTCTCATGGTTAAAGAGATTAAGCCCTTTGCATCCCGAAGACCCAGAGTATTTAAATTACTAAGAAAACAAAAATCACTAGAAAGAAGAAAAAGTTGGAACCTCACTACTTCTCTTCATAATTTTCACACCCAAACAAACGAAACAGGATTAGAAAAGATTGCCTGTTATTAACGCCGTTCCTCATTTCCCATAATCTCTTTTATTGAACTAATTAAATAATAATATAACTAATAAATAGACGTTTACATTTATTCACCCCGCAGAAGCGACCGTTACTATTGTACATTCGTTTATATTAATAGATTCACTGACAACAGTTCCTAATCTTGACACAAATGGACGACAGCCGTCGTCTTAAAAGTAGCAGTTCCTGTGAATATTATGATCTTCAAAAATAAGTTACATATCTAAGTATTGCTGTGCACTTTTTGTAATCTATCACGTTTTATATGTGTTGCTTTCGTAAACAATCCCGGTGTACTTTCCAGAATTAATTATGAAAGATGACAACTCAATTCTAGATCAAGAATTTTAATATTCTAAGCTCAAAGTAGACATATGCAAATAATTCCCGGAAGAATTAATATGAATCAACGGCGGTTTCTTATTTCGTGTATTCTGGTTATTCTCTAAACCCATTTTTCTTGTCTGAAGTAGTTTAACTAACAGTTAGTAATTGTTATGACATGTTCCTAAGAAATAAGATTTTTTTGAAAAGGTAATATTCACTTAATAAAAGAAAAGAAATATTAATAGACAAATTGAAAATATTTCAATGTACATTTGTCAGAGGTGAGGGCAGTGTATGCTATGTTTTATTTCTAACTTCATGTTTTCAGGTTTATGGGGAATTTTCTGCTTCTTTTAGCACGCTTAACAGTCACAGCTGAAATTACTGTCTATATTTAAATCGGTTGGATTTGTATTTGATGTGGAGTCTGTCTCACTTTCAGTGCGATTGTTTACATTTATTTGGCTTTCAGATATAGTTGTGTGCTTAGATTCATTAAGCGAATGCTTGGGATGGAAACTATTCCTTCTATCAAATATGATCTGGGTGTATTTGCTTTCCGCATTAGTCGATTTATTTCCTTCTTGCATTTTACCCAATCTCTTATATTAAGTTGATGCCTTTCTTTACTCTTATTTTTTACCTTCATATTGTTTTCGTTTATTTTTGAATGTGAATTTAAAAATGTTAATTTAGTTTTAGCTTTCTGTTGAATAGTTGCTGAAGACAACCCTGCATTCGTAATTGGCGTATTTCGATAATTAAGAAGGGCTGCATCTAAGTCGCACACTTTTTTAAGTATTGATTTTGCAACACTCTCTGGTTGGCCATTTAGTCTTCGATATCTGGAACTACTGGTTCGTAGACTAAATCCGCAGTCTCGTTGTAAATTTTGCAAGTTCATAGGAAGGAAATGGTACATTCTCCGCAATTAATAGTTAAATGTGGCACAGCAAGATTTAAATTTACTAGTTAATTCAAATTAATTAATTTCTAAGACAATACGAAATTACAAGCCGATCTTTATTTACGTAACCTCTAACGTTATTACTATGAATTACTCCTAACAATTCTTTATCGTCTTTTGCTTTGTTTTTTAAGAACGCTCTTGACAAAGTGTCCGGTCTTCTATAAATGTATAAATGAAATTTTTCTATAGCGAATACTATGGCAAGGAATTTCTTTTCAGTTTGCGCATAACTTTTCTCTGTATCAGTTAATGATCTAGATGCAAAGCTAACTGGTCTGCTATGATGTGTTAAACAACTCCCTAACCCATCTTTGGTTGCATCTGTTTGAATGACAATGATATCAGTTTCATTGAAATTTACCGGCGCATTATATAACAGATTTACATTATTCAAACAATTTTCAGGAATCCTTATCCAACAAAAGTCAACTTTATTCCTTCATAATTCTCTGATTCGAACAATAATACAAGACAAATTAGGAATAAAATTCCTTTGTGATAATTTTCTGGTTGACGGTGTTCCCTTGTCATTGCGTTTTCTCGAAATAAATAGCGGACGAGCATGCCGGACTGCCTGATTCATTCTAGAAAAGCCCGGGAGGACGCGCATCTGGAATATTCTAATCCAATCCGACCCAGCCCGGCCTATTTCCACCTCAATTTGAATACGTTTAGGTGTTAGGTGATGACTATTAGCATGTAGTAAATGTTGCAATGATACTTATTTCAAAACTAAAAAAGAATGGAATTAATATTATTATCTTTCTCGTGACCATCATTAGAAGTGTAAGGTAGGTTCCCGTATGAGCAAAGATATCACAGGATTATCACTATACAATACGTTATTCCTAGAATTTAAGTATTTGATAGAGTTAACAGAGGTGTTGGCGTATTCTTAAATATAAATATCTTGAGAGACGATAATGAAACTGATGATACTCATAAATCTAATAAAAACATAACCTTAAGGCGATATTCTTATTTTATACATTTCGGGGAAACTTCTTTCGGGATTTGTCACGCCTCGTTTGACGTAGTTGGTAAGGTGGACGATCACCACGACGACCGCAATACTTGGACAACTTAAGCACATTGTCTATCAAAAACTAACAAATTTGAACAAACCTATCATAATTAATTAATTAAAATGAAATTTGATAAAATAAAGAAGAAAGGAATAATAAAACAAGTTGAGATGGGAGAAAATAACCAGAATAAAGAATGAAGGTACGACAAATGTAGGATATAATAACAATAAACAATAAGAATAAAATTTATGCTTTTGGAATTTAAATTTGACAGTTTGACAATTATTGTGATTACTTTGCCTAGCAACGAGCTTATTATATCAGTCTGCCGGCGTAAGGAACAATTTTAACACTTTCCTAATTAACTTTGCGTAACAATAGAAACAAATTACCAAAACATTCACTGCTGTTAGATTCGCCATTTGATTACCTTTTCAAAAACGTCAAAATATAGGGGCTGTTCTGCTTAAAATAAGAAAATTTACTTCACTTCCGATGACAACGGAAATGCAAATGAAACACCGATAACAGCAGAAGTTAGCTCACAAAAAATAAGAATTTACATTTTTTTTTTCTGAAATCGCTAACGTTTGTCGTTCAAAGGTAGGCAATTATTATTCTGACAAATAATATTACCAGTGGGTAAAGTGTTCATAGTAACGACATCGTATTTATTTGCGAAATCATCGCTAAGAGCAGAAAGCTCCTTTAAGAAATGGGAAGAGAGGTGCCAGGTCATCAAATAGGCAGAAACCATCGAAGTATGTCAAAATACGTCTATATATCCACTTGCCATTTCGGAATAAGGGCTTGCCACTCTCTTTTATTTTTCTGTACCACAATCGCCAAGTTGAAATTTGAAAATGGTATCTTCCTAGCGCATTTGTAAAAACCCGTTGTTGATTCAATAACATTTTTGTGCCATTAACAGGTTGTCTGGTTTGAATACAGCGAAACGATTTTTTTTATTTTTTTAACAAAATGCAGCCGTCAAAATATGTTTCTTGATTTACAGCATGCACTTTGTGAAACAACAGAAGAAGATGTCAATGGAAACATGTATCAGCTTTTCTTCCGATAAAAAACAGATAAAAATTAAAAATGAAATTTACTGAATTGAAATTGTTAAAATGGCTATTGTTCATTCAAACAAGAAACCTTATTCAAAAACTTTTTTTTGATTTATCAATCTATGCGTACAAATTAAAGATTCTAGATGGTTGGGGGGTGTTTGCATGGGTGTACAGATCTGAATTATCTGAATTCTTCGATACCCAAAGAACTAGGCCCAGCGGAGGCTTAGTAATTAAGCAAGAATTACCGATTCTTTTAGGCGACGTCTGTTATCTGAGTTATCAAGTGGTGTTGTTTTGAGAACTGTTGAAAGTGAGCAAGTTTATGTATTACTGAAATCATGGAAAAAGAACAATACAAATCTTTTGATAGAGAAACTTGTGTACAAATTAAAGAGAAGCTGGATGCAGTTTGCAAGAACCATGGACCTTCGATGGGTACCATAAGATACATCCACCCTTAACAGAGAGAGATACCAAATCGTCCTGCAGATCATCGGGTGAAAATTACGGAGAATGTTAATATGGTGAACATTTCCACTGAACTTGTGCGAAACATCCTTTCACGAAAAATTGAGTATGAGAAAACTTCGGCTTCATTTGCTAAGGATTGATCGAAAACGGAATCGCGTGGTAACTTCAATACAATATTCTGACAGATTTAAGGGCAATATGAGCTTCTGTCGCATTACGTGGACGCGGGTACATCACTACACGCCAGAAACCAAAGGCCGGTCGATACATTGGGTTTCTCCAGGCAAACGTGCACCCAAGAAGGCGAAGACGATTCCATCTGTTGGAAAAGTTTCGGTGACGATTTTTTGGTATTCGCAAGGCAGAATTTCAATTGATTATTTATAGGAGGGAGGAGAGATTTCTATTGAAATGCACTAAATTCAGAAGTAGTTGCAGCGAATGTAATGTACTTGTTTAGCAATAAACTACGATATTGCTTAATACAGAATGATTGTCAGTAAGAGTAATTTATTCCTTAATAAAATGTTGCCACACTTCTTATATGTGTTGTTATATTTCAATCTTGTTTGTCGGATAATTTATTATGATTCCGTTAATTATTGTTACTTATTTAAACATTAAAAGATTTTGTTATTATAAGAGTACTGATGCTAGTTTCTCTAACCTTTGACATTGAAATTTGGACACTTAAACATTTATATTTAGGTATTCAATAGCAGATTATATATTTGTACTAAATTACAATCTCATTAACAGAAACTTGTTTAACGCATTATACTTATTTACAATAATGAATACATGTATATTGACGAACGTCGTGTTAACTATTTCTTACTGTTACTATTCGGAATGCAATAAATGTCATCGTTACATGCTATTTCGTATCTATTCCACTCATCCGCATTTTCACACGGCCATTTATTTTCTCTACCGCCGTAACACCATGTTCCTTTATTATCTGTCATAATACTAAGTACGGTACTCTGCTTGCATTCACATATCGGCGGTTCTGGTATATTGCAAGGAGTAGTTGCAAGGGTTAGCACACTATGGCACTTAACTACTCCATCGTCGTCACTAGGTATATAATTGGTCCAGCATTTACAGCTTTCTAGACTATCTGCAGATGTTTGTTGCAAAAATAGTATTAAAAGGTAACTGAACACAAAAACAGCCTTCATGCTAAAACAAGTTTGAAGAATTTAACCAGTTTTTGAAATGGATTTTTTAATTTACCTATTCATTGTAAGTAGACGATCAGCGGTCTTTATACTTCAACGTTCTTAACTATATTATTTATCAAAATCAAATTAACGGTCTTATCACTATACTGTGAAGCCTATATAATCTTAACCTCACCATTATGCTTGACCTACGTAAATGTTTATATAAACAACAATCGTCTTTGAACGTAAATTTGGCAAAGGTTGTTTACTTAACCACATATTTCGGCATTACTTTATTTGCCGGTAATAACGAATGTACTAAGAAATTGTAATAAACATAATAATAAATAAATAACATAAATGATAATAGATGAAATAATCTGTATTTCATATATGCGTATCACAGCAATAAATAGAACATATCAGAAGAAAGAGCTATTTGCAGCTACAAAAGTGCTGTGGGTTTTCACAGTTCAGCTTTAAAATCCACTCTTTTTCCTTTCGAGGTGATATTCAAGGTTCCTTTTTGTATCTCCTTGGGTTAATTTTTTTCATTTCTTCTAAGCGATTTCAGACTTCTTTTAACTGTTATCTATAATCAAAATACTTCCGATTTTCTGTCTTCTTCTTTACATCGTTATCGCAGGAATGCCAATCCAATAGCTTTGATATTTTTAAGACCTATCCATGATTGACAGATATCTACTACATTCTATGTGAGTAGTGTCGCGTATGATTTTTGAGTGTTTTTTTAGAGTATTTTTAAGGTAAGGAGGTAAATCAGTGAGAATAACTTGTGATTCTGCTTATTTCCCATAAATTAATACTAATGAAATTCTCTTTTTAATGAAAGAATTGATACCAAATTATCAAAATTTAAATTCGGGAAAATGAAATTATGATAATTATCGAAAATTCAAAATATAGTTATAAAAATGAATAAATTCTGATATTTTATTGATTTCTCAAAAAGTACATTTATATTTTTTATGCTTGTTGAGTTTGTTAAATAACTTACAGCCCATGAAAGACATTGTCTTTGAAACAAGCTTGTTTGATAGTATGGGGGTAATAAATGGTTTTTATTTCGCGTTTGATACAAATGAGGAACATCCCTGTTAAAATAGTTATCGCGGTATTTAAAGACAACATAAACAACTTCCAAAGTATACGCGTCATGAGAATCCAAACGTTTATTTGATCTGAAAGTTTGTTTGCACAATGTGCGCCATCGCAAGCTGTAATACGGACTATCCTCTTCTGTAGCAAAAAATTCGAAAGACCCTTGAGCTTAGTCGCCAGTAGGTAATTCCACTGTAGCAAAAAGAATTACTACACCACTTTCACAGGAAACTAGCTTGTCGTATGGTGGGTACCATATAACTAAAGTTCGCCACTTTCCGTGCGCTTCACGAAATTAGCAGAGACTAGACAAACGCGTGTTTATTCGCTAATTTCGTGAAACGCACGGAAAGTGGCGAACTTTACATATGACAAATTAGTTTCAGTATCAGGATATTCTTAGAGAAGATCTCGAGAATTATCCATACAAAGTTCGTGTTGGTTGGCAAATATATCAAACGTAATTTTAATCTTGATATGACTTAAACAATTTGATTTTTCCAATTGATATTTCGGTAAGAAAATATAAAAGTATCAGAAGTCATCAACTTGTAATTCTTATGATAGTTATCTCTACCCTTTAGCGGTTATGTTTTTCTTATGTCACTTGCATCTCTCAAGGAGTTAAAATTTCCGAGAGAGTTACCATTGTGATAGACTGTTTGTCATCCATGATTAGTTTTTGTAATTCGCCGTATATAGAATATTTCAGTTATTCGTAGGTAGATACGTATGTACATCATGTTAAGAATTAAATGTGAAGCTAACTAAGTTTGGCCGTGCATAATAAGTTGCTTACCGCATTCAAGGTACGAAATTGTAGGTCCGAAGATTTCATATGAATGGTTGTATTACTATTGGTGTCTCTTCAAACTCGTAAATCTGTTATCACAACGATCCCTTTTTATATAAAAGAGGTTTATTAGATGTCTTATAATATGCATCGAAACAATATTTGGAACTTTATTTCCTTTCTAAGGAAAATTGTGGACAATATATTTTTAATTCTGTGACCGAATCTCACATTAAACATATCTATTTATTTATAGGTAGGTGTAGAAAGGTGAAATAAATTCAAGAAAGAAAATATAACCAACGTATCAGCTTGATAATAAAAAAATAATGATATTAAGGACTGTGGTTGTATGGAAAACAACACAAAAGTTGGACCCTTCGCACAACACAAGTTTGGTTGTTCCGGGACAGCTCTGTTGAGGACCGATGCATCCTCGAAAGAGCTGTCCAGGAACAATCAATTAAACTTGTGTGGTGAAGAGTGTGCCGATACTTTTGTGTTATTTGCTGCTAATTAATTAATAGTAAAATACTTTACGGCGGTGAATCTATTTAAACACACACCCGAATGATTACTTCCATACCGACTTTAGTTATTACTAAAGTTAACATATTTCGATCGTCTTATATACACAGGTATTAACAATGCTTACTTAAATATTACATATTTTTGCAAACCACTTCAATTGTTGCATAAATAATGAAAAACGTATATCGTCCGTGTAAAATAGATATATCTATTTCTTTTTTCATTTGTTATTCTCTCTCGTTTTTTCTATCTTTCATTGTATTATTTAAAACTTATTATTTTATAACCTTGCTCACGTAACGTCTTTGGTAAAGAATGCGGCATAAAAGTTAACAAAAACACCAAATACTATTTCCTAGAACTAAGAGATTATTTACCAGGCAAACAAGAAAGCCATTTACATAATTTCAAAGTACATGATAAATTCCACTTTAACATTAAAAATAACATAAAATTAACCTTTATAAAGATCTGAAAATAAACGTTATTTTAAACCGAACAGTAAAATTATACTTTATCTAAAAAACGGGAAACGGCCAAACGAAAAGAATAAAAAAAAGGATAAACACTTAATATTTCGTCCAAAAACCATTAGTAGGTACCTTCCAATCTTCTTCCCATTGAACCCACAGATTCTTGTGGTTCCGAAGTGCTCTCAAAACCTATTTGCATCTTGATACAGTGCACCTGCATTTATCAGTTTCTAATTGCAGTTGCATTGTCTTATTTGAATGTACAATTTTGTCCTGCTCGATTCGCAATATCTAACACTGTGCATCGTTCGCATGCATTAAGTGACGACAAATTGTGGACAAATCTATGCATATAACAATGACGATTGACAGGTAGGTGTGGCATCGTTAGAAAGAAAATAGAGTAGGTTGCAAAAGTCATTTTCCCCTTCAACAGCGCGAGACGCTTCGAGACAGCAACCTATATGAATCGTGCGTTAACGCTATTAATATCAAGTTGTTCTATTTGATTCCTTGGATACGTTTATAAAACTCAGTAGCGCACAGAACTATCGTTACAAAGAATTATAAAATAGAATTATATTTACATAATTTACGTAGGTACCCCACAAGATTAATTTTAATTAATATATTTCTTTCATATATTTAATACAATGCCTTAAAAGTAAATAAAATAACTTTCTTCACGTTAATTACCAGAACTTTCTTCAAATTTTCTTCGGGAAAATTTGTTGGCTTATTTGCGAACATATTTTTAGATATTGAACCTCCCTGTAAGAACGTTTACAAGAAAGCCATTTTTGTACGTAAAAAACGAAAGGAGAAAGGAAAATCAAACAATTCTTAATAAAATAATGAAGAAAAACAAAAATTAATTCTAATAATGCGTATTCAATTTGAAACGATATAAATATTCTAACTGATCCTAAATAATAAAATCACGTGCTAACAAATAAAAAGTAAGGTATTCATCACTAGAGATGAAAATCTTTGTAAAAGAGTAAATTAAAAACGCACGTACGCTGCCGTTCAGAGAAGTTCGGTCGGTTATTAAGAAACATGAAAAGGTTACAGAAACAAACGAAACTAAAAACAAAATGCAATTTTATTGTATGTACAGGTAAAAAAGACAAAAATAAATAAGTAAAAAGTTATTCTGGCCTAATATAACATACTGAACATTATTTTTTTTTTCATCGAAAAAACCTCCTTTGCTGTTAATCACCGCTCGAACTATTCTAGGCATTCTTTCGATAAGCTTTGTTAAAACGGATTGTGGAATATTAATCCATTCATGTTGCAGAATATTCCGTAAATGTTCTTGTGAAGTTGGGCATATTCGGATCCTCCTGTCCAGTTCATCTCACAACAACTCTATAGGGTTCATATCTGGGCTTTGTGGGGGCCATGTCATTACTTTCAGGGTGCGCTGTTCTTCTTGCTCCTTTAGATAGTTCTTACACACTAACGCAGTGTGTTTTGGGTCGTTGTCATGCATGAATGTAAAGGTACGGTCTATTATATGCGTTCCTTATGGCACTGCATGATTCTGGAGTATTGCAAAATAATTTTCCTTCCTCATTATACCCTGCACTCTGCATAAATCTCCCGTCCAAGCAAAGGAGAAACATCCCCACACTAACACAGAACTACGCCCTTGCTTCACTGTAGGCACAATGCTGTTCGGGATCACTTTTCGGTTTTAGATCTTCAGACATAAACCCGTCGATTTTGCCAAGAAACCTCAAACTTTGACTGGTCACTCCAAACCACGTGTTTCCAATCATCTAACGACCCATCTAGATGAAAACGGGCCCACTGTAGCCGTTTTGCTCTATTGCCCCGACGTGATAAGGGTTTTCGAATGGCAATGCGTCCATGAAGGACCGCTTGTTGAAGTCGACGTTTTACAGTACTCGCCGAAACTTGTTCTTCACGGCCGCGATTGACTTCGGCTGCTATTTGTCGCGCTGTTAATTTTCTATTGCGTTTGCTTAATAATACAATTGTCAAATCTTCAGCGTTTGTTGTTTTCCTAGATGCTCCAGGACGAACACGATTTTCTATAGTTCCAGTTATCCGATATCGCTTTATGATGTCATTTACTGTTCAACTTCTCATATTTATTTTTTCAGCAATTTGTCGCGCCGAATATCCTTCTTCAAACAGCGTAATAATGCGTGAACGTTTTCCTACACTGGTAGGCTTGCCACGTGCCATTTTTACGTAAATTTTCTTAAAACCTCGCGCAAAAACGACAGATGCACACCAACACACGTTTAACAGTAAAACGGAGCAAATTTATATCTTTACGCCCGTGATAAATAAACAAGAATGATATTGCGGTATATTTCCTAAATTCGTTAATAATCCCCAAACGACCCGTTTCAAAAGATCGGTACTTCCGAGAAATTCTTGGAATGATAATAAAAGGGACTTTATTGTGGTTGTCGCAATATTTCTACTTTACATAATAATTTATGGCTTTAATTCCTTAGAAAAGAGTGTATGCTTAATATGTTTGTAATTTTATGTATTAATAATTGTATACAGTTTGATATAATAGATTTTTATTGTATGACCGAACTTCACTGAACGGCAGTGTACATCAGTGTGTGCACAGTGTGGCAGTGTACACAGTCCACTCTGTCTGGGAACGACTGATAGACAGATATGCCAGGCAGGTATGAATCGTCGCCATGATAATATGAACATTTATTTATTTCGCGTAATTTATGTTATTATTAATTAATAATGAAGTACCGTAGCTAGAACTTATTATGTGAGAAGCACATTTTTCAAAGAATTCCAGATAAAACCCTCATTCCAAGGCGACAAAATACCCCTTCGGTTAACCGATATTTACCGCTAGTAAGACACACAAATAGTAACACTGTCATTCGTATGAAGTCTTATGCTAGTTATCCGACCTACTATTACGTACCTTGAATACGATAGGCAACTTATTACGCACATTCCAAGCTGGTTGCCTTGCATTTAGTTCTTAACATAGTGTACGTACATATATTACGTACCGTATGCTAATTTTACCCATATTTGGTATTGCTGTAAGTGAATATTGTTATAGTTTTCACACGTCTCTTGCTAATATTGTATTTCATACAATAGTATGCGAATTAGCGGCGTCTAGCGTATCTAATGGTATTCGGTGCAATGTCGTAGCTAGGATCGGTTCTGTAATCATTGTCTCTTACGTATCAAATTACCGTGAGAGGGAAAGAGAACACCTTCAGAAGAAATTTTTCTCATCTTCAGATAAAAATCGGTGACAATATTCATTATACGTATACGTTGTTTAGGGAATTGCGTACAAGGTATCACATGCTTTACTGAATTAGCTAATTTTAACATGTTCAGTGCGACAGTCAATGTTACTCTAGGTGGCCTTATGACGGATAAATACGTCTCTGCGAAGTTATGATAAAGTCGAATACGTTCCAGAAAGTGGTTTTATCATTCTTGAGATTACGTAGAAATATATTCATAAGCGGTTATTTCTTGAGGTTATTCAAACACAGTACTTAATAGATGCCACCGAAAATATTTTATTCAAAGCAATTTTTTGATTTAATTTATGCGATTAACTATGTTTATTCTTTATGTACTTTGGAACATATTTTGACATCCATACTCGAATAATAATATTAAATCCAGCACATTAGCATTAGCATTGCACTGAATATGCAAACAAGGTGAATAAAGAGGTAGGTAGGAGACTCCAGATATACAAGGGTATACACACATATAAAAATAACTATCTAAAGGTGTATGCGAGAATGTGACTTCCATGGTGCCAAAACACCGCTTCATAGTACTTAGGATTAAACAATTTTAAGAAATATATTTGGTTAGTCAGCTTTGCTACTGTTTGGAATGCAGTAGCGCTCGTCTTTACATTCTTTTTCATATTCATTCCATTCTTCCACATTCTCACAAGGCCACTTCTCTTCAGATGCTGAACACCACATCCCTTTGTTATCAGTCAAAATGCCAGTTACGGGAGCCTTCTTACAAATACAGTTTGGAACTTGTGGTATATCGCAAGGCACGACCAGAAGAGTTAACTGGCTGTGGCATTGTACTACGCCGTTCGTTTCACGAGGTTCGTATCTGGTCCAACATTTACACTCACCGATATTAGCTGCCAATGCTATTTGACATAAGCAAGCTGTTAAAAGAAGTATAACTGGAAAAATAGCGTTCATTCTGAAACACAATAAATCATGCTCTATTTTAAAACAAGAGAAATACGTGTGGTTTTGTTTTTACCTCATAAAATTCTGCTCTATGCAAAGAAGAACTCTGGAAACGATCTGCGAGGTACTGCTCTCTAGAAATAAATTTACTCTACTTATATATGTATTTACGATGCCTATTGGTGTGTTTGACCTTCAAAATGTAAATAACATACGGATAACAAATGATAAGTAAATGAAGAAAGTTGTAGAAATAGTCGTAGGCAAGGTATTTGACAAATAATCTGAAAATAAAGATATATCTGTTTGTCTTATTTTAACTAGAATTAAGAATTATAAAATCAAGGAAGGGGGTGAATTATAATGGTTATTATTTTAGTTACAAGAACTGTCGTACTTCATTATTCCTTCTTATTAGATTAATCTTCTTGTTTCTTCTTCATTTTAGTAAATCAGATAATCAAAGCGACGTTACTTTGGTATTTCTTTAACATTTTTACCTATGTTTCAAGCTATCGCATATAAACTTTAATTAATCGTCTCAGGTAAGCACAAAGAAGAAAGAAGTTGTTTGCAAATCACTTTGCAAAATTCTGTCGTGGTCGTGCTTCTATCAGTGATAAATTCGATAAGAGTGGACCAAAATCAGTTATTTCAAAAAATGTCGATGCTGGTTAAACGAACTTACACATATCGAAAGCTGCAGTACATTCGATTTTGCATGAACATTTGTGTGTTGAAGAGGCCTGTTTCCAATGGATTATACATAATTTGCCCATAGCACAAAAAAAGATTCGTGTCATTTGATGTTGATCCGTTTGAGTGGACCCTAATCCAACGAAAATTGTTTGTTTGCAAAACATTTCCAAGAGAATAATTGCTTGTTTTTTGGTTGTCGCAAGCATTGCTTGAGGAGCAATACTGAATAGTATACTACAATTGATTTGCCAGTAGTCATCAATAAAATCAGTAAAACCAATCAACAACGTCGCGTCATTCTTCATCATGATGATGCCAGCTTTCACGTAGCATCTCAAACAATTGATTATTTGAAGGGGAAAATATCCAGTTAATGTCTCGGTGTCCATATTCACCTGATTTATCGTCTAACAACTTCTTTTCGTTTCCGAATGTCAAGTGTTGACTGCGATCTTTATTACCTCAAAAAATTTAAGACCCATGTTTTGGAGATACCACCTTCAGAATAAAAAATGTACAGATGATAAATAAATAAAATAAGGAAAAGTAACAAACAACAATATTTACCGACCGGTTTCATGTACATGACACATCTTCAGGCCGTACTAGAAGGGAAACAAAAGAGGAGAAATCAGTTATGCGAAAAAAGCTAACTGACGAAGGCAGGTAATAGTGAATTGTTTTTTATCTACTACTTTTAGTAGATAAAAAAACAGTTCAAAAACAACAAAATCAAATAGTTTAAAAAAGTTATATGTTTGAATTTAAAGAATGAATTAGAATTAAAAATACAAAATGGTCAAAAAACTAGAAATAAGTAGGCAAGATGTCCAGAGGTAATAGTTTGTGTATAGCATTTGTGAAGACGAATAGATCATTTAAAAACTTAGTATGGTCATAATATAAAACAATTAAAAATTTAAATAACAACGGACTAAAATCACACCAACACGTTTAAAATTGACAAATTTCGTTCTATAAATATTGTTCGTCGATATAAAGATTTGGTGAAGACTAAAAAAACATTTGAAATGAAAAATTATGTATGGACAAACTTAACCAATCTAATAAAACTTGCTGAGTTTCGTTCGCTTGAGTTTAATAATATCAATTATCAATTTAAATCAATTGTTGGCGACCCCATTTCTCTTTCTTTAAATTTAAGAATACCTGCTAAACTATGGTCTACTTTTTCTTTCCGAGGAATAAAAGAAAAAGACGAGTTTACACAATGGAATTTTTCAAAGCTACTTTTTGGCACCAGCTAGAGCTAGCTAGAATTTTATATCAGTTGTAGTTACGTAATTAATTACATATTTATTACAAAAATAATTAATTATTTAATTAAACATAGAAAACACCGCAGAATAATATTTATTGATCAAATACACATCATATGAGATTTCAACTTTATATATGGTACCTTCTTTAATGGAAGCTTCTGAATGATTTACAATTTAGACTAATATTAAATATAACGTATACATATTAAACAACAACTTGTTCTAAAATACATGCTAATACATTACATTACCTTTTAAAATAATTATTGGCTATCACTTTCCATTTCACTTGAACTACTATGTTTGTCCACTGATATAATAAATTCTTCTTTCACATATTCTACACATTTTTTCCAATTGTCCGTAGTGAAGCTCTGGATTGCCTGTAGGAAAAGTATCCTTACATGTGCTAATTTGAATGAGGTCACTTGATACTTCATTTTCTATTTGAGCCCACACTAACTCAATTGGGTTGAGTTCACAGCGATAAGGTGGTAACCTCAACACAGCTTTTGTTGTACCTTCTGGCCATCTCATCTGGCATATGTGTATTATATTAGTCTTTACTAACGCAAATTAAATGAAGAAGTTCAGATCCAACCATCTCTTCAACCAAGCCTGTATATCGAGTTTTCTAGGTGTTGTTACGGGAATCTTTTGAATTTTACGATATGTAGCATTATCCATAACAATAACAATATTGTCTGGTTGCACTGTCAATATTTGATGAAACCATTTTTCAAACACCTCGGCATTCATTTCTTAATGATAGTCGGTTGTTTTTTCACCTTCGTAAAAGTACACTTTATCAACTATAGGGGGTTCATTTTTATAAAAAGAAAAAACTATGAATTAATTGCTTTATAGAATTCTTGACAGTTTAATCGTATAATCAGTAATTAAAGAAAGCAATGGATAGCAGTGTATTTATAACACCTGCTATCATGCTTGATATTCTTGCGGCAATAGCAGTAGTTCTCATTCTGGATATATCAGTTCGAAGTTTTTCGAATATATCCAATATATGTTTCTCTATCAAAAATTCATGTCCTAAGATCAGAAATTTTCGGCTTCTCGGCGGGGATGTTTGGGTTCTAGAAGTAGTTGCTACTTCCTCCATATCCACGAAAAACGCTGTGAAAATGTTTTACACAGAGAATATGTCAGCCGATTAATTCTCAGCAGAACATTTTTATTTCTACAACGCAAATTTAAGGAGGAAAATTAGAGACAAACGCATTCAGAAAAATACACGATCTAAATGTCAATCAGCTGTTGTAACAATATGGCGGCCGACAATATATCAAATTTCACTAGTGTGATTTTTGCCGAAAACTGACCAATAGCAACCCTACTTTTTAGCGCTTTAATTTAAAAGCACCCCTCGGAAATACAAAATAGAGATTACAAGAGATCTTGAAAATAAGTACTGAAAGGATTCGGTCTAAATTAAAATATTCAGCATCATTTTCTGATTTAATAATGCTACACTGAACGAAAAAATCTAAGTAAACATAATAAAAACGTACGTTGATGTAACAATTTTTTTTATCAAAGGAAGTTTTCATCAACGCCCGTTTATTATATCGATGAACACATCCTTCCGCATATACGCTATACAATAAACGGATCTATTGATATAAAGAATACACTTATTGATATCTATATTGCTGCAAAAGAATAAGTATTTCATCGTCAGACAGATTGCGTTAATTATTAAATTATATTGTAAAAAGCAAGCAGCTTTACTTCTACCATCTAGGTAGTGTTGCATTCAATAGCTGAAAGTCTGTAAATTTCCTTAAAAAAAATAAATATGAAATCATTTCATCTTTAAGACTAATGGTTTTAATAAAGATAAAAATGACAAGAATAAAAAAGGTAGTCTCATTTTTGATTTCTTTTATCTATTTTGAGAAAACCAATCTTTAAGAAGGTAGATTGGGGTGGACTCTCTTCTGTGTTCCCAAGCTGAAGACTAGGTACCAGATTATATCTTCCTAAATTAAAAAAATTACAAGACTCCCAAACAAACTTCCTCTATTTTGTATTCGTAATGGGTCAAATTTCTAAAAATTAATGGGTGCCTACACACAAAAGGTACTTACTGTCCAAATTTTGTGTTTATGATTTCAATAGTTTCGGTTCTGCGTTGATCAGCTAGTCAATCAGGGCTTCTCTCTGATAAAACTGATATAATTGGTGATGTTTTTATAATTTCAGAGGAAAAGCCCACCATGTATGAAACAACAGAGAGTGAAGATGAAGGTGAAGGAGAAAATTATAATGCGTAATAAATAAATAATGTAATAAATTTAAAATAGAAAATCAGAATAATTGTTTCTGGAATTATACCTTCAAGCAGAAATTTCCATGTCTGCCTCCGTATTTATATTTTTTTAGAGATTGTTCTGAAGATAAATATGTCAATATATATCGGTGAAATGATTTAAGGAAGGCGTTTTTGGAAATGGCGTTGTGGTTACATAGACGCTAAACCAGATCGTTTTATCGATTCAGTAAAATATGCATTTTCACATTACGGTAGAGGGACCTCTATGTTCCATCTCATAAACTGTGTGCACCTCAATAACTATTTCTGTTTTCAACATTTCTTCGATGATTTTCATTATCATGTGTATGGACACCGTTAATATTAGGCTTTCATAGTTCTCGTGCGCATATCGGTACCTTTTTGTCGAATGTGCTCTGCAAAATACTATGAATTCAACCACTAATAAAATACTAACTGTGAGTTTTTATTTCACTTACGTTCCTCAACCTATTATCAGATTAGCATCATTTGTAATAACGTGAGAAGTTACTAATGAAGATTCATTAGTTCATAAAATTCGATATTTCTATATATCTCCAATTTATAAAAAATTACATAAAATTATCGGGGTAGCAAATATATATATAGGCCTAAACGGATCACTTTTGCGTATATTTTGCCCTTTTCAGTGGTGGAGGAAGGGGTGGCGAAAAATCTTGTCTGGGTCAGGTTGATGATTCACTGTCCATTTTATAACCAGATTATTGTAACCAACTGTACTGTTAGGATCAAAAAGCAATAAAAACTTCAGTTTTCGAAAACAGTGTTGTGGTATTGTAAACTCCGTTGTTGTCAAGTAAATTAGTAGAGATGCTGGTCCTTACTTTACAAGTCAAAGTCAAGATTTATAACTTAAGACATTAGTTTATTTTATTTGATTCATAATAACGTAGTAAATTGCAAAAATCCGAAAATCGTTGACAGTTCAGGAGTACCTTTCACACGTAGACGTTTTTACGTTTTTAGACGTAGGCTTTCGCATAAATGGAAAGCGGCGTTTTACAACACTCGGCGGATTCTACAAATCTGCCCGATCGGTGAATGTCACCTTGGATTTTCGCCTTGTTAGACAAGTTTAGCTACAGTGTACAGGCCACACAGAAAATATAAACACTTAGATAAGTAAAAATGTTTAAATTACCCAGCGTTATCAATAGCAAGTAACGCGAACAAGATATGAATGTCTATTAAACAACCATCGATATACACGTCATCTCAGTAACCGAATTTTTCGGAGTTCTCATAAAATTGCAAAAAATCATGTGGTTTAACTGGTAGCTTTATATCGTCCCACGTATTCAATATATATAAAAATACCCACGAATTCAATATGCATAAATACGTTGAGTATCAAAACAGAACATCAGTATTGTATTCGCCAAAAAACATATTAAACAGGTAAGAGATAATGCGTACGCCGGTTCTAAAGTAATTTTATTTAGGTAATATTTAAAATTTCATTAATCTTGCTTTTATTCTATTTAAAATAATTATACATTTCTGTGTTATCTATATTTTAATGGTGTTATTAAGAATGGAACTCTGAAATTTTGGAACAAGTAATTAGAGCGAACCTATTAATCTAAAATATCTTCGCCTTCGTTCCATCTCCGGTTGAACAGGAAGCAAATGAAAAATTTAAATTCAAGAGTGGGTGACAATTGACTTCAGGAGAAACGTGTGCAAGATTATACCCTAGCGTCAATCAACATCCCGTATACTTCGAAGGCTTTCTAATAGCAAATCTCAATAGAAGCAAATATACAATTTAATCTGGTAAAAAAATTACGCTGCATTTCGTAAGTTTTTGTAGAAAACAGACTGAATTGAGGACAAAATTATAAATATCTCAAAACCTGTCAGAAATGGATGCATGAGACTCATATTATATTGTTTTATTTATCGATGGAGAAACTAAAACGAAATAGTACACAGAACGTTCCATTCAAAATAGCAACTTGGGTGTTTGGCTCACTAAATATCGACTTAAACTTCCTTCTATTTACACAACAAGCCAATGGTGTCTTCTGCTCGAATGTGGAAAAGCAGTGGCCATGAAAAATGTTAACGGATAGGAAGAATATAAAAAATGTCGACCAACTCAAAATTGTGGCAAGTCGCAAAATTAAAAGGAATGTGTGTATTTTGTTTTCTCTTGAAGGACAAATTAAAACCCATTTTAATTTTTTTAATAACTAATAAAATCATACTGTGTTGCCAGTTGCCAGTGTCATAACAGAAAGAGCGTTTTGTTGTGGATTTATGAGAAAGAATTTTTGCTTGTTCTAAAATTCACAAATATAACTTTTGAAAAAAACTTCTTAGCACTGCGTAAAATGTCGGTTTTTGTAAAAACGGAAAATACATTTTTGCTTGCAAAAATACTCTATCTAAGGTAATTTTAGATATGACACGTTCTTCAAAGTATTGTTACATAGCACTTTTTTTCTAATTAGCAAGGCTACATGAAGTATTGATACATCTCGCGTTATTGCGCATACATGCAAATCACATACCTGTTTATACAAGTATGGGCCATATTTCAGAAATAGATATATGTGTGTATAAGCATATAAGCAAATACGTTTATATTACCTACATACCTAATTACTAACACAAAATAAACAAAATGGATATTGTTTAATACAAAGGTAGTTCAGGTTCTTGTGTTCTTGATTTCCTTTTATATATGTTATGCTTGAACTAGAAAAAAAATATTTATAGACGTATTACAGATTTCTGCAAAGAACATTTATCTAAGGACAGATATGGTACTTCTCAATTGGAGGAAGCCATAAACTATATTTCTACGTCAAGATCTATTCACACACTACAACTTTCGTCTTATTTGCTTACATTAATTCAAATTATTTCTTTCTTCTTAACAAACTCGCAAATAATGGATAAGTAGACTGAAGTACATATTTGTGCTTAACGATGATTATCTGTACACAAAAAGTGTCTTTAGAAAATCGTAAAAAATTATGACTACCCACCCAGAGAATAAAGCACATTAATTTGCCAAAACCCATTTATAAAAAAAGAATTTAGGTTATAAAAAAAAGGATATATTAACAAAACTTTAGACAAGAAAAACGAAATATTTGATTATAGCAAATGCAAGAAATTTTTGACATTATTTTGTTGATTTGACAACATACAGCAGAGCCTCTAACAAAAAAAATGCAATTTAGGACAGTCAAAACCGTTATGTTACTTTAAATAAACCATCTCATTGCATCAATTGGATGCAAAAACAATTCGCATGATTACATAGTTTCAAATTTGAAATTGTAACCGTTGGGTTTTGTTTCTACTTTTAGAGATGAGTGTATTCGCAGCGCTTTTTCATTGCAGGAAACTGTGCAGTCGTCAAAGAGTAGTTTTCATTGTAATATTGTAATAATTTAAAATTAAATAAATTTATCTAACAAAAATTAAGAATTTTGTTATTCTACGTTATACCGATCCAAATAATTGCAAGAGAGCGAAACAAGTTAATTGAACTGTTTCCCCAGAACATTTCCCCAGAAATGCAAGGAAGATATAAGAATCCGATTAACTTGTTTGGCTCGTTTACAACTATTTCTCGGAATTCTGACTTCAAACAACCCCGGTAAGATCTTCCGTAGTTTACTTTATTCCTCCAAATTCTGCCAAATGCTAGGGGGTGAACAGCTAAACATATTCCAAAAGAGCAAAAGCGAACTGCTCATGAAGAAAGAATTATTGGCGCAATAGACAATAGATTTTTGCTTATTTAATGAAAAAGAAATATTTTTGCTTTAACAATTTAAAAAAGATCAAAAGAAAGTGACTGATTTCTCGTATATGGTAGATGTATGGTTTCATACACATTTATACGAGAAATCTTCAAGAACCAAGACTTCAAGTGCTTGGATACGCAAAGTGGTAGCTTTCTTTATTATTTCGGTGCACGTTTGAAAGGTAATTAAATATGGGCCGCGCTTCACAGCGAGGGGATGCCGCAGGGGATATACTAACCTCCTGCCTAAAACTGTCTTGGACCGTTCACCGCGTATAGAAAAAACAACTAGTAATGTGAAAGCCATTTTAAAATTGTGTTAGCAAACCAACGCAGAGAATATGTGTAGAATTGAAGGTTAATTTATAAATTCTTCATTTCTCTTTCAATAAATATTTCTCCATTTTCAGTTTATTTAGCTAAATTAACTAGCCGTTTTTATGTTTTGGGATTCTTTAATTCACTGTACATATTTTCAGTTTTTGTACACTTTTCGACGAATATTCATTAAATTGAAGCAAACTGTGTTACAATTACATTTTTCAGATCATCTACATTTTGTAGCCTGTCAATAGACTCTTGATTTTATATACCTATATGAGAAAAAAATCGAAGGGTGTAAGATCTGAGGACCTGGAGCATTACTCTATTGGTTCTTAACTCCAGTAGCCGTAGTTTTGACGATTTACTGCAGATAAAGGGAAAAAACTTTAACGAATTAAGCGTCGATTACGATTACATCAGTCCCGCATTATATCACAAAAGTGCATTCGGCGATTAGTATCATCTTCATTGAGTTCTTGTTCTTTTGTTAGGGAAGTTATTTTTATATTTTTAGTACACGTAGCGCTGATCTCTGAGAGACTTCATTGTCTGCCGCTATTTTGATTGAGATAAGGATTCTAACAAAATAACAACTTTTGCGCCTTCATCTATTTTCTTAGAACGTCCCACATTTGAAACATGTTTGTTTGGATTAGCTGATGTTTCTACCTGGGTATTTCAAGAAAAACGAACAAGAAACAAATTGCACACTTCGTCGGGTCTGATTTTATCGCCGTATCCAACAAGAATTAAAATTTCTATGCGGCGAGTTTCACTTAAATTCATTATTCTGTATTTGTGATGGATTCCTACTTAATTTGTAAATACTTACTCTAACTTTTTGCCAGGATTTTAATTAGTTGTGAAATTTATGAACAGGGGCATGGCACTTCAAACATTTGACTTAAAGGAAACGGTCATTTAATTTTTTGCGCAATGTTCACTCCTAAACAGCAGGACTTTTAATTTCGATCGGAAAGTCATAAGCGGGTCGAATTTGCAGTAATATATTTAAATTTAATTAACATAGTTATTGAATTTCAATCTGTTGCCACGCACAAACTCACTCAAACCAATGGACACATCTAAAAAGCTTGTTTAACCATCTCAGATATCGACTCGAAAACTTTGACCAAATCTAAAGGCAATCACCCCGCCAGGGAATCATTTTCGAATGTTTCCAAGGTACATTCATATTTAATAAATTCTATTTTTTTTTATACACAAGTTATTAATAATAGACATATAGGTCAGTAATTTAAATTTTTTTTTTGAGAATCCCCTTTCTTATGAAGAGGTCTCACAACCACGTACTTCAAATCTTAAGGAAAGACACCAAGAGATAACGATTGATTGATGATGTCACAACATGGACCATAGACAGTATTGAAGGGGTTGCAAATCAAATTTGAAGGGGTTGCAAATCAAATTTGAAGGGGTTGCAAATCAAATTTGAAGGGGTTGCAAATCAAATTTGAAGGGGGTTTTCAAAACCACTGGAATTTTTGTTTTCTCTAATTTATGTACACCTTCCAATAAGGCGGACAGAGCAATTAAATTGAAATAAGACCCATGTAGCTTGTAATAAATTTTGTACTCATATTTCTGGTTTTATTAAGATGTACAGCAGTCAAAAGAGTGTTAAATCCATTTATCATGATTTCCATCTAAATTGGCATAATATGAAGCACGTTCGCAACTTCTCTAGTTATTACGTACTTGTTACATTTTCGCAATCCGATGTTGGTAGTCTCTGCTGGAACACTTTCCACGCACGAGTTACTCAGAAAAACTGCTGAGATTATGACAAGCTTTAAAAAGCTTATAGACCCTGTTGAGCCGTCACCACAAAAAAGGCAGCAAGCATTTTTTGATGTTTGTGTGGTACCTTTCGTTCCAGCTGGTGTGTTTCAGTGCTTTAAAAAATGAACGACGACTTAATTAGCCTTTCATTTCATTTCATTTCACATTTCAAGTAGTTTGTGGTAGTTGTTTTGGTAATATTTGCCTTTTTAGCCACGTAGACTGATAGCATACATCTATAATTTAGTTCATACATCAGCACCTGCAATAACATTACAAAATCTTGACACAATAGTCTAGAAATATGTTTGCATACGCATTTACTGAAGTACATGTAAACTTCTAAAAAATTCCAAAAGCAGGTGTCCAAAAATACTTGCTTAAGAAGATATGCACGATTTTCAAAATTGATACAAGTAAATATTGAATTCTTTTATGTGACAGATGCAAACAGTGTTTCACATTTTCAAATGGGTGACGAAGATAAAAAAAATTTCAAAGTTAGTTATGAAGTGTATTGGCGAACACGCATTTCACGTAAGGGCGAGCAAATGGCAACTGTAATTTTACTCGACGGCTTTATACCATAACATTTCCGAATCTAAAATGTCCAGCTAAAGCAACTTTTGCGGTAATCCACCAGCGCCTTCGTGAGAGAGAATTTGGAATACTGTAAACAGTGGAGTTTGAAGAAGCAGCAGAAAGCTGAAGTTTGAAGAAGTTGTACTCTACAAAATTTTGAAAACAGTACCCTTAGAAGTAAATGCTTCGCTATGAAGAGTTCTACATTAGCAGCTCTTACAATTAGTGCAGCTGATTTTCGATCACGTATATTGTAACTGGTTTCTATCAAACCTTAATTCCAATCTGTCGTGCTTTTCTAGGGATGCAAATATTAATTTCCACAATGACCATCAATGGGCAGAAGCAAATCTTCATACGATTAGACAATCAAGACATCAACAAACTTTATCATTCAACATTTGAGTTGGCATTATTAGCGATTATTTAATAGGACCAATGTTTCTACCAGGCAGTTAAACAGGCCAAATTACAAGTATTTCTCGGCAAATGGTTTACTTCTCTTACTTGACGACATTCCGTCGAAAACACGTCGTGATTTATGGTTCATGTGGTGCTCCACCACATTTCAGCCTTGTTGCTAAGGGGTACCTAACTAATAATTTCTGGAATCGTTAGATTAGCAGAGGGGAGCTATTTGCATGGCCACCGCTGCGAAGATTGTATTAGTGCCGAAGAAGGACACTTCCAGCAATTACTCTAACGTGTAACCATAGCACATTTAATGAATTTTGAAATTCGCGCGTAACTTTTTACGCAAGCGTTCTTGGACACATCACTTTGATAATGTTTGAGCATGCTATTCAGGTACAGCCTGTATATTTAACCTTCTGAACACCGCAATCTATTTTTGCCAAAACAACCTGACGCACAGGAAAACTTTTTGTAGGATAAATTTTTATCACAACTTTATTATTCGTTAATATCACCCATGACGAATATACTCATCATAAGCGTTTAAGAGGTCAAAGCGAAGGCGGCAAGGCATTAAAGCAGTGGCACATTGCCTGCGCTTGTGATTCTCTTTGGTAATAAGGGTAACTGTTTGGTATCTATAAATCATCCTTAAGAATTAGCTCATACATGAGACGATATTCAGCATAAACAAAAGAGAAAGACGTTAATGCATGTACGTAGACGCATTGGATTGCCTAGATTGTAATAATCCTCTGGCTATACATAGACACGGCAGCTATTTAAATTCCTTTTAAACTTTTATTTAACGTATTTTTGCAACATTGCTGCCTTTTAATAGGCATTTATATAATTTCTCAAATGGAAGTTGACCACCTTTTACACTTTGAGAACTTCCATAGGGAGGGCGCACAATAGATCTGAATATAATAAAACAGAGTAGGTCTTTGTGCAATAATAAAAACAACTTTTATTTTTATTAATTACAATTTTTCCATGATTATCGTTATTGTTTTAAAAACTTCATACAAAAATTGTTTTTAAATATAAACGGTACAAAAACAATGGCAGTGAATAATGAGATAAAAGTGAAATCACCGGTACTCTGCATGAGATAGAAAACTGGATCTAACCGCAATGACACGAGCAGAGGATACAAGATGGAAAAATGAAAAATGGGCCAGGGAAAGTAATAATGGAAAATAAAAAATTGAATTGATTTGAGTGTTTAATAAGAATGTGAAATGATGAACAGGTAAAGAAGATATAAGGAGCGAAGCCAATGGGAGAAATAAGCTTGGAGAACGCAGGAGGAGATGGAATAGCTCATTTGAATATTTACCTTGAAGATTGTCGTAATAAATTGACTGATAAATATAGGCGGTACTAATTCGAAGTGATTACTAAACTATTGTATAA